>OZ004708.1:57063669-57531169 GCA_963924515.1 Vespertilio murinus
CAAAGTCACAGCAAAGTGTAGCTCACTGAGTGCTTTCTGCCACTTCTGCTGCTCCTCCTCCCTAACCACCCTGAGAAGCAGAATAAAAGAGAACCTCCACTGATCAGCATAACCACCACAAAATAAAAGCTAAGAACTGAGAAATCCAAAGGTATAATATTGGAAGGGCCGTTCCAAAGCTACAACTAGAGAAGCCCAGAAACAATGTCAACTTAACAGATAATCACCACTCTAAAAGGAGAAAATAGAATACATGATGGGATTTGGCCAAAAACTTTAGAACGTTTCAAAAGTGACATGTTTATTTCAGAATTTAAAAAAGAATTAGTTTTTACCCCCAAAATCCTGCAGCATAGCTAATGATAGATAAGTTAAAGATTCCATTAGAGGGAATATTTAAGTTAAGAAGAGATCTTTTACAGAGATGAACTGTTTAAAAAGTATTAAAGATAAAGCAAACTGTTTTGAAGGAAGCTGAAAAGGCTAGCATTTAAAAAAAGGTCATTTAAATGAGCCAAAACTATGAATACTTTTTATAAATCTATTTTTAAGAGCAAAAACTGACATTAAATAATATGGACAAGTATGAAGTAATGAAGACTTATATAAATGGCTAATTATAAAAGCAGGTAAGAGGGTATTTGGAAAATGTAAACATTTATTAAATCAGCAGACCCAGATGGCATGCATACTAAGGTGTTAAGGGAACTAGCTAATGTACTTACTGAGCCACTTACAATTATTTTTGAAAAATCTTGGAGAACTGAGGAGAGATCAGAAAATTTAAAAAAGGCAAATACCAATTTTCAAAACGGTAGGAAGTGAATGCCTTGTAAATACCTTTAAATTAATAATAATTGTCAGTAAAATTTAGAATATTTTGAGAAAAGCATTCACACTTCTAGGTTCCAACAAAATGATGAACAACACATAGAGGGATGTTTAAAAAATCATGCCAAATTAGAATCTATTTCACCCTGAATCTCATCAAACATTATATGCAAATCACTTATTTTTGGCTTTGATAATAAACAATCATATGGACTGAAATGTCCTATAAATGGACTATGTCAGTGAGTGGCTATTTTTAATGAGGTGTTACCTGCAGAGTGTTAAGGTCTATTCTAAATTAAAATATTTACTAATGATATAGAAAAAGTAAATAGCACACTGGCAAAATATGCTGTTAATTCTAAATTGAGAAGTGTTGTTAACACTGGGCAAAACAAAAAAAACACAATACCATACTGATATAAATTTGAAGCAATTAAAAATGTAGATTTCAAAAATAAAAACTTGAAAAAACACTAAACAAAATATTAGTTACATAATTTAAAGGACATAATTTAATGGAAAGGATAGAGTAATAACTAAAGATGAGGTAAGAAAACAATGGTAACAGATTAATTCTTATTTCTTCATTGCCCCAAACACACACAAGAGCTAAAAATAAACGCATAAATAAAAGCATGATATCACAGATCATTCTGATCAGACCATACACAAAATGGTACTTAAGAGTGTTGGTCTTCTAGTACCAAAAAGAGGAGAAATTACAACCAGAGAGCCAGAAATGGAGATTTAAAACATTAAAACACGAATGGCTTCAATTAAAATATGAAAACAGAGTATGAAACTTTCACACAGGAAAACACTGGAAATCTGGAAAATCATATGGGAAATCTACACTGAAATGGCAACATATGATGTATGGATGAGCCATCAAATAATATACAACAGGGAGCAGGATGGAAATGAATGAAACAAGCTGTTTTAACATCCTTAGTTCTAATATGTAATTCTGTGAAATTACTTGGTTTTCAGTTATTTATCCACCTCATGTAGCTTAGAGAATTTCTACCTAGCCTGATTTTCCTTTGTACTATAACTAGAGATAATAAAACTCCACAGGGACAAAACCCTGCTGCCATCTATTCCAGAAGAGTGACATCATGCAGCTTATAAAAATTAAATGAACCAAGCAATCCCCAACCTCCAGAGACAAAATTAATAGAGAAGTTGAATTATATACACAGAAATGAATTTCTAGGTACATTGTCTTGGAAACTAAAACAATCAAGCATGGAAATCCAGGTGAGTAAAAACTTTAACACCTCACTAAGCCTTTTAGAGGAAATAATAACAAGTATAAACAATAGATCCTACTTTGGGAAGGTTCATGGGTGTCCTCAGCCGGGTCCGGACACTCTTCATTAATATACGCTGCTCTGTTGGCAGCAAATGATACTTCATGGCTTCAATGAGGTAATCTTTGCAAGCACTGCTGTTCTTGACCAGTGCTTCCTCTTCCACCCTCTGTGAGAAGAAATCACACAACCCCATGAGGGGACAGCTACTTCATAATAAAAATTGCCAAAGAAACAATAGTAAAGAGGAGGAAAAAAGCAAGCAACTATCCTCTCTAATTCAGTTTAAAAGTAACAGTTAGAATATCACAGAGAAATAAATGAAGCCAAAAAAAAAAAAATGCTCAAGTATCTGGTCTGCAGAGAAAAACATATCTTACCTAATAATAGACAAACATGTAAATTGACGGTACCTTTGCTATGCCCATAGCCAATCAGCGTGGATATGCAAATTAACTCAAACAAGATGGCGGTTAATTTGGATACATAGGTGCCCAGCGCCTGTGTCCCAGGAACATCCTGGTACCGAGGCCATTGTGAGGTAAGGCCTGGGCAGGAACAGACCCCCTGAGATCAATCGCAGGAAGCTGGGGATCCCCTCCTGCCCCAGGCTGAAAGACCCCAGCTTTCGGCCTGGTGCAGGAGCAGACCCACAGAGATTGATTGCAGGGAGCAGGAGCAGACACCCTGCAATCGATCGCAGGGAGCTGTGACTCTGCTCCAGCCCAAGAGGCTTTTGGCCTGGGCAGGGGCCAACCTGATCAATAGAGGAAACACCTTTTCTGATTGCACATTAGCTAAGCCTCTTTATGCCAGTGGTAATACTCTTAGTAACTTGAGTAATAAGAATCCAAAAAGGTGATCTAGGGTCTTTCCACCACACTCCTGGAAAAAAAAAAAAAAAGAAGGTCCACTGCTGGAGGGCTAAGAAATGTCATATCCTGTCCTAGCTGGTTTGACTCAGTGGATAGAGCCTCGGCCTCCGACAGGAGGGTCTGGGTTTGATTCTGACCAAGAGCATGTACCTAGGTTGCAGGCTCCTCCCTGGCTGGGGCCCAGATCAGGGCTCATGCAGGAGGCAACCGATCAAAGTGTTCCTCTCACTTTGATGTTGCTCTGTCTTTCCCTTTCTCTTCCACATTCTCTAAACGTCAATGGAAACATATCCTCAGGTGAGGACAAAAAGAAAGAAAGGCATATCCTATGAAAGACACATCTTGAAAATGCCTAATGAAAGTTGTCATTTTTTCTTGGTGAAGGGAATGGAGTCTGTGTTGATGAAAACACCTTGGTGGCTGTGGTGACTGGAAATGGCTGCAGCAGCAGGGTGATGGGGCTAGTGCCTTCCCCTGATCAGCCAGGTTGCCTCCCACAAAGGGAGGCCAGAATGAGGCTTAGCCATCAGTAGGACATCCCCTGAGGGCTTCCAGTATGTGAGAGGGGGCAGGTTGGGCAGAAGGATCTCCCCACCCCCAGTGCACGAATTTTGTGCACCAGGCCCCTACTCCTGTATAATAAAAGCCTAATATGCAAATTGACCAAACAGTGGAATGACCAGTCACTATGACATGCACTGACCACTAGGGGGAAGACACTCAATGCAGGAACTGCCTGAAGGCCCCAACCCAACCAAGGTGAGAGCCAGTGGGGGCCCCCCAATCGCCCTGCAGGTCGCCCCTCAGAGGGAGGCAAGTGGTGGCGGGGGGCAGGGCCTATGAGCAGATGGTGCCAGGCCAGCCAAGGCAGGTACCAAGGGATGTCCCCCCCCCCCGCCCTGATCGCCCTGCCAGTCGCCCCACAGATCAACCCCGATTGCCGACCAAGCCTAGGGACCCTACCCATGCATGAATTTCATGCATCAGGTCTCTAGTATAAGTAATAAAGAACTGTAATGAAAATTATATGTCAATATCAGCAATAGACAAATCTTTAGATAATGTTATATCCATCTATTTCTTATCTTTAAACATCAAGCCAAATAGTAACAAAAACAAGAAAAATAATTTAGATGAGTCCTTTAGGAGGGGTAGGCAATATTAATAAATTAAAGACAACCTTTTTCAAACTCAAGACGGCAGCTATTCAGAAAAAGGGTTCAAAATACTTTATAACAGTGGGCCTACACCACAAATAAGTCTTGTCCTTGCTATCCATGACCTCAAATGCAGAACAGGTTTTTTCTGTTCATTTTCTTAACAGCAGAGTACCAATGATTTCACAGATCACAAAAAATAATGAGGCTCTGAGAAACCCTAAAATGCTCAAATCTAATCTCTTAATGAAAAATGCTTCTTTAGATGAGTTCAATTATGAAAACGTGGAAATGTACCTAGTAGGATGCCAATAACAAAAAAAGTAAACTTCAAATTTGTTTAGAGACTACTAAAGACCCACTTATACCTATTTATTTCAAAAACTTGTTTTTTCTCAGTTTAGGAATAAAGATAGAAATCAAAGGCATGAAATTACAAAGTAGAATTTAACAGTATTAGTATAGAGGGTTGAAATTCCATTTCTGCACAACAATTAGAAGAAGCTATCAAAGGAAAAAAACAAGATGCAGAACAGCTGGGCAGAGCCATAGGTTTTTATTTACATATGTAAGTAAATGTCCACAAATACCACCTGGATAAGCTCTACTACTTGTTTACCCAATTAGAGAGAGGGCAAACAAACTTACAAGAATGGGGTTGGCCTAAGAGAGAGCAGACTAAGGATCGCATGTGCCTTGACTGCTCTCCGTCCTTCGTCCCACTCTCAGCATTTTGTAGCAGGGATCTACATGCAGTCAGCCCAGTGACACAGTGCCACGTGTATTCATGTGCTTTTACCTGAACTAAATATTCCCGAGGGAGCAAAGGTAACCGTACATGTTCCATCAGCCGAGCCATAAATTCTTGCCTTACATCCTTGTCGTGGTTTACCCAAGCTATTACTGCTTCAAATACCTTGTGGAAAATATGGGGAAAAGGAAAATCAGTAATGAGTTATGTACCAAGGCAACTGAATAAAATATGATGACTACATTTCATAACACAACTTTTGCATATAATCCAAGTTTAACCCATGGCTCAATTTTTTCCAAAATCCTGACTTGTGATACTTAAATAGCCATTCACTTAAATTCTTTCCTTTTTTTATTTTTTCTGGATTTACTGAGATATAATTGATAGATAACATTGTATAAGTTTAAAGTATACAATCTTAAGCTATTGATTTAATATACTTATATATTACAAAATGATTTATAAATTGCTGTAGCTTTTGTTAGTACCACCACCATATCACAAAATTACCTTTTTGTGTGTGTGTATGTGATGAGGACATTTAAGATCTGCTCTTAGCAACTTTCAAGCATATAATACAATATAGTTAACTATAATCACCATGCTGTATATCATATCCCCAGAATTTGTTCATCTTTTAATAACTATAAGTTTGTACACTTTAACCAATATCTTCCCATTTACCCTTCCACCCAACCCCTTGTAACCGTCACTCTACTGTTTCAGAGTTCCAACTTATTTAGACTCCACATACAGCACGAGGGATATTATACAGTATTTGTCTTTCAGTGTGACTTATTTCATTTAGTATTGTAACACTCTCAAGGTCCATCCATGTTGTCACAAAAGGCAGCAGTTCCTTTTTTCTCAGGGTTAAACAATATTTCTATTGTATACATACACCACATCTTCTTTATCCATTCATCTGTTGATGGACACTAAGCTGTTTCCATTATCTTGGCTATTGTGCATAATGCTGCAATGAACATGGGAGTGCAGATACCTCTTGGAGACCCTGCTTTCATTTTCTTTGGCTACATACCCAGAAATGGGACTGCTGGATCAAGTGGCAGTTCTACTTTTAAATTTAATAAGTACTTTAATAGTACTTTATATATTTAGTGGGTTCTTTTCAATTGGCATTTACGAAGCCAGACAAATGAGTGAAGGATATTCCAGACACAGAAGGCAATGTGCAGAAAGGCTGCAGCGCTAGATATATGGTTCCAGTAGAACCAGACCAGACCTGAGGCCCCCGACACTGTAGAGCAGGGACAAGCTCTCCCTATAAGCTCTGAATGAATTCTGCCCACAGAATGTTAAGCATAATAAGACAGTTACTGTTTTATGTCACTATATTTTAGAATGGCTTGTGTGCAGCAACAGAAAACCACGAGAGCCTTCATTTCTCTAATGCAAGTATGATGATGGTGCCCTCCTAAGTGCTTAAACTTTTTAAAGGCTCTGCATCACTAGGATGAAGTCAATTTTCTCTAATGTGCCTGAGAAGACATTTTATTACGTCATGTTCCCATCTTATCTCCTACCATTCGGCCAAACATATTCTAAATTCTAATCCTACTGAACCAACTACATGCAATTATTCGTTCACACCTCTTTACATGTCTGTCCTCTCCACCTGGAATGTCCTTTCTCTTCCTGCCCATCCTCAGTTCCATGGCAAACTCATACTCATTTTTAAAAACTTGAATCATACATCTGAACCAAGCTGAACTCTCACGACCATCCCCATCACAGGAATAATTAAATTCTCCTACAGTACCCTATACAGCGAGCATGTCAAACTCGCAGGCAAGCCAATATAAGAAACATTTTAATAAAAATTTCTTAACTTAATTTTTACAATATCCTGTTATATATAGTAATTATTAATAACAAACTACAATGTTCACTAATGAATGATTACTACAATTTCTCTCCACTAATACTGACAATGAATATTTTAGCAGCCGATTACCATATCTTGTACTGACTTGCTTGATGTGCGTAATAAGAAATATTTTGCTTTTAGAAAACAAGAAAAATAAGTTTATTTGCATTACATGTATTAACTTGTGTAGTTATTCAGTGTCTGGTAAGTTAATGCTCAAGAAAAAATATTTTTATTAAAATATTCTATTATCTTATGTTAACGATTACTCATAGATTTCAGTCCTTTGTCAGCATATCTCTATCAAAATAAACCTATGTTTCTATGAAAATTGAAGCCTTTGTTTTTTTTGTTTTTTTGTGGCCCACATAAACTAACGGGGCACATTTGGCCTGTGTTAGCCTTTGAGTTTGACATGCTTGCTCTAGGCATTCTTTTCTCATTTGCCCCACTGGTTGTCCCTCTAATCTATGAGCCAAGAATTCTATTTTATTCATCTTCTTGTACCTAAGACTCTATGAGAGTTTCTGGTATGAGGAATAGAACTAAAGTCTATACAACTTTGGATGCAAAGTACACACAGAAAAGTTCCAGTTTTACTTCCTCCAAACATAGTATGTTCACAAACTTTTATGCCCTGATTCCCCTGGGTTACAAAACCTACCCAAAAGGCAAAAACTCACTAGGAGAAGCTGCTCCCACCACCCATAAGAACGGTGCAGGTGGCTGACAAAAACAACCCAAAACGTGGAGACAGGGCTACAAGCAGATGAAGCACTGCACGGTGCTCTGGAAGGGGGGGGGGGGCGGCAGGGCCCTGGTAGGGTGGGATGTAAATGACAGAGGACCACTCTAAAGGAAGAGGACAGTCAGAGATGTTCAGTCTGGAAGCAGCTAACCCTTGCCACCCAGGGTAACTTCTTCCAATGTACATGATGGTACAATTACTTTGGTTTGAGAAATATTGCCTTTAGATCACAATTCTTACAGGCATCTAGCTGTGGGAAGAAACCCAGTTCCCAAAAGGCTCTTGTTTCAGACAGTTTAATGTGTGCAAGTCCTTCCCATAGAGGTCAAGTACAAAACTCCAATGCCTAACAGTTTTCAAAATCTCCTAAGAGTGAGGAAACAGAGTAATTTACACAGACAACAAATTTCTTAACTTACAGATCAAAAATCTGGCACTACACATACAGGATCACAAAGTTACCAAAGTGAAATAAAGAAAAGAAAAATACTACATCACTATACACTGGGGGGAAATATATAGGCTTACCTTCTCTTCTGAGGATATGGTAAGTTTGTCACTTGAGATTAAGCTGCACACTTGTTCAATGCCGAGATTGAGAAATTCTTCGCTTAGTACAACATCTGCAAAATGTTGCTCTGTTTGGAGGTTAAAAAGGAAATCTATTAACACCAATATTCCATTATCATACTTTCAAACTGTTTAAAAAAGAAGGGGTTTTTCTTAATCTAATCCAATAATGAAGAAGAAAAAACTGTTCATCCTCAAGGCAAATGATCTCAACTTGGGTGCCAAGACCCCTCAATGGGAAATGAATACACTCTTCAACAACTGATGCCAGGAAAACTCAATATCCACATGCAAAATAATGGAGGGCTCTTAGGATGAATTTGATTAGTGACTTATGAGCTCCATGAATTTGAATATCCAAACCCCTTCCCAGATTTGGGAAGCTGTCAACAATTTTTCTTTCAATAAGCTTTCTTTCATTAGCCTTCTACTTCTAGAACTCAAATGATTCACAAATTGGTCCTTTTGGTATCCCATAGATATCAAAGGCTTTCTTACTAATTGTCAATGTTTTTTTTTTTTTCTTTTTTCTCCTCTGACTGGAGTTTCAAAGTTCCTGTCTTCAATCTAACTGATCCTGCTTGATCCAATCTGCCACCGATGCTCCCTAGTGCAGTTTTTATTTCATTACTGAATTTTTCAACTCGAGATTTCTGTTTGGTAAACATGTACTGTTTTCCTAAAATTTTTGAATTGTCTTTCTGTGTTTTCTTGGAGCTCATTAAAGTTTCTGTAAAATAGCTATTTTGAATTCTTTATTGGTAAATCATAGATCTCATGTCTTTGGGTTCAGTTACTGGAAGACTGCAGTGACTCTTTTGTGGTGTTATAGGCCCTTCATTTATGTTCCTTGGAGATTTGCAAGGGTGTCTTTGCATTTATAGTAGTAGTCACTTCCTCCAGTCTTCACTAACTGCCTCCGGGAGAGAGATGCCCTTCCACTGCCCCATTAAAGATTCTGAGGCTTCCCCTGGGGTTCAGTGCATCCATCGCTCTTGAAACATGTAACCTGAAAATGAACTGGATTTCACAGATATGGTCTAATCTGGCAGGACAAAATGTGACAATCATTTTTTACACCTTTCGGGACACAATTACATTATCGATTTCTGTTGAATACACTATCAACTAAAACCTTAACATCTTTGGATTGGTTTGGCCAACAGAAGCCTAATATTTGTCACAAAGCTGAGATAAGAAATTCTTTCCTTTTACTAAATGAGTTTTTATTCAGCTTACCATACCTCAGTAAAGGTACAGTCAAAATAAGCAGCTACCGTATACTGGCAATACATACACACAAACTAAAATGTAGCTAACAAAACATTTACTTAAAATGTAATGCTAAAGAGCAAGCCATCTCAGCACTTAGTCTTTTCCCTCTACTTATATCCAGGTTAGTTCCCATATCCACAATCTTGCTTCAGCCACCTCCTGTCTTCATCACACCAGTTCTGTTACCAACCTCATCTATTGTTTCCACTCCTTTCACTCACAAGTTGACAGATTATTCTGTTTCTAGCACAGAGCTTTCACAGTGACACTAGTAATTTGCCTTTAATGGTTTACTATTGTCACTAAGTAAAGCCAACCTAGTTATACACCATTCAATAATCAATTCCACCTCTCTGAACAAATCCTATCATTGCAAAAGGACATAATTCCCATAAATATGCAAAATGCATTAAATATGTATGTACTATAGTGCACACATTATGTGTGTGTGTGTGTGTGTGTGTGTGTGTGTGTGTGTGTGTATGCATTCTTCCTTATATAGAACAAAAGGCTTCTCTTTATTCTCCACAGCTGTTGAATGCTCCTTTTTGCTTCCCTTCTGAAAATAAGATAATTTTATCAAGAAATGAAAGACAGCCGAAACCGGTTTGGCTCAGTGGTAGAGCGTCGGTCTGCGGGACTGAAGGGTCGCGGGTTCGATTCCGGTCAAGGGCATGTACACTGGTTGCGGGCACACCCCCGGGTGGGGGTGTGCAGGAGGCGGCTGGTCGATGTTTCTCTCTCATCGACATTTCTGGCTCTCTATCTCTCTTCTCTCCCTTCCTCTCTGTAAAATATCAATAAAATATATTTTAAAAATAAAATAAAATAAAAATAAAAATAAAAAAAGAAAGAAATGAAAGACAGCACTGGCCAGTTTCCATCAAGGGCACTTGTGGGAGGCAACCAGTCAATGTGTCTCTCTCATGTTGATGCTTCTCTCTCTCTTTTCTCTCTTTCTCTCCCTCCCTTCCTTCTACTCTCTAAAGATCAATGGAAAAAATATCCTTAAGTGAGGGTTTTTTTTTAAAAAAAGAAAGAAATGAAATACAATCCCTAGGATGTATCATACCAAGTTAGGTACCTTATCCCAAATTAAGTCAATGATTTCAACAACAGAAGTCCAAAGTTTTGCTTGTTCTGTTTTGTATATACTTTTGATTTCTAAGCACCTTTTTTAAAAATCAAAAATTAAATGCCATGTTCTTAATTCCTCTATACTCCATCTAGACTCTCATCTGAGAAGTGAGGGTAAGTGCATAGATAACAACGGTATTTTAGACCCACAAACAGCTCACCTCTGAAAGACAAAGTGTTTGGAGAAAATAAAGATATCTCTAGTCTTCATTTTTTCTAATTAATAAAATGTAAGTGTTAGACTAGATAAATGCTAAGGTTCCCTACAAGTGCTAACACATTATAATTCTTTGATTCTGAATACTATTAGTTTCTAGGGTGAGGTGGTGGTGGTGGGGGGGGGATGCATTTATCTATCTCCAGCAGTTCCATTACCACAGTTTTGGTGAAACCTGAAAACAGCTCGCTCATCTCAGCTACAAAAACTGTCAACAAAGAAGAACAGAAAGAATACATGCGGTTTGCTAGGGCATAAATGAGTGCCATAATGAGTGAGAGGATATAAAAATGATTAATCCTTTTAAGAAGTGCCATTCAAGTCTACAGGAATTCAATCTAGAAGTGCTATATATCAAATGCTTTCACAGTTCTCCAAAGAATCTTCTGTATCAGCCAATTAACATTACAATAGACCCTGGGATAATCAGCACCTATTCTTTGGTATGCTGATTATTACTAATATCGCACCATCAAGATCAGTAATGCTGTCGTTAAAACCACTCTTTCAACACAGAGGGCAGCTTTCAAGTGCATGAGCTTGTTTTGACAGGTGTTTACCTCCCACAGCAGTTCCTAGACTAAATTAAGGGAAGGTGGCACGTGATTGAAGTAAATTAATTAAAGAAGAAAATGTTATGAGAACTGCTTTTACAGAAAATAGGGCACAATCTGAATATACTAAATTTAGGTGTGAACTGACTATTACTGGCCCATAAAAATCCTTGTTGTAAGCAGAGGTTAAATAGTATTGAGCCTGTTATCACACACAGCCGTGTGGGTGATGCCAGGTATGTAGAGAGAGTAGCTAAGAAATGACTGACCATTGGGTCCCAGCTGAGCAGCTAAGAGACAGCTGAGCGCAGGTTTATGAAGAAACACAAGCCCGGGAGAATGGAAGAATATGGTCAGCACAAAAGATGTGACCTTGGAATTCCAAATCTCAACCAGGTCCTTTGTGCCCTGGAACTGTGGTCGAAGGTGGCAAGTATGTTTGTGGAGAAAAGACGGTGGTCACAAGAAACTAGGAAAGGGGCAAGGGAGCCAACAGTACAGATGTGGAAGGTGCTGATGGCAGGGGAAATCAAGTACAGGGGGAAAAGGCAATCTAAGCAGCAAGGGCAAGTATGCCTGGAGGCCTAGAGAGAAAATGGCTGCAGAGAGAATGCTGCAGACTGAACACCAACCAGCCAGTGCAGAGCCCAGGATGGTGATACTGACAGAACAATAGTCTGGAGGTGATACCCTTTGACCCACCTCCCCAGTACGTAAAGATTATCCATGAGTTGACAACTCTTAAAATTGGATAATAAGTATTACTCTATTTTGTTTGTATTAATTGCTTTTCGTAATAAAAGACATTATAAAATATTGCTTGTAAACTTAAGAAATTCAAGCAAATTTAAGATTCTGGAGCAGCTTCCTACCTGGTGAACATGTGGAGATGTGGGTGCACCCCGAGAGGGCACGGAAACTCTGTGCCCTTTCTCTATCTCTTGCCCTGTGCATTCCCTCCATCTGGCCTGTTCCCGAGTCATATCCTTTCATAATAAATTGAGTTCCAGGACCTAACTTCAAAAGATATACAGACTCTGACCTTTAGGCATTCCAGTTCTGGGAGACTTGCTGACCTTCAACCGTAAAACCAGGATAACATGCTGCATACCAGAACACTGCTTGACCAGTTTCAGGTCTTTCCTTATCCGAACAGACTGTGCTGGTCTGTTCAACCCTCTCCCCTTAATCTCTCTGTCCTGTTTTCTCTCCCCCTCCTTATAAACCTCTACCTGCATTGAGATGTTAAGATTGTTAAGATGTTAAGATGGTTACTGGGACGAGAGTCCCCATCTTCTCAGACTGCTGGCACTTAAATAATCATTATTCCTTACACCGAAAAAAAAAAAAAGAAAAAAAAAAAGACTCGAGAGCATGGTTTAAGAGCAGCACATCCTTTAAGACTACTTTAAAACTAGACTTTGATTGAAAAGACTGCATTATAAAAAAATCCAATTTTTCTTTATAATTTAGCTGAAAGTGACAATAATTTTTCCACAAAAAATCCTTGGCATAATTACAAAGAAGGACTCTAGAAACTAAGATATGAAGGTGTTTTAATATTGATGGAAAACTGTTCATCTTTTATAGCATACTGTAACAAATTTAAGATTTTAAAAGAATTAACAGAATCTGTTTCCTGAAAGCACAGTACATGCGTTTTTTCTGATAGAGTAAAACTATGGGATCTGGTAAGTACATCATGTAAACCATGTATGAACATCTTTTGCATTAATCCTGTTTTATACACTCTCTCTAGCCCCTCTCCCCATCTCTTAACAGTCAGTAATGTTTATCAAGCACTTTGGAGACAACTAGGAGCCCAAGGAAGATACAATGTTAAATAGTGATTACTTTATGCAGAAAAATTATCAAAAAATATATATGCTTCCTTGGTTTACCTGATATAACTCACTTAAAACAGGCACATTATGTCCAGCAGTTGATGGATCTTATGGATTTAGAGAAATACTTACTATTTAGCTGAAGAAGAGAATTGGTTGTATGGAAACACATCAATGGATTCTAATTTGTCTTTGGTTTTTCTTAAAATGCCTCATCCCACGGATTTCATGAATATCATTATACATTACAGGCATTCCCCAACTTACAAAAGGGTTGTGTTTTAAAAGTTTATAAACAAGCTTTCTGGAACTCAGATCACATTTTTCTACTGAAACAATTTTTTAAAGGGCAGCCAGGCCAATCTACAGAAATCTATAAAGCTCAAATTTATTGGATCGATAATGTTTTACTGAAGCACTGTGGCTTTTTGTTTTCAGTTAACCACCTTATACCGTTATTTCTTGGATAAATGCAAAAGGAGTTCTGTGAATAATTTTCCTTTCCAATGTTCTGCATGTGCATGTGCAGGTACACACACACATACCTCCAGACTCCCCCACATGCATATCCCTTGCCCAGATCCATGTGCCAAATGTCTCTTACTCATCAAAGTAAACACGATGGAGCAGAGTTTAGATGAAGAGCTCTTGCCTTTGAAGGCTAGAAGAAGTAGGGGTAACAGAGCTAATTAAGGGGTAATGGTTACAAAGGTCCTATAGTAACTGCCCCTATTGGTCTCACAGATACATAGGACTGATGGTGGACTGTAACTTCCACAAGATTTATCTTCTAGAAAGATGGTTAAAAAAAATACAAACTTCCTAATATTCACTTTTAATATATATATATATGTAAATGTTTATAAACTCAAATTATTGTTTATAAAATAAATTATTGGTTACTTTTGTGTTCTTTAGCTACATCCAAAGCTATAACAAGAATCTCTCCTCTCCAGAGAGGGGGATCTGAGGGTCCTACATAGCAACCAAGCTATGGCTTCCTTGACAACAACAAGACAAGGGAGAGGGTGCCAGCATAAGATCCTAGAACCCACTGTCTAAAGAGAGGGCTGCCTATGTTAGATCTACTTTCCTTTTCTTTTTGCCTTATTAATCTTCACCTGAGGAAATTGTTCCCATTGCTTTTCAGAGAAAGTAGGAAGAGGGGAGGAGGAAGAGGGGGATAGGGGTAGGGAGAAACATCAATGTGAGAGAGACACATTGACTGGTTACTTCCCACCTGTGCCCTAACTTGGGTGGCGGGAAGTGAATACACATCCTAGATAGGTGCCCTAGACCAGGAATCGAACCCGATACCCTTTGGTAGGCGGGCCAACGCTCTTAACCACTGAGCAACATGGACCAGGGCTGGATCTACTTTTCTTTTCTTTTCTTTTCTTCCCAGTTTTTTTGCTTTTATTGGACCTACTTTTTTATTCCGCCCAAAGGCATCTAGGTCTTCATTGCTTTAAAGATGTTTAAGCAATAAGGTTGTTTTTGTGTATTCAAGAGGAGGATGTAAAAAAACCACAGAGATAAAAATTACTTCATCTCCTATGCAAACAATGACTATTAATTTAAAAATTTGAAAGACAAATACCTAGGGTTTCAAAACTTGTATAAAATCGCTATCCTATTACTTAGGCCCCAGACCAATTTATATTGTTTTTCTTTTCAAGTTCAGAATTTTATGACCATGATTCAATTATACTGTGCTATCATTTTAACATTTTAAATGTCTTCTTATAAAGTCCAGATCCAGAAACAGGACATGACTTTCCAGAAATCACTATAGATTCACTTCAAAATTCAAGTTCTCCAGATTCCTCCTGACTCAGCGGAGGTCCATTTGACTTGCCTGCATAGGTGTTGGCCTTGTTCAGGAGGTCTGTGCATGCATGCATATCAGCAAAAGCCCGGATTCCTAAGCAGTTGACAGGGTGAAGCTGAGATTCCAAAAATTCACAGCAAGTCTTCTTCACATCCTGTAACTGCAACAAACCAGCAGCTGGAAGAAGCACCTGTAACACACAAGTAAGCATGGTAAGGCAACTGCCTGGAGGAACACTGTCGATATTTTATTGCTTCTACAGAGGGCACAAGAGGTCCAGCCATAGCTTCTGATTCACCTCCAGACCCATACACAAAAAAGTAATCTAAAGATCATTTGTAAAAAAAAGAGAGTGATGCCTCTTTATATTCCTCATAATTTTTACAGAACCTTTCAAGGGTCCTTCCTTAGTCATAGAATACAAGAGCAATTTGTATTCTATGACAATATTAGATTTAATGATTTCTTTTATAAGCATACAAAATATTCTTTTGAATTTTAAAAATATAAGTTATTAGGATGCTAGGGGGTGCTATGGTTCAGTGACAATGATTTTGCTCCCTTGGTTGGAGAGTCATGGGATGAGCCTCAGTGATTTGTGGAGCAGGCGTGAGCCCAGAGGAGTACGTACCATACATAGCAAAGCCTCATTTTGCTCATCCACTGAGCGACAAAACAAGTTGCTTCCCTTGGGGGTAGCACAATTTTAAATTGAACATTCTCTAGCTATAAGCAGACAGTGTTTCTAGAATGTAATACGTGTGCTAAAAAGAAAAACATAAAAGGTAAGTGCCTAGTAACTTTTTAATTAGTTTTTTTATTTGAATAACTCCAAGGAATTTTCTTTAACGATAGGTTATTCTGTAGGATTTAGCTAGTATCTTCACTATAAGTACTATATCCAACACTACAACTGCTTTTCAAATAGGTCAATGATGAAAAATGAATTAGTATAATGCTATGTAAAGGACCACATTTGAAAGTCAAATTTAGGAGGAAAACTTCATAATAAGAAGTTCTTGAACATCTATCTGCTGTTCTTTTATAAAAGCCAAAAGGAAAAGAAAAAGCCTCAACTATTTTGAACTATGGTCAGCTTTAGAAAAGATCACGTTAGCATAAAAAAGAAATAAGACCTCCCCAGCTGGGTTGGCTCAGTGGATAAAGCGTCAGCCTGTGGACTGAAAGGTCCTGGTTCGATTCTAGTTCAGGGCACATGCCCGGCTCGATCCCCAGTGTGAGGAGCACAAGAGGCAGCCAAACAATGATTCTTTCTCATTACTGATGTTTCTCTCTCTCTCTCTTCCTCTCTGAAATTTAAGAAATAAAACCTAAGTTCCTTCAGTAATTGACTTTCAGATATGCCACTGAGGATAAAGAATAATTTTGAATATCTTTTACAATGTTTCTAAAATATGTTTGTTGTCCTAAATGTGGGAGAGTGTATCGTGTCTTTCTGTAACACAAACCACTCTACTTTCTTAAAGAAACCATGCAAGTTTTAACTCTCAGACTGTGTGTGTGTCCATATGAACATAACCATTTGATCACGAATTAAGGACTAAAAGGATAGCTTATGTTTCAGTCCAAACCCATCAACTAATATTTGTGTGTTTTAAAAAAATAAAAATAAAACATAAAACAGTATGTATGCATGAAAAGGTAATGCCTTTTCCTTCTAATTTAAGAAAATTAATAAAGTGCAAATAATGCTGTTTACAGCCAAACCTTTTGTGTAATATGTATAGCGTGTTTCATTATGTTATGAGAATGAATCTCCATGGAAGACTTTAGTGGAGATAATTTGCAAACTGGAGGATTTTCTACACTGGTATAATTGTGCTCTGAAGCAATGTAAAGTGCATTCCAAGATGCTTAACAAATACAGCCATTTAATTCAACCAATTCGAATAGTTAAGAAAGTGGTCTTCAGCGTAAGATTCAATCTCTGTGAAATTTGCACAAATAGCAATGATCACCCATCTAATCAGCATTTTCCCAGAAACAACACAGTGTAGTACAGTAGTAGTCAAATTGTTTGGCAATAAAGAAAGAGATACTTGGGAAGGAAAAGTGGCTGAGCAGAAACAGGCTCACTCATACATACATTGCTGGTGGGAATGTATAGAGGGGCTGGCAGAAATAGGTTTATAGTTGTGAATACATGAAACACAGTTTATTCTTGCATTATTATTTCTTAATTATTGTATTATTTTCCATAGAAACAACTGTACACTTACTCTCGTCCACCCATACTGGTTCCCTTGGTTGGAGAAGTCATGGGATGAGCTTTTTGTCCATTTCAATTAAAATTACAAATGCCTATATCCTCTGACCCCGCAACTTAACTTACAGGTACACTAACATATGCAGAAAATCTCACATGTACAAGACATTCACTAGAGCATTATTGTGGGTAACAGCAAAAGTTAGGGAAAAAAGCCTAAATGTCCATCTTAAAAAGACTGGTTACTTATAATAATCTATTCAACGGACTATTCTGCAGTCATTCAAAATAATAAGAATGGGATATATGAATGAGATAATTTCTAAGTGATGTTAAAGGAAAAAAATCAGTGTTCAGTTCATAGTATACTAACATACACATAATGATCCACATTTACATATGTATCCATCTTTTTTTTTTTAAAGCAGCTACAACAGGCTTTAAAATTTTTTATTCTGAGTAATTTCAACATTACTATCACTACCTTATGAAGAGACTGAAATTTATAAAATTGTAGAATCTCAGACCTGAAGAGGATAAAACAAGTCAGGTAGGCCAGGAATATAAAAGTTATTTATCTATAGGCCATCAGCCAGAAATTCACAAATAATTTTTTGTTGATGTCAATGAGTCAAATGCTTCCATGCTTGGCAAACATATATTAAATATAATTGAAGTATTAGTCAAAGGTATAAAACAAGTTTATTCATCTTTTCCTTTTGTCTCTAAACCCTTTAAAAATGCCTCGGTTTTTATGATGTGATTTTATTAGGACTAAACTTCAACAGCTCATAATTATGAAATTCATGACATAAAGCTTCAAATACAATTAAAAACTGGTCCAGGCTTACTAACATGACCCCTGGTGACCAACAGTCACTCATGATGAAAACAGGAAAGCAGCTAGGGCCACACCAAATTTCAAATTACTTTGCATATTAGTTGGATAGCCAGCTAAAGAAAAACAAAATAAAAAAATGCTCGGGGGTCCGGGGGGGGGGGGGGGGGGGGGGAACGGACGGACGGACACATGTGTAATACTTTCAATAATAAAGATTTTTTAATGCCCTAAATTTGAAATAACACATATCCCATAATCAGAACCACTCAAAACAGCTGGCAGCCTATGAGCTTGATGCCCTGGAATCAAATCAAACCAAACCTACTTTGTCTGATAAAGAAACCAAACACCAGAGAGGCAAATGAGTTGACCAAGTCATGTAGCTGGTGAGTGGGAAGCTAGGGCTACAATCAAACTCACCAACTCTTGTGTCTATTGTTTGTTCCATTATCTGAACCCCCTTCAAGGTGCAGAATAGAAGTGCTGACCTAAATTCTATTGTTCTTTCGGCAAGAGTAATAAAGATAATAAACACCTCCACAACACTTCTTTGCAGCTGTACCCATTGACTGAGAAATTAACTGAGTTAGGCCCTGTGCTAAGCACTTGGCAGGTAACAGTATCTCATTATTCCCATTGTATACAAGTGGATACAGAGACTTGGAGAAGTTGGGTAACTTGTCCAAGGCCACAGACCTAGTCTAGGTCAGGCCTGAGTCTGCTATGAGCACAGCATTAACCAAAGCAGGTACCGTATTTGCCGGCGTATAAGACGACCCTTTGGCCCTGAAAAATATGCCTCCAAGTGGGGGGTAGTCTTATACGGCAAGTATATAACAAACTCTGTATTTTTAGTGGAAATGTTAGGGGGTCGTCTTATATGCCCAGTCGTCTTATACACCGGCAAATACGTATTTTTCAGGGCCAAAAAATCGTCTTATACGCCAGCAAATACAGTATATGTTTTTAGAGGACACACAAACATTTCATGTTAATAGTTAGGAATATGTTTTGCAGTTATCTTCTATTTATTTTAATGATATAAATTATTTCTTCAGTAGATTAAAGCAAAAATTGAGTCAATGTAAAGAAAAACATTAAGCAATAGTATCAGCAGTATAGAATACAGCAAAATCATGGAGGTGACACACAAATTATGAACTTCAGAGAGACCTGATTTGGTAGATGATGAAAGGAGTTTTGGGGATAAAAT
Organism: Vespertilio murinus; assembly: GCA_963924515.1. NCBI lineage: Eukaryota > Metazoa > Chordata > Mammalia > Chiroptera > Vespertilionidae > Vespertilio > Vespertilio murinus. The sequence continues at coordinate 57,082,951 of OZ004708.1, forward strand.
AGGCAGGTTTAGGGAATCTATAACAATAAAAGTGTGGTATGCTAATTAGACCAGACATCCTTCCAGATGAGGCCAGGGCTGTGAGGGAAGGTGCCCAGGTCCCAGGTTCAAAGGGAAGCCGGTAATAGTAGCCAGGGGAAGGAAAGCCTACTCTTGCACAAATTTCATGCACAGGCCTCTAGTTTTAGGAATAAAGAGGGTCCATGGGGTAGGAATGCATAGGTGAGGGCTGAGAGCCGCCAGAAGGCATACATTCACAGAGAATAAAAAAGGTGCCCACAGGATAAGGGGAGAGGAAGACATACATTCACAGAAGATAAGGAAAAGCCACAGAGTATGGGGGAAGAAGGAAACAAACTTTCACAGAGGATAGAGAAATGCTGACAAATGGCAGAAAAGAGGAAAACAGGAGATAGAGAAATGTTACAAGATAAGAGGAAGAGAAAGAAGGGAGACTACATGGGTTGGGGGCTTTGAAGCTGATATTCTACAAAAAAGAGTGACCAATTAGAAGAGGATCTATAACAATAAAAGCGTGATGTGCAAATCGACCAAACAGCCGAACAGTGGAATGACTCTCCAGACATCCTTCCAGATAACCTCCCGGACAAAGGTAAGGCTGCAGTTGTGGGATTGAGAAAGCCATCGGGCTCAGAGGAAGGGACTGAGGCAGCCACTGCAGCTACGAAGGCCTACTCTTGCATGAATTTCGTGCATCGGGCCTCTAATCTGTGTGTGTGTGTGTATGTGTGTGTGTGTGTGTGTGTGTGTGTGTGTGTGTGTGTCTAATATACTAAATGTCCAATCATTCTACCAGTAGCTATGATGCGTACTGACCATCAGGGAGCAGACACTCAATGCACAGGCATGGAAACATGGAACAGACTGATGAATCCAGAGGAAAGGAGGAAGCGGGGAGGTCAGGAAGAGATTAATCAGAGACCTTATATGCATACTAGAGACCTGGTGCACGAATTCAGCCTGTGGGATCAGGCCAAAACCATGCACCAGGCCTCTGACATTCCCTGAGGGGTCCCAGAGTGTGAGAGGAGGCAGGCCAGGCCAAGCAAGAGAGAGTTTACCTCCCTGGAGCTCCCTCCCTATGTGGGAGTCTATATTTACTTCCAATAAATTTCCACCCTTTTCATCTACCACTTTTTGTCCTGCCTTCATTCTTTGAATATGTCTGGACAAGGAATCACCCAGGAAGGAAATCACCCATGAATCCTACTCATGAAAACAACCTGAATCAACTGATTCCCTCAAATCAATGAGATTTAGTATTCTAATCTTTCAATAGCTGACATCATTTTGATTCCAGAGGTTTCCACATAATACTGGAAAGGAAGAATGTGCTTTAATCTTAGGCTGTCATAATCCCATCACTTATTTCTATAAACTATATTATTAGTAACAAATGTTGGAAACAGCTAGCATTGTAAAGAGGTGATTTCTTAATTTTCTATTTAGGTCACAAAAATATTTTGGGCACTGTAACCAAGAGGTCTAAAGAATTACAAAAAAAAAAAAAAGAGGTCTGAAGAATAATTTATGTCTTTGAAACTGATTTTTTCTAAGCTCTGTAGAGCAAAGAAACAGTTGAAATAGTGCTGCTTCTTATAGGAAATGGAATTATATTGGTACATTAAATCTCAGCCACAGAGCATTATGATCTAACTGGAGGCCTGGTGCATGAATTTATGCACATTGAAAGGAAATTAATTAGAAGGTGGCTGGTGGGGTCAGACTGGGTGAGAAGGGCCGGACACACCCTGCAGCCACCTCCCACAGTCCCTCTCTGGCTGGCTGCACCTGGGGCAGTGCAGGGGCTCAAAGGGCATCTGTGGACTGAGTGGGGTCCCTCTGGCAGGTTGGGGTCCCTTGGCCTGCCCTGTGAGAATCAGGCCGAAACCCTTAAGGCACTTGAAGATTTTGAAGTGTATTCCAAAACATCAAAGAAAAAGAACTTATATTTGCTATGTATTCTGAATGTTAATGATATAGTCTAGGAATCTAAAAGTGATTTATTCTCATATATAGAGGAAGGGAGGGCCACATTCCAAAAGCTAAAACATATCTCTCCAGTTTGTGGAGCCCTAAGAAAAAAATGTAAAGCAGGCTGTTTGCCTTCGGGCCCAGCCATCATCTCTCTTTCCTGCAGCCTCCTCCCCACAGTACACCCTGCTTTTCTCACCGTGGGCTCAGACACCTTCTGGTCACTACCAATAGCATTGCTCCATTTCAATTGCTTCATAGCACCACTCTCAAAACTGACCTTATGCATTTGCTTCTATGTTTACTGTCTCTCTCCCTGCAAAAGAATATCCACTCTATGATAGTGAGGCCACATCTATTTTACCCCTAGGAGAATATCTGGGTGCCAAACAAATGAATCAACCTGAATGTAAATTAATTTGTTACTCTTGTGAATGTTTATAGTTTAAGAGATACAATATTAGATGTCCTTTTGCCCAGAAACACAAAGCGGATTCCTAGAATGTATCCATAGGAGACTCTTGTGTCATTCTGCAAAGCCTCACCTCCTACTCAAGCTGACACTACAGCTGCCAAGTCCAAGTAGGCTTTGGTCACCTGTGTGAACAAGTCACCTGCTAGTGACTCACCAAACTCCTACCAATCCTCTCTCTGGCTTCCCACCCAGAATGCACGGAGGATTCATACCCGCCCAATCTAGAAGCTCAGAGGAAATAATGCTTGTCAGACCACTTTTGATCAAACAAGAGTAGTCCAAAGAAGATTATAAATACTCCCCTTTTATATACCCGAAGCAGATAGTAGTTCTGAGACAAAGTTCATCAGGCTCCTCAAAAGGTCCTGGTCGGAATAAACTTGTTACTAGCTGTTGCCAGATTTATATCACATTTTGAATTGGTTTTCCCTCCTTTGCCATTCAAATCCTCCATTCACTCACTATTGCTCTTTTGGATCCCTTTCCAAATAAACTAGCGGCACAAAGCCTTTGCTTCCAGGGGAACCATGAGACAAAGTTGAATATAATTATTTTTAAAAATATGAATATTATAGAGCTGTATAATCTACTAAAAACTGGAAGAACTTAATGTCCAATAACAAGAGGCAGATGAGGTAAATTCTATAAATATCAATAAAATGGAATATTTTGTATCAAAAGAGATATTGTAGATAAATATTTAAGACTCGAAAATGCCGATTTCTAAACAGAATATAGAGCATGACCCCCTTTTTGTAAACACAGATGCACATAGAGACAGGATTAGAGAAATACATCACAGTTGTTAATAGGAATTATCTCTGTATAGTGGTAGCATGAAGGCTTTTTACATTTATCTATCTATTTATCTATCCATCCATCCATCCATCCATCCTCACTCAAGGATATATTTTTCCACTGATGTTTAGAGAGAGTGGAAAAGAAAGGTAAAGACAGAGAAAGATCAGTGAGAGAGAAACACATCAATTGGCTGCCTCCTGCACATGACCTACCAGGGCCAGGCCAGAGGGGCCTACAACCGAGGTAAGTGCCCCTGACCAGAATCAAATCCGGGACCCTTCAGTCTGCAGGCCAATGCTCTATCCACTGAGCCAAACCAGTTAGGGCTACTTCTTTTTATTTTCTAAATTTTTTATATTTTACTCATTTAACCTCATTTAAATGATCACATATTATGTAAAAGAAAGTCAAGAAAAAGAAGATAAAGGAATGCCTTTCTAGATCTCTAGGATTCTAGCCAATACAGAAATGGATAAGGGGAGTTATTTATTTACCCATCACCCACCTCTCACCAGAGCCTGCCTCAATTTGGCCTTTCTTCTGAGTACTATGAATCTCAACGATCTTTGATCATCAATCTAGTGTTTTATCTATATACTAGAGGCCTGGTGCATGAAATTCATGGTCCCCAGGCCTGGCCGGCGATCAGAATCATTTGGGGCCTTCCTTCATTCCGTGCCGCCCCCTGGTAGTCAGCACACGTCATAGCAAGTGATCGAACCCCCGGTCTCCCAGTCACACTCCTAAGGGGACACTTTGCATATTAGCCTTTTATATAAATGGATATAAAAGCCTAAGCAACCCATTAAGACCAGCAGACCACTCAATCAGATGCTATGACATACACTGACCACCAGGGTACACTCAACACAGATGCTGCCCCCTAGTGGTCAGTCTGTTCCCACAGTAGTAGTGCAGCTACAGTGGCATGAGCCTCTCCAGCCTCCGTCACCACACAGCAGCAGCGGCAGGCACAGTGGGGCTGGGATGAGCTGGAGCGGGGGCACCCGGACCCAGCTAGGGCTCCTCCCCGGCTGCCTGCAGCTCCACACACTGCTACATCCCTCGGGGAATGTTGGACTGCCAATTTTGGCCTGATTCACACAGGAATCAGGCCAAAACCAGCAGTCCAGCATCCCCTGAGGGGTCCCAGGTTGTAAGAGGACATAGACCAGGCTGAGGGACGCCACTGGTTCATGAATCTGTGCACCGGGTCTCTAGTAGAACAATAAATGAGCTCTACACATTACTCTTCTTGCTCATGTCAATAGCAATCTTAAGCGCTGGGGAAACATGAAGCAGAAGAACATGGCCAGCTAATTAAAGAAACAACTTCAAATGCTATCATTTTGTTAAAGAGGGGAGAAAAATATTTTCTTCCAGATATGCTGATTTCCAATGTAAGGAGACACATAAAAGTCTGAAAATTTTGTTCTATGGAGTTGTTTTCTTTAATGATCAAAGAAGCAGGGGGAAAGCTACCGCTGATTAATGGAGACAAGCTGAACATTAGACATGGAAGGTAGCCGAACCAAATGATTAGCACCCGGTGACACTCTTACACCAGCTGCGCGTTGTAAAGTAAGATGCTTTCATCCTACGTCGTGTTGTCTGACAAGCCAAATTACACATAAGATGTTTCACTTAGACAAGCACACTCCTTCTGCTTGGCTATTAGAATCTGTAGTTTATTTTCAGCTGGGGTATTTATTTACTCCATTGAGGGAAATAGTTTATATAGTACGTCTTTTATTTATTTTTTTTTTATTTTTTTTTTAACATGTATGGAGCCATCGCACAGAAAATCTGATAACTATACAGACCCTGTCGGCAGGAACCATGTTTTGATGTGTGTGACTGCCTATGGTTGCACTGTACAGCCAACAAATGCAATCAATACCAGGAACAGTCACATATAGTACGTCTTTTAAATCCTGAGCCATTAGCAGTATATTTAGAGAAGATATGACCAAGAAGTCTGAGTGCTCCATATGTAAGATTTCCAGATGTCTATGAAAACATGCAAACATGAAACTAACAACTCAGCCACTGTTAACTTTCCAGTAAGTGCATATTTTTATGAATTTCCAAGCTATATTTCATATTCCTATCAGACGCACCTGTTTATTTCAAGTGGAAGGACCTTGCATGCCAGCAAGGACCTGAAAAGAAACAGGGAAATAGCTGTCCAAAGGGCATGCATGAACAGAGGGAAGAAATCATCCCCGCACTTAAAGAAGCTATTTGTCACTGAAGTAAAAAGTCTCGTTGTGAAATATAACCTATAGCGTTCATTAGCATACATCTTCTAAAATCGGCATTAGGTCCCCAATTTACAAATAACTTAGGCTTCACGAGTTTATTTTCTCAATTGGCTGCTTGATGCTCATTGCATACTTACTCATAGAAACCGTATTAAAAACAGTCATAAACTGAAATATCAATGAACATAACACTGCCACCTTACTGCTGTGACCTCAGGGGGGGGGGGGGGTGCAGCGGAAGAAGAAAGTTTCCTTCCTCTTTCTGGGATGGAGGCCTCGCTGAGCACAGTTTTGAAATAGGAAGTGTCTGTCCTTGGCATCCGGCCACCTCATTCGCACTTGCACATCGCACAGTCCTACACCTCGGCCACCAGGAGCCAGCCCTCTTCTCTGCGCACCCAGCAATGATTCTCTACTCAGATCTGCCTTCCCTGATTGCAAGGGTTTCATCCTCTAAATACACCCATCTCACCTTCCCTCCCCGATACCCCTACCCAATGTCCATCCCTCAGGATAGATGCTGCCAACAAGGTCAAAAAGAAGGCCATCTTATTATCCACTCACAACAATGGCTAACAGCGCATCACCTTCCAGGACAAACCCCTTCCAGTTTTAAGAGAGACTAACTCTTACGCAGAATACACCTGTAATTAATGTCATTCCGAATAGTATAAAAATGGAAGGGAAATGCCAAGGACAAAGAGGGGGCCCTGCCTGAAAGCACCTCTCCAATATTATCTTCTTACAGCTGATTTCCCATTATTTTTAACCCAAGGTTTCTCTAAATCTCCAACTTATTCAACTGTGGCTCCAGGTATACTGAAAATAGCACCTACCTTACAGAATGTTTAAAAAATTAAACAACATGGTCAACCATTCAATGCAGTGCCTGGCACATGACCAGAGTAGTGCATTAGTTCTTGTTCTTGGTTTGAATTGAACATTCAACCCTATGACAAAGAATGCCAGGATTTCCTCTCTCCCTCACAAGGTGACGTTCTATGCTGGTTCATTCACAATAAACACAGATTGTTTTCTTTTTTGATCAAATATTACCAAAAGCAAAGATATAATCAGGGCCAATTTGGAAAAAAACAAACACAGAATACGAACATGGGAAAAATATTTGATACCTCGCTGATTATCAGATAGATATAAATAAAAATGATGAAAGGGCACATTTGATCACTATAGATACAATTTTTCTTTTAAACAACATCCATTCAGGTCAAGGTAAGCTGGCGTGGTTCAGTGGTTGAGCATCAACCTATGAACAAGGAGGTCACAGTTCAATTCTGGTCAAGGTATGTGCCTGGGTTCATTCCCCAGTGTCAGACATCCCCAGTGTGGGATGTACAGGAGAAAACTAATCAATGATTCTCTCTCATCACTGGTGTTTCTAACTCTCTCCCTCTCCCTTCCTCTCTGAAATCAATAAAAGTGTATTTAAAAATAAATAAATAAAAATATTCAGAGTGTACAGTACATATATTATTTTTTAAGTGGTTTCTCCACAGCCTTTTTTGACTAAGTGGTCAACCATATCAACAGGCCTCCTACCAAGGGAGTCCTCCCTGGGGTGCCCTGCTTTTAGGACTGACTCATGGTTTAAAACACTACACACCAACATACTCCTGGCACTTCCTGTCTACAACAAACAAAACCAACCTGTTCTACACCAGCAATAAAATGGACACACTATGTCGAATTTCATACTGTGTTCCTTACCGAAAATTATTTTTAAAGGTCTCTTGGAAAACTCTCATCTAAATTCTGTTCCTTTTCTAAAAGGGTGAGATTTCCTACCTCAAATCATTTCAATTTATGCAACATATAAGTCTCACAAACTATTCAAAGCTCATCCATTCAAAATTACAAGATACTTATTAAAATCCTTTGAGAGGATAAAAATTCTAATGTAGACAGGACCTGTGGCTGAACACTCAAAACACTTGGGCGTAAGCGCATTAACTTAACATTTGTCATTGTCTTTTAACATCCTTACCTTTGTTTTTCACACTGACATCAAGTGAAAAGCTCATGCCTACTAAAAGCAAGCCAAAACAAATACCCAAAGCTGAGAAGTAAGAACATTTGTAACAAAACCACAAATTTAGCAATGAAGTAAATGTTTTTAAAAATTCCAAGCTCCTTTAGAATTTTCCAAAAATGTTCATCAGCACACCAAATAAAGAAGAGTAAATCTTCAATAATTTTTTGGAAAATAAAAAAATACTTTTTAGTTTTAAAAGTATATTTATTTTTGAATTTATAAGCTCTCTTTTTAAGCAACTCTAGTTAATTACAACTTAATAGTTGTTGTCTGATTTGAACTGATTAACCTTCCAGAGCTTCCTCATTTGCAAAATAGAGTAATATACCTACTTAATTTGGTAGTGAATATGTAAAATGCCTAGCACATAGCTGAAAATAAACCCATGTGAAAACTCTTCAGATGTATATAAAGCCAAGTTTCTTAACAGTGAGGAACACAGAGAAACAACAAAGTACATGAATTCTCTCAAAGTGTGGGCAAACCTTGTGATATGCTTATCTGCACTTGACTTGGGAAAGGATCCAGTTTTTCTTCAGATTCTCAAAGGAGTCCATGACCCCAAGAAGTTTAAAAGCCTGCTTGATAGTTACCTTTGGCTTTATTTTCTCTGTCCCCAGATTCATAAAGTTTACAAAATTTGACTGAAAACTCTAGAAACAAGCTAAACTTAGTTACTCAATGCAACAACAACAACAAAAAAATCCATTAAAAGCATGGTCATGGTAAGATACCTGTTCTCCTTTTATGTCTCTCCTAAAAATAAACTCATCTGTGCAGCTGCACCACAGCAACAACTGTGGCAATTCACCTGCCACCCAGAGGAATGTGTAATAAGGCCTCAAAATCCAGGGTGTTGTAGCCCTCCAAAACATGTGTTACCCCAAACCTGTGAATATGACCTTATTCAAAAAAAAAAAAGGGTGTTTTCACATGTAATTAAGAACCTCAAGATGAGATAATTCAGGAATTAGGATTCCTTATAAGAGGCAGAAGAGGAAAAGACATACAGGGGAGAAGGTGATGTGAAAATGGAGGGAAAGATGGAGTGATGCAACCACAATCCCCGGGATGCCTGGGGCATTTTCCCCTAGAATTCTTAGTGTGTGGCTTTGCTGACACCTTGATTTCAAACTTGTGCTGCAGGAACTATAAGATAATAAAGTTCTGTTGTTCTAAGCCACACATACAAAAAAAAATAAACAAACCTAAACTCACTTAGCTCAAATTATTTCCCAGACTTGCTATAAATAAAATACCCGAGTGCTAAGCAAAAGAAGAGCAACACACACACAAACAGGGAAACCTTAAATTGCCAAGAATTAAAGCCCAGTGTTTGTATAACACAGGTAAAAATTGTTCCTTCTTTGGAGTTAAATTTTTTAATTACTCCATTCCCTCATTCTGACTCAAAGTCAGGCAGCTATTCAAACAGCTATTATACGTATACACGTATTTTAATGTGCTGTGATATGCAGACTCTAAGTATCACAGAGGGCACCCTAAACTAGGAATCAGGAAGCCAGAGTTCTGATCCTGCTCTGTCACCGACTGACCCTCACAGCTGGCCCTCAGTATTCTAGGTTCTGTAAACCTACATAAAACATGCAATCCCAACCTGAAACACTGAGATACCTGCTATCCTAAAATTGCACTTTATTACTAAAACAGAAATTTATAAAAGAGAGGTCACCTGACAGAAAGTTTGATTCTAGGCCTAATGAGAAAATTTACTTAGAGTCAGAAACCTTTGAATTACAGACTGTTCTGTCCCCACTTCGGCACTCTCAAGGCAGAAGTTCTCATAACAGGGTTTCTGTTGGGACCATTTCACGCTTCAGCTTACCAGGAACAGGAACACCAGTCACCTCCCACTCACCATGCCTTTCCTTAGGGTGAACAGCACTTACAAGAAAGACTTCACAAAGTATAGACAGGCAAAAATATTGATAGATAAACCCTTATTCACATTTCACTGAAAAATTCTTATTACAGAAAAGACAGCTTATTTTAATCCATCTAATTTCCAGGCTGCCTTTTCCAAAACAAGTATTTTTCAATGGAAGATAAAATAAGTTTTAATATGCCAAGATAACCCTATGTTGAAGAGACAACCCTCTTCCCACAAAAAAAAAAAAAAAGAAGCAACTCTATGAATGTTAAGCATTTAATAAGTGGGTCAAATAGAACTCTTTGAATATATTTCTGTAAGAGCCACAAAATATACACAAGGGCAAATTAGCATGGCAAGAGATTTTTCTGAAAGGCTGTGGTGACTAATATTTCAGGACTAGACCACGATACTTATTAAAAGAAACATGAGAGTCGACCTCCACCACAAGAACTACTACAAACAGCATTCAGAGCTGAATTCGCAGTTTAGTCTCTGAGGCCTACACCATCTATTCCCATTCCCCCATGTGGTGCATTGTGTGAATCAAAGAAACCAAGCAGTAATTCATTTGTTGGAAGTCCAGATATAGAACACAATCGAGGCCCACGCACTCAATTTTTTAAAAAGAAGGAGCAAAAAAAAACCACCCTAAGATAAGATCTTATTGAAAATAATGCCATAGAACCCAGCAAAGAGCATGACCGTACAGAGAAGGCCAGACTGAGATTACGTATGGGTGCTGTTATCGCATGACACATCCCACACGCTTTCCTCCCTGTTAAAAAAAAAAGGTTCACCTCCTACCTAATTCACAATGTCATGCACAACTTCAGTATCAACCTAAGTTTTTCCTAATGCTTTTCCTCATGGGCAAGACTTCAAGCAAAAGTTAATGAGGCCACCTGGGAAAGATCACTACTGCCAATATTTCAGATCTAATAACAGCAGGGTTTAACAAGTTAAAGTGCAAAGATTTCAGTCTCCACATTCAAATATCCTGCAGCGCGTTTCAACTAATTACAAGGGACAAAAGACTGAACTCACAACTTCCTATCTGTGCAAGTAGAATTTAGAGATTATTTCATAAGAAGTTAATCCTGCCCTGGCCAGGTGGCTCAGCTGGTTGGAATGTCACCCCATACACCAAAAGTTTGTGGGTTTGATTCCTGGTCGGGGCACATACCTAAGTTGTGGGTTCAATTCCTGGTAGAGGCACATAAGGGAGGCAACCAATCGATGTTACTCTCTCACAACGTTTCTCTCTCTCTCTCTCTCTCTCTCTCTCTCTCTCTCTCTCTCTCCCTTCCTTTCTCTAAAAATCAATAAAAAAACATATCCTCCAGTGAGGATTAAGAACAAAAATTAGAAGTTGGTCCTCATTCTTTTTGTGGTCCTTAAAACAGAGTTTACCTATTGGAAGGGGTATAAATAAATAAAAACTTTTAGATAGCAATTTAGCATACCTATCAATAATTAAAATACACATGTACCTTTTGGCTCACCAAATACATTTTGAGGAATCTATTCCTATGAAAATTTTTAATGCAAATTTTAAAACGGTGATCCACTACAGCATTTTGTAAAGGTGAAAAATCGTACATGCGGATTAACATATAGAGTACCACACAAAAGAAAAGGCTGGACCCATATGTATTGATGTGTAAAGAATTCCAATACACTTCGTTCAGTGAAGCAAGTTGCACAACAACAGGTATAGTAAAAATATGCTTATGTCAAGAAAATGGTGTGTGTGTGTGTGTGTGTGTGTGTGTAACTGATAGACAATGTGTGAAAGAAACCACAGTAAACAGGTTACTCCCTGAGGAAGGAGAGCAGGAAATCAATGTGTTGGGCTGGGGTGGGCATGAAGGGAAGGGCAATTTTTGTTGTTGTTAATCCTCACCCAAGAATATTGTTTCCATTGACTTTTAGAGAGAGTGAAAGGAAGGGAGGAAGGGAGGAAGAGAGAGAGAAAGAGAGAGAGAAACATCAATGTAAAAGAGACACATCGACTGGCTTTTTCCCACACAAGCCCCAGCGGGGGTGCAGGATCAAACCTGCAAACCAGGTACATGCCCTTGACTGAAAATTGAACCTGCAACCCTTTGATGCTTCAGTGCGCAGGCCAACACATTAACCATTGAACCACACCGGTTAGAGCAAGTGCAAATTTAAAGACACATTTTCACATTCTACTTCATATACATCTATATTATTTAAACATTTACATTTTATATATATAAAACATTTGTTCTTTATAGAAAGTAGGAACAATGCAATGTCTAATTTTAGCTAAATTCTAGAAATACTTAAAGAGAATCCTATATAATAAAAGGCCAATATGCAAATCAACCTAATGGCGGAACAACTGGTCATTATGACATGCAATGGCCACCAGGGGGCAGATGCTCAATGCAGGAGCTGCCCCCTGTTGGTCAGTGTGCTTCCATGGGGGGGGGGGGGGGGGAGGAAGTGCCACTCAGCCAGAAGCCAGGCTCACAGGCTGGTGAGCGCAGTAGCAGTGGCAAGAACCTTTCCCGCCTCCAAAGCAATCGGACATCCCCCAAGGGCTCCTGGACTGTTAGAGGGTGCAGCCCGGGCTGAGGGACCCTGCAAGTTCGTGAATTTCATGCACTAGGCTTCTAGTGCTACATTAATAAAAGAAGTAAAAAGGGCTATTGCTGGTCAAGAACATCCTTTGTAGATTTTAACCTTCAAGAGAATAAAGACAAATGTGGGCAGCATCAACCAGTAGTTATAAATGAATATGACAGTGTTTTCATAAAAGAATGAGTGTCATTCAGAGAACAGAAAGATTTGTGTCTCAGAACTTTAAGAATATAAAAAATACTGAAATCAGAAACATTACTAAAGAGATATAATTATTCCAAATGTCTCTCAGAAATACAGTTTTAACAACGAATTATATTGCTTTGGTACAAAATGTATTCTGGATGGTTATGCTTTTGATTTTAAGAACTGGCATGGAAAATGGAGGACATCTGCAATAATGTCAACATCAACAATTTTCAAGAAAAGAAGAAAGAAACCTGTCATGTATAAAGCACTAAATGGTATGGGGTGTTTATCTTACCTGTACGTTTTCTTCTGTAACCTGGATTTCTGCAGTGTAAACATAATCGATTAGCATCCTCAGGGTCCAGCCATCTACCTCTTTTATTCGGACTCTCTTTGCTCGGCTCTCACTCATCTCACCTAAAACACAAAGGAGTAAGAGTGACACTACAACAAAACACAGCTTCATCACAGCATGATTCATGGTGGCCAAGACCTGGAGACAGCTTGGATCCTTCAATACATGACTGGAGAAAGAAAGATGTGGTACAGCCGAAGCCGGTTTGGCTCAGTGGATAGAGCGTTGGTCTGCGGACTGAAAGGTCCCAGGTTCGATTCCGGTCAAGGGCATGTACATTGGTTGCGGGCACATCCCCAGTGGGGGGGGGGGAGGGGGGTGGGTGGGGGAGGGTGCAGGAGGCATCTGGTTGATGTTTCTCTCTCATCAACGTTTCTAGCTCTCTATCCCTCTCCCTTCCTCTCTGTGGAAAATCAATAAAATATATTCAGAAAAAAAAAAGAAGAAAGAAAGATGTGGTACATATATACAATGGAATATTACTTGGTCATAAGAAAAGATGAAATATAGCCATGTGCAACAACATGGATGAACCTTGAGGATATTATGCTAAACAATTTAGTCAGAAAAAGCTAAGCACCATGATTTCACTCATATGTGGGATATAAAACTGAAACTCACAGACACAGACAACAGTATGGAGGTTACAGAGGGAAAGGGGTGGGGGTAAGTAAAGGGTAAAGGGGCCTAAATATATGGTAATGGAAGATGATATCACTTTTGAGTAGTGGGCACACAGATCATGTACCATAGAAATGTACACTTGAAACCTACATGATCTTATTAACCAATGTCACTCCAATAAATTTAATTTTTTTTTAAAGAAAAGCCTAGGGGAATCCATAATTACACAAAATCCCTTTGCAAACACAAACCCCGGGAGAAAGGAAAAATAATAGTGACATACATTTAACTGCCTGCTTTCCTGGGGATTATCTCTGACAAGAGCTCAGAAAGAAGTTGTTCTTCTAAGAGCTAAAATGCCTCAAAAATTTACCTGCTACTTCCCAGGGGGGAAAGCATACACCAGTATCACAGGGAAGGAGAGATAGTTAAGAGAAAAAGGTATATATGTCTATAAAGCGGGAAGACAGGGGAATGGGTTATGTGTCTGCTGTAATAGCATGTTTCTCTCCCCACCCCCTTAAAGAAAAAGGGTGGGGAAGGAGGATTGAGGAACGTGGAAAAATAATTCTTTATCTGCATATAAGTCACCTTCCCCTATTCTACGCTCTCTGGATGTTTGTGGATAGACTAGATTTGTACAATCTGAAAGCTCTTTTGTGTCCAAAGTGAAGATACTTTGGTGATTCCCATGTGGACTTTTAGAATTAGCCACATCTAACTGATCTATGCGTGAACTTTTAGAATTAGCCATGGCTGATAGACTTATAGGACCCCTGTGATGTGCAAACTCCTGCAGGGCCTAGGTTCAGTGAAGCATAAAGCCACAGTTCTCAAGCAGTGAATTCACCCCCTGGGATTTAGGCATCACTTAGCTTAGGCAAAAAGAAGTCTGACTTTAATTTATTCATATAACTGAAAAACAGTCCTCTGCCAAGCAGTTGTTAATATTCCAATTTTTACAGTACCGCTCTAAGCTACACTTTACTAATTCATATATTCCTTATGTCATTTTTATATAAATTATCTCTCCGCAGAAAAATGTGTCTACTGTCAACTAATTCAATGCCAATCATATACCGCCTCAAAACTTTTTAATCTTTCTTTTTCACATTCATTTACAAAAGCAGTTTGCCACAAATTGCATTACAAGTTTAAAAAATCCCAGTAACCACTAAGAATCAGAACACATACTCAAGAGAGTTGTAAAAGCTATTTCGATCTAATTCTAGTTGTAACTTATTACCTTAGTTACTGCCCTTTGATGTGTTCAAAGAGGAAATCTTTAAACAGTATGGTTTTGTGAGATGAATTTCTGAAAATGGAGTTTTAAAAAGATATCCAATGATACTGTACAAGCTCATCTTATGTCATTTTTAACATCCCATAGTTGCTCTGATTCGTGTTTGGTTTCTGTGTTTTGATCATGTAGCACTCTGAAGCTATTAACAAGGATATCCACACAGACACAGTCACTGACAACCTGAGGGTCATTTTTGACTCTCCCTTCTTCATTTAGCCATCCATCCCACTGTTCACCAAAACCTGCAGAATTAACCTCAGACAGACCTCAAATCAATCTCCGCACCTCCCCATCCCTTCTGCCACTCTGCCACTGGGGCTCCCATCACCTCTTGCCAACCCCTCTGCAGGAACCTCCTAATTCTTCCCTTGCCTCTAGAATGGGCTCCAAAGACCCGACAGTGGCACCCAGAAGCCCTCAGCAGCTCCCACACAGACATGCAAGCCCCTTCCACGTCCACCCTTGCTTCACCATCCGACCTCTGACCTCTCTTCTACTTAGAGTCTTAAAATATACCAAAAAGGAACTTTGTGTACTTCTCCCCACACACCAAGCAATTACCTACCATGATGCTTTTAATGAGCTTTGTCCTCCTTGTCTCCCCAAGCCCTCCTTCCCCAGGCTCATCCCACACATTCTTTTAAGATTCGCCTTACCTATTGGCGACCTAAGGCTGGGTTAGGCTCTCACCATGCGTACACTTGAGTTCTTCCTGCAAATCTACTTGTCATAATAATACCTAGTTCTCCCTATCTGGATTCTGTTTTTAAAATATGTTTTTACTTATTTCAGAGGAAAGGAAAGAGAGAAACATCAAATTGGCTGCCTCCTGGACACACACTCCCTATCAGGGATCGAACCTGAAACCTAAGCATGTGCCCTGACCAGGAATTGAACCAGCAACCTCCTGGTGCCTCACCTGAATTCTTGAGCTCTCTGAGAACAGAAAAGATGTCTTTCTAACTCTGTATCTTATAATGCCTGACATACAGTGAATACCCAATAAATACTGATTTGATGAATGAATGACTAAAAGAATGAAAAGTAAAACAAGTGCCAATATAAGATGTGGCATCATTACTTAATATAATTAACTAGAGGCCCAATGCATGAAATCTATGGCTGGGTAAGGTCCCTAGGCCTGGCCAGCAGTCAGGACCAATCAGGTTCCCCGCCTCCGTGGCTCCCCCTTCCCTTACTCCCTCAGCTCCCCGCTGCCACTGTCTCCTCTGATTGTCTGCAATGTTCCGCACTGCCCCCTGGCGGTCAGTGCATGTCATAGCAAGTGATTCAACTGGTCAAACTTCTGAGGAGGCAATTTGCATATTAGCCATTTATTATATAGGATAATACTTAAATTAGTCTTGAACATACACCAAACATTCTAGGCTGAGCTAAGCACTTTCACTAGTGAAATCTGAATCATCTCTACTTTTTTTGAGAAAAGAAATGAAGTATTGCCCTAACTGGTTTGGCTCAGTGGATAGAGTGTGGGCCTGTGGATTGAAGGGTCCTAGGTTCGATTCCAGCCAAGGACACATGCAGGGGTTGCAGGCTCTATCCCTAGAAGGGGGCGTGCAGGAGGCAACCAATCAATGATTCCCTCATCATTGATGTTTCTATGGCTCTCTCCTTCTCTGAAATCAATAAAATATATGTAATATACATATATTTAAAAATAAAACAAAAAAGAAACAAAGTCCTTTAAATTGTAAAAATTTAAGGACATGTGTGTGAATAGGAACATTTACATTTTAAAGAAGTTTAATCAGGACTCCTGAAGCCCAGCACAAACTGTTAACTTTATTTACCCCTTTTAAAGTTCTAAAATGTGAATAGGCTTAAGATGGCAAAACATAAAATCATTTCAATAAAACAAATACTATCAATCTAATTTCAGTTATTGTTTTAGCATATAAAAATATTTCAGAAAAACAAAAGTGTAATACAGAAGCTTCTCCTATGCTGAAACCCTAAGAAGTGAATGATAAATTTATAGCTATATTTAATAAATAAAATGTATGCCATTACTCCTCAAGCTCCGCTTGTCATCTATGCTAGTCATCACTGACCTTTTGATCTCTATTAGCGTTGGGTTACAAAGACACTACTGACACATGTATTTTCATTCTGGCAAGCTGACCCGAATGCCCTGCCAGCCACTCTCTGGTGGTCATGGTACATAACTCCCCAGTTCTACAGCTAATCTAAGGCAAACATGAGAACTGCACTCCCCTGCCGGCTTTGGTCTAGTCTGAGTAATTTCTGGAAATGGTCTCCTAGCTTCTAAAAGAGAAAATGACAAGTGTCCTCCTTCTGTGTGGTGTGGAGTTCACTCTGGTAGGAATCTTGCGTTCAGGAGGGGAAGCAACTATAAAATTTTTATTGAGGACACAGGGTGCAGATACAGCAGATACTCCTGGTACAAAAGGAGTCGCAAGCTGCAGAAGCAATCATGCCTGGTGCCCAGCCCACCTTCCCATTATGAGAGAACACAATTCCTTACGATGTATGGCTTAAATGGCACACAGCCTAACTTATGCTCTTTATGTGCAACACCCTGCATTTCATTTCCTCCACAGCATTCAGTTATCTTTTTACATTTACTCAGTCTAACCTTTCCTCCTTTCCCCGATGAGAATCATGAGGACTGAGATTTGCCTGTCTTGTTCATCTCTACGATCACCGAAGCCTAATATAATGCCTGGCACAAGAAGATGCTCAATAACTATACATACCACTATTTAAAGAACCTCACTTCCTAATCATTTAAATGATAATCTGTCTTTTCCAATTCTAATTTACCTTTTTATGTTCAATATGACAAAAGGAATAATCAAGCCCTGCTCAGTGGGGCTCAGTTGGTTGAGTGTCATTTCCTGCACTGAAAGGTCACCGATTTGATTTCCGGTCAGGGTGCACACAGGAAGCAATCAATCTCTCTCTCACATTGATGTTTCTCTATCTCCCCCTCTCCCTTCCTTTCTCTCTAAAAATCAATAAAAAATTTTTTTAAAGCACACAAAAGGAGTGAAAATTAAAGTTTAGTATTTTCCCAGTTTTTCAAAAAAATTCCACATTTGTAACAAATAATTAAAAAACACAAGAACCTAATTTGACCCATTCTTTCTAAAGTAACAGTTAACTTGGCCTTGCTGTAAATAGGCCCATATCTCACAAAGTCAAACCTGTGACTAAATCACAGAATTACTTTTCAACTCCCTTCTCCATCCAAATACTTAGAACTAAGAGAAGTAACAGAATTGTTTTTTTAGGTGCTAGAATTTGATGAAAAACTCACCTACAGTTTATGGGAAATTAAAACAAGGGTCAAGCAAGGTCATATGCATATTCCCCATTTACTAAGAGGGTGAGTCATGGGGAAACAAGAGTAGGGTAACGTCCTGTGCCACTGTAAAAACTTCTGATTACCCACTGAGCAAGACTATATAAACATATGCAGTGTATGACAGAGGAGAAATATGCAAAGGTCTGTTTATTGATCTTTACTCTATTTTTTTTTTTGAAAATATATTTTATTGATATTTTACAGAGAGGAAGGGAGAGAGATAGAGAGCTAGAAACGTTGATGAGAGAGAAACATCGATCAGCTGCCTCTTGCACACCCCCTACCAGGGATGTGCCCACAACCAATGTACATGCCCTTAACCGGAATCGAACCCGGGACCCTTCAGTCCGCAGACCAATGCTCTACCACTGAGCCAAACCGGTTTCGGCTACTCTATTTTTATAGTAAATTTTAACAGGGCTTCAGACCAAGACAACTCATATTCTAGCAAATCTTAAATGAATATAGTATGCACATTAAACTACCTAATCTCCATATCTTCTCTATCTAACCTCTGTCAAACTGTTGGCTATTCAGTGGATTCTGAAAAAAACATACAAAGATTGCCAGATAGATAAACAACATCTATTACTGAAGAACCATAAAAGCCTAGACTGTGGAGCACATGAAAAGATGCTCAATAACAATTATTAGGGAAGTGCAAATTAAAATGACAGGAAATGTCATTTCACACTCATTAGAATAACTACAGTTAAAAAACACACACAGAGGGTAACAAGTGCTGGCAAGGAAGTTGGAGAACTGGGAACCCCTGTGTACTGTTAGTGGGAAAAATAAATGGGTGCAGAATCATGAAAAACAGCATAGCAGCTTTTTTGTTTTGTTTTAATATATATTTTTTATTGTTCACAGTATTACAGATGTATCCCCTTTTGTCCCTCCCCCACCCCCAGCCCCTGCCCCACCCCAGGCATTCACTGCACTATTATCTGTGTCCATGTGCTATGCATATATATATTCTTTGGTTAATCTCTTTCTGCCCCGCCCCCTTCCCTTTGAAATATATCAGTCTACTGGATGCTTCTGGATCTTTTTTGTCCATCAGTTTATTATATTCATTAAATTCTTCATAAAAGTGAGATCATGTGACATTTGTCTTTCTCTGACTGGCTTATTTCACTTAGCTTAATGATATCCAGGTCCCTCCATGCTGTCTCAAAGGGTAAGAGATCCTTCTTTTTTATAGCCTCAACAGCATTCCATGTTATAAATGTACCACCCTTTTTTGTTTTTACCAACTCACCTACTGATGGGCACTTGGGCTGTTTCCAAATCTTAGCTATTATAAATAATGAGTATAGCAGTTTTTGTAAAAGTTAAAATATAAATTTACCATACAACCCAGAAAATCTACTCTTAGATATCTATCCCTATGAGAAATTAAAATATCTGTCCACACGAAGAACTACACATGAATGTTCACAGCAGCATTCCTCATAACAGCCAAAACCTGGATACAACTCAAATGCCCATCAACTGGTGAATGAACAATCAAAATATGGTATATTCATACCATGGAACCTATTCAGCAATAAAAAGAAACAAACTGATGATGCATACTGTGACATGAATAAATTTCAAAATTTTTATGTAGGGATAAAAATGTTCTAAAATATATTTATGGTGCCCTAACCGGTTTGACTCAGTGACTAGAGCATCGGCCTGCGGACTCAAGGGTCCCAGGTTCAATTCCAGTCAAGGGCATTACATTGGTTGTGGGCATATCCCCAGTAGGGGGTGTGCAGGAGGCATCTGATGAATGTTTTTCTCTCATTGATGTTCCTAACTCTCTATCCCTCTCCCTTTCTCTCTGTAAAAAATCAATAAAATATATTTTAAATAAAAAAATAAAAAAATATATTTATGGTGGTAATAGTACCATTCATTAAATTTACTAAAAAAACACTGAATTCCACACTTTAAATTGGTCAATTTTATGTAAACTATGCCTCAATAAAATTGTTAAAAAAAAAAAAATCCACACCCAATGGAGGTAACCAGTTCACATTTTATATGTGCCAGAAATTAACATAGTATCCCTGTTTTGTATCAATCTTAGCACATAGTAGTCCAAAATTTGACCAAGTATTCTCAGGCAGAAATAGATTGAATTGCAAGAAGTGCCCACCTATAAGTAAACTGAGATACACTAGGAATAAAAGACTCAAATGTCTTATCAGAGCTTTGAATAATTAATAGATTCAAAGCTCCATATTCATAAATTGCATGTCAACTAAAACATGAAGAGTTGAAAACCACTGGACAAAAAAAAAAAATTTAAATAAGGGAAACTGAAGTGTAGTTAAATTATAAAGGAAACAGAAGAAAGATAAAGACATAAGAATGCCATCCCCAGCATCCATGTCTCTGGATATCTCAGGCGGAGAAAGTGTTGCCTTTTAAGAGGAAAGGAAACTAACCTTAATCTTATAGTTTTAAGTTGATCATTATATTTCTGTAACTATGGAAATGACAATATTTTCAAAATTTTCTAAGACTTTCTCAATCTTCAATTCTTACAGACTATCCCATTTAGAAATTGAAAGGAAACAATATTCTATATAATAAAGAGCTAATATGCTAATTAGACCAAACAACCAAGCGACCTTCCAGACACCAGACAAAGCCGGGGCTGCAAGGACCAAGTCCCTTGCATGAATTTCATGCATTGGGCCTCTAATTAATAACAGGCATGATAACTACTACCAACATTGTCTATGTGCCAAGCAAAGTGCTACGAAATTCACAGGTATGATCTCATTTAATCTTTGCAAAATACCTAAAAAGTTAGAAATTTTACTTCTTCTTAGGGTTTTTGCAAAGATTAAATGAGATCATATATGTGAAAATCATCCCGATTTTCCAGGTGGGAAAACTGACTGATAAAGCGGTAAGAGTCAAGCACGGACTGATAAAGTGACTGATGATCCCAAAGGTCTGGTAATTCTGACAAATGGCAGAGACATCTGAAGGAAGGACACTTACAGAGAATAGCACTTTATTAGCACTTGGTCCTAAATTAAACCAGCACCTTTCAAATTGAATCCTCCTCTTATAAGCCTGGAGATTATGTTTATTAAAGTGTTCAAAAATAACAAACAAGAGGTAAATCAAGAGACTGAAGGGACCACCCCCCACCCCAGGACATAAAAATTTGACTACTCCACTTTGTAGGTATTGCCTTTTCAAATCACTCAGTAAACGCATCTTTCCAAATCACTATCCCAACCTGGCTCACAGCTGTTCAGCTATCCTTCCCACATTCTGGATTATTTGACTCAGTTCAGGAACAGCAAGACTTCAACAGGCTGAAAAGTGAGGTGACCTCCAGACCTCTCTCTATTCCCAAAACATGAAGCCTATTCTCTCCACATGGCCTTCTATACCCATCTTCATCTGTGTAAACCCTTTATTTCCATTACTTTTCAGGAAATGTCAGATCTTCCTCTCAATGTTGCCCATCTCAGTCCTCCCCATCTGCATCACTGCTCTGAGCACACTGATGTTCCTTACACTATTACGTATTTAACTGTGCACCCCTCATCTCCCCAGTGACACAATAAGCTACTGAGGCAGGAAGCACTCTTACACCGTTCTGTAACCTAGTAACACTGTTAACCACAGGAATTACTTAATAATTTCTAAAGCACGAATAACTTTGTGTTTGTGCTCTTTTGTACTGCTACACTTGTATTTATAAGTACTTTATTGCACCTACCAGTACTCTAAAAATGCATGCTCATTGTCGGAACTTCATTTCTTTGTTTAAAATTTTTTATGTTTAAATTTTTTTAAAAGAATGAAGCTAAAGACTTTAAGTGTAGCAGGCACAAATTACTTCTTTTTCCCCCAGAAGAACTAAAAGCATTCTATATATTTTTACAGATGTCTAAGTATACACCCTATTTTCTAAGTTTTTCCAAATCAAAGGACATTAATTAAACATCTATTTGGATGAAACCAGCACGAGAATCATTTGAAAATGTGTAAAATAGTGAAAGATTTTTTTGCCAAAATAATAAAATGCCAGAAGCTGTTATAAATGGCAAAAAGGGCCGAAACTGGTTTGGCTCAGTGGATAGGGCGTCGGCCTGCAGACTGAAAGGTTCCGGGTTCGATTCCAGTCGGGGGCATGTACGTTGGTTGCGGGCACATCCCCAGTAGGGGGTGTGCAGGAGGCAGCTGATCGATGATTCTCTCTCGTCGATGTTTCTAGCTCTCTATCCCTCTCTCTTCCTCTCTGTAAAAAAACAATAAAATATAATAAATAAATAAATGGCAAAAAGGTAAACTGAGTTGACATTATATAAATATAAATGTACAGGAAGAAAACGGAGGGGAAATTGTATGAGTATGTAATGTATACATGTACACAGCATGATTATAACAATGAAAGATGAGGAATCTGGAACGAAGCAGGAGTTCTCTTGCATTACAATGCTTCACTTCATAAACGTAAATGTTAATAAAAAAAACACTGAAAGAAAAGCCCAGATCCGCATACATTTTAAAAATACCCATAACTAAAATATTCCATACCTGTAAACATGGCGTGAAAATAAGGACTGCAGGCGGCCAGCACCACTCTATGAGCAGAGATTTCCATGTCTTCAGCCACGATTGTGACATCACACAGCAAATTTTGACTGTTTACAAAGCAGAAAGAAAAAATTTTAACGATACCAATAATAAATGTCCTGAGCATCCTATGCAAGAATGTTACTGGGAAAGCCCACTTTCTTAAAGTTGAGACTATCTAAAAGCTACCATCCTTTAGAAAATGATTCCTAAACAGGAAGTACATAGAAAACTCTTGTGGCAAAGGCCCGACATGTCATGGCCCTTACTCGGAATCTTGCCTTTGTGTAACAGAAAAGTTATTTCCAACCTTGATTACTGATTCCACAAATTAAAGGAAATTACTGGCAGCAAACCATTGATGGACTGTACAAAGAAAGAATGTTTAAATTAAGAACAGCATCAGCAGAAATGGAAAATGGCAGTCTGACATTAAGATAAAGACAAGATAAAACACATGTAGAAAAACTAAACTGGGTCGAGGTACCAAAAACACACATATTCAAAATGACCCTCGGTCATCATAAAAGTAAAATTAAATATAATTTCACCTGCTGCTTTAAAGGCTTTTGGACATTTGAAACTTAATCAGTGCAAAATATCTCATGCCTCAAGGCCCGAAAATATTTCCACATATAAAATTAAAAAGCATTTTGTTATCCTAAACCATTATTTTACCTTACGCCATTATTCAGCAAACCTACCTCCAATTTTAAACTACCCATTTTAATTCATTCACAGGTATGTAGGGTAAGCACTTTTTACATGCTATACAAGCTGCTCGGTGAGATTCTCTAGCTAAATAAAAGTGTCTTTTGGCAAAAGAAAAGAAAAAGAAAGGTTGCTGATGCTTATTCCAGAACAAGCAAGAAGGCACCCACTCTAAAAGTGACTCACAGTCATGTTACCCACGGCTGAAGCAGGTGTGGGGAAACCAAGTCCTTTCATGGCATCTCAACTCTCTGAGCACTGAATTTATATGTACAGCATGCATAAGTCACATGTGGCCCCACCTCTACTATTCTGCCTATTTCCTCCAACGGTGGCCTGCCTGCTTCTCTAAGTTTCTAGAAGCTTATAAACAACATTTTCACAAGCGTTTAACCAAGTCCTGTTAGTTTTCCACTTTTCCACACTTTACAAACTTGTTTCTGTGGGATTAATGAAAAGAAAAAAAAAAAAAACTTTCGGAGAACGTATTCGCATCTATTTCCCCTCCAGTGCAGGAGAAACTGTAAGAAACATCATGGCCCCTGGCCCCGGGGAAGACTGCCGTCGTGGGCCTCACCGGTGATGAGCCTGCTCTGCCCTTCAGACTGAAGTGCGGCTCACGGGCGGTGCTGATGTAATGGCTCACGATGCTGTATGAGACATCAGGCAGGTCCCACGTTAGAGTCATAAAAGGTGGCATAATGTCTCACGAAGCTGTCATTCCTCCACATCACTAATCCGTGATTCTTCTGTCAGTGTGGAGAACTGACAACGTCTACCATCTGCTCTGAGAATAAATATACAACCACTCTGCAATTCTACGAATTGCATGGGTTCACAAATAACCAGGGTGAGAAAAACTGACAATGTTTTCAGGACGATGCTGTGCAAGAGCTTTACCTGCACATATTATCCCATTCAGACCCCACCACAATCTTATGAGGTAGATGTGATTGATTTTTTTACCCCAAAAATGTACAGCTGGGGAAGCCAAGGTTAAAGATGAATAAGCAGCCCTAGCCAGTTTGGCTCGGTGGATAGAGCATCAGCCTGTGAACTGAAGGGTTTGAGGTTCGATTACAGCCAAGGGCACGTACCTTGGTTGCAGATTCCTCCCCAGCCCGGGCCCTGGTCAGGGCGCGTGCAAGATGCAACCAATCGATGTATTTCTCTCACATCAATGTTTCTGTCTTTCCCTTTCTCTTCTACACTCTCTTAAAAATCAATGGAGAAATATCCTCGGTGAGGATTGAAGAAAAAAAAAAGATGATCAGCCTAAAGTCTCTCTAGTGGCAATACCAAGATTCAAATCCAGAGAGATAAGCTCCAGAGGTCTCTTAACCACTACACAAATCCATCTAAAGTTGTGTGGGTTTTAAGATGTGTTACAGTTTGAATAAGACAGGGAATAGAAAGTATAAATTAGCCCTAGCCAGTTTGGCTCAGTGGAGAGTGTCAACCTGAAACTGAAGGGTCCCAGGTTCGATTCTAGTCAGGGGCAAGTGCCTTGCAGGTTTGATCCTCGTTTCTGGTTGACGCACATGTGGGAGGCAGCCAATTGATGTGTCTCTCTCCCTTCCCTCCACTCTCTTTAAAGATCAATAGAAGGATATCCTCAGGTGAGGATTAACATAAAAAAGTATGAGTTATAAATGTATAAGTTATAAATAACACCAATTTATTATGTGGCACAATATATACTAAAAACTATTTTTAAAGTTGTATATACAGTATAGTATATAAAGGCCTATTTTTAGATGGTTTTTAGCACTAACTCTACAAGAATATTTAGAAAAATCAAAGTTTACTCGCTCACTCAACAAGACCTTGCAGGATCATCTCTGCTTGAGACTAGCAGAAAGGACTGAGAATCAAAGATTACAGATTAGAGTGGAAAGCACCCTTGTAAAATGCTTTGGAAATAGGGGAGCATCTAAATCAGACTCGGGGGCAGAAAAAGCTTCCTACAGTTACTGTCCTTAAGCTGAGTTCTAAAAACAAGTCAATGTTAGCAAGATGAAGGAGCAAGAGAACTCCAAACAGACAGAACAGAATGTGCCGTCGCATGGCGACCTGGAGCAGCGGAGCCCAGTGGGGACGTGTGGAACGGGAAGTGTGAGGAGGCAGAGGGTGTGAACAGAGGAGGGGCTGAGCCGGCAGGCAGTCCGCAGAGCTGCACAAGTCCTGGGCACAACTCAAACATCAGTCACGTGCGTCTTTATGCCCGTTTTCCTCATTAGCAATCCCTCCTAGTGCTCTAGCTTCAAGATGGAACTTAAGTAGAATTACATTTGAACACCTCAAAATCACATCATTAATTATATTCAGCTTCAATTACAATTACTCATTGATCCAATCCTTGTAGCACAACACCTGCTGGGTGTCACATAATTAGCTTATTAACTGATGTTAACTAGTAAGGTAAAAACATTCCCAAACTAGTAATGTGGAGCCACACCATGGGTGAGGTCACATGGAGTCTAAGGGCCACATTGCAAACCAAAGACACAGTTTCAGTGTTCAATTTTTGTTTTGTCTCTAGATTTTAAAACAGCGCTCAAAGACGAGAGAGACCTGACCCATCTTCTTAGCTTTCAGCCAGTTTGTGTCTACTGAGTCTGGCCCTTACCTCCTTCCAAATGTGCATGCTCACAAGTTGAATGATTCTGGGGTGAAGAGAAAGGAGCAATAAACAAAAAGTCTGGCAATAAAAATAAGAGAAACTTGTTTCAGCAGCCCACACCCAGTCTACATGGTGAGTTTCTGATCCTCTATTTTATGTTATTACTTATGGACTGGAAGGAAAAGGCTTTCAGAATAATGAGATACAGTTGCTATTTAGCATAATTTGCATTTACCCTTTCATATCCAGTGTGGCTAACTGGGCGCCAAGCACTATGTCTGTTTACCATAATAAGCAGCAAGATAATGTCCATGATAGCAAGGAATTCAGAGTCGAGCAGGAAAAGCAGACAAGCTAACAGGTAATTACACAGTAAGCCTATGACTATTAAATGGAGCAAGTTTAGGGTGTTTGGGAACACACAAGAGAGGCCACCTCTATGGGGGCTTTGGAAAGAAGTTGCTTCTAAGCTCAAATCTGAAGAACAGGAGTTACAGAGACCTTATGTAAAACTCAGATGGCACAGAAAAATAAAAGGCACTCCATCTCCTAAATGAAATGACATCATGAGAATGGGTCCTTCTTGGCGGGGGTTGGGGGAGGAGTGGGGGAGAATTAAACCGCTTTAAAAATTAATAAAAAATGCCTAAAAATACCAAGACATTCTTTGATTTTTCTGATATAAAATGAATGCATTTTTAAGACTAGAAAAACTTAACACTGTTGTATATATATCTTCTTAAAGTAAAATGTGCCATCAGGCTCTGAGATATCAAAAATAATTAGTAATCACATGAAACAAGAATTTACTTTCCACTGGAAGTGGGTGGGGGTGGTGGGCAGCTGACATAGCATCTGTCCACCTTTCTTCCTTGGGTGCCAAAGAAAATCTGGAGGCATTTCCTGCCACATGGCAGGAAATTCAAGTAACAATCGAGGTGCCAGGCTGGTGAAATGCGCTCTTAGTCAGAGTCCACAGGGCAAACACAGACCACAGCCTAGGAATGTGCCCCGGGGACATCTTGGAAGAGCATCGGGTGTTAGGACAAAAAATAAAAAGGGCAAGAGTTCATTTTGCTGAAAAGCATGCTGAGAAATCCACCACCTCACCCCCTTCTCTGACACCTCCTGAAGTACAAGACACTGGAAGGATTGGGCAAGTCTGATACTGTTTCTGGCTCCCACGCAGCCTTCTGGGCACGCTAGCTGATTTCAAAGGAGAACGGGCTTACAAATACTTGCTGAATGCACTGTTTAGTAGTGACTGCAGGATTTCCAAACCAAGTAATTTTAAGTTATTCATGCTCCCACGGGGCTGGGAAAGAGAGCTATCCCTGGGCCTCCTGTCTAAAAAACCTCCAAACACTAGTTATATTAATTCTTTACGGTAAACCTTACAAAACTCCTGTCCTCCCACTCCAACCACACTTTGCACCAGTTATAATTGGAAGGAAAGTGACTTTTACTCCTCAAATTTCACTTCCATCAGGCAAACATTCACAGGACTCTCTGGCAGACAACTGTTATCCTGCCGGTGAGAGGGCAGCCCAAGGGCAGAGTGGTGAGAACAAGGAAGCTCGTTCCCAGAAGTCAGGAAACCGCTCTCCGCCACCCTTTCCTGGCAGCAGGAAGTTGCCGCAAGGACAGGAAGTAAGAAGTGATTTTCAGCTGTACAAGGAGTAAGCCTCTTCAGAGATTTTTTTTTAAAGAGTTACTCCAATGCCTAGAAGGGGTAAGAGAGAAGAGAATGGCATCAAATACCAAAAAAAGGGGGGTGGGGGAGGTGGGCGCTAGTGAATCCCAAAGAGAGTTCATTTTTTAAAACACTAGCAGTTGATAACTGCTTTATACAATCCTGGCTATCCACCTGGCAGCCAACACTCTTCAGCTATTCAAAGGTCATTCTTTGTTCTGAAAATCAGTATCAACTACCCGCCTGGTAATACGCTAGCTCCTGAAATGGTGCAACACAAAGAACATGAAGGTACTACTTCACAGCCATATAGTTCACGCCCAAAATGAAACAGGCGAATGAAAGCTACAGCTAAATAATCCTAGCAGGAGGCAAGGGCACTTGGCCTGCAGGTAACAGGAAAAAAATCTCATGGGCTTCGGGAATGTCAGAGTCACAGTGAACCTTAGATGCATCCCATCCACTCCCCTCACTTTATAGTTAAGGCTCAAAGAGAGGCACTCACACGACACTGGTGGAAGGCCACAGCTACCACACCCGAAGGAAGCGGGGAAGAAATGAGAATAAGCCTATTAAAAGCCAGCTTTGCCGAAACCGGTTTGGTTCAGTGGATAGAGCATCAGTCTGTGGACTGAAAGGTCCCAGGTTCGATTCCGGTCAAGGGCATATACCTTGGTTGCTGGCACATCCCCAGTTGGGGATGTGCAGGGGGCAGCTGATCGATAATTCTCTCTCATCGATGTTTCTAACTCTCTATCCCTCTCTCTTCTTCTCTGTAAAAAATCAATAAAACATATTAAAAATAAAAGTCAGCCTTGCCTGGTTGGCATGGCTCAGTGGTTAAGCATCGATCTATGAACCAGGAGGTCACAGTCTGAGTCCCAGTCAAGGCACATGCCAGCTTTCGGGCTCTATCCCCAATAGGGGGTGAGCAGGAGGCCGCCGATCAATGTTTCTCTCTCAATGTTTCTCTCTTATGGGTGTATCTATCTCACTAACCCTCTCCCTTTCTCTCTCTCAAATCAATAAAAATAGGTATTTTTTAAAAGTCATTCTTTCTAGACTTTTCAAAGGAAAAGAAGAGCCACTAAAGATATGTCTTAAAATAACCTATATTCTTACTTTTCTTTCAATTCCACTTGGGAACTACTGCATTTTGCACTCTAATAATTACTGTTGTAATGGTATTAAAATACTGAAACAACATGGCCAAACCTGCTGGGTAATCCCAGCTACATTTTTTCCCAAAGGCTAAATGAAAACCTACTTATTGAAAATGTTGTCAGAGTAAGACTAGGAAGGAAGCAAATCAACCAACCAATATTCATTTTAACTTTCTCTTGTCCCTCTCTCTTCAATCCACTCTCTCCACCCAGAAGCCAGTGTGCTCTTTGCAAAATACAGCCCTAATCATGTCACATCCCTGCTTAAAATTATTTAATGGCTTTCTCCAAGAAACTCCTGATAAAGAACAAAATGCATAAGATCCTAAAA
The DNA here is from genome assembly GCA_963924515.1 of Vespertilio murinus. NCBI lineage: Eukaryota > Metazoa > Chordata > Mammalia > Chiroptera > Vespertilionidae > Vespertilio > Vespertilio murinus. The sequence goes on from OZ004708.1 coordinate 57,111,983, forward strand.
ACGCTGGTCCTCACCTACCCACGCAGCCTCCTCTCTTGCCATGACCTCCTGGCCATCTGTGCCCCAGCTGCTCCTGAGTCCTCCAGTGAGGCCAGATCCTTCCCGTCATAGACTTGAGCACTGCCATTCCTCAGTAGAACACAGTTTTCTAATCTCTCTCATTCCATCTGGACTTCATTTCCTGACCTCTATTTCTTTTTAGATCTCAGCACAATTATTCCCATCTCCTCAGGGAAGCCTTCCTTCATAGCTTTGTTATCTGCCTCCATATCCCTTCTTATAGCACTTAATGCCATTGTAATTATTTGATTATTTGACTGATCAATGCCTGCTTCCTATAGTCAACCATAAGCCCCATGAGGACAGCAACCATGTCTGTTTTGGCTCACCATTGCATTCCCACCAGTAGATAAAGTTATTAGCTCTTTAATTTAATTAAAGAACAAATGAAGAGACAAGACAAAGCACAGAGACTTTAAGGGAAAGTTTAGGTCACTCCCTTTTTAGCCCAAACTTTTAAATATATGGGGGGGGTGTCTTTCATAAAATGCTAAGAAAACAAAAACAATACTATTCATACATACATTAGTCTCTTAATTAAAAAAAGAAGAGAAAAGCTACTCATATTTCAATCCACTTTTAGTCACTCTTTTCATTACAGTGACTCTTAACACATCTGAGAATTACCTAAGCAATGGGTAGGTTCCTAAAATTACTATCACCACCACCAAAGAAAGAGTTACATTCTTCTCTGTCTAAAACTTTTCTTTCCATATTCTTTGTGATAACAAGTTAGAAACCCCAGACTACCACTGTCCAATAGAAATATAACACAGATCACAATTTCCTAGTAATTACATTTAAAAATAAACAGTGAAATAAATTTCAAAAATACTATTTAATCAAAATATCCAATATATTATCATTTCAAAATGTAATCAACATTTTAAAACATATTAATAGTTATTTACCATTCTTTCTTTTGTATTAAATCGAGGAAATCCATTATGTACTTCCTGCTTATAGAACATCTCAATTCATAGTGAGCCACAAGGTCAATATGGCTACCATTCACATTTCTAATCAATTATTTGTTCTCTTTCTTCCTTTAAAACACTTGCAGAAAAGGCTTTTAAAAAGCAACAATGAGGCAAGAGGAGTGTATTTACTATAAACAGCTGAAAATTAAAGGGAAGACACCCATGTTTACGTGTATGTTAATGTAATGATACCTTCTTAATTCGTTCATGACTTTAAAAGCTTTCTTCACGTGCCAAGGATTCACTGTCACTGGGCAGTGTTTTTCAGAACTATCATCTTTTGAATTGACAGGCTTCTGGTGACCCTGCTTTGTGCATCTGTAGATAAAAGAAAAGAACAAAAAAACAGAAAAAGACCTTATTAAAGATAATTTAGTTTAGGCTTTTCAGGCTGCAATACACATACAGTAGATGCCCCCTCCCACACTTCTCTAGAAGTCTCACAGCATAGTACATGCCAATGTAGGATTAAGAGGCAATTCAGAACTTCCTAAGGGTCACTATGAATTTAACAAAAAAGTGGGTAATTGCCTCCCTGGTGTCAAAGCTCTGTCAATGATGAGCACCAAAAATTCCGTAAACATGGTTCAGCAGACCCCTCCAAATAAAATGCTAACTTACCGCCTCTGTTAGATAACTTGGTAAATGATAGAGCCAAGTAAGAGGCATGTCTGACTCTCAAGCTTATGCTTTTCATTAAGTTTCCACATCATTTCCTGCATTTAGCAATGAATATTTAATGTCATATTTAAATTTATAATTTTTAAGAACACAAGGCCATATTGGTATTACTGTATAAATTATTCTTCCAAGACTTGGAAGCCAAAAAATAGCAAATAAAATCAGGGTACCCAGTAGAAGAGGTGAAATTAACTGCTAATGGACACAAGGAACTTTGATAAAACGGCTGTACAACTTTAGAAATTTACTAAAAAATCACAGAAATATACAATTATGTGGGTGAATTTTATGACATGTAAATGATATCTCAGTAAATTCATTAAGTAAAAAAAATCAGGTTACCAAATTAAGCCTTACAAAATTTCTCTCTCTCTCTCTCTCTCTCTCTCTCTCTCTCTCTCTCTCTCCCTCTCTCTCTCTCTCTCTCTCTCTCTCTCTCTCTCTCTCTCTCTATATATATATATATATATATATATATATAATCACCTAAGAACAGCAGGCAAACATCATTAGTTATTGTGTTTCTCTTCATAACTCTTTCCTGACACACTTCTGAAAGGCTGATTCATTTTTTAAAATATTATCTTTCACTAATTCATTCAGCAAATATTTCCCACTATGTACCAAGCACTGGTCTAGGCTCTTGGAATACATCAATAAGCAAAGATCCCTGTCCTCACAGAGCTCGGAGTCTACTGTGTGGCACTGGGAGAGGGGGGAGATACACATAACAAATCATGAAAGTATGAGGCTCGTTAGACAATGCTAAGAGCTATGGAAATAAGAAAAGGAGGAGTGCATAGTGAGACCAAAACTAGGGCAGGCAGGGACAGGGGAGTGCAGATCATGTAGGACCTCGTTGGACATTGTTAGAACTTGGGCTTTTACCCTGGAGTGAAATGGGGAAGCACTGCAGAAGAGTAACACAATCCAACTTATATTTTCAAAGGATCATTTTGGCAGCTGGTTGGGAATAGTCTATGTGGGTGGAAGATGAAAGGGGGAAAGCTATTTAGGAGAGTAATGCAGTGGGAGATGAAAGTCACTCAGAGCAGGGTAGTGGCAGTGGACACAGAAGCAGTGCTGAAGTGGCTCAGTTCTGATATATTTTAAAGGTAATGTCAGTAAGATTTGTTCATAAAATGAAAGATTTGTTCACATATGGCATGTCAAGAAAGTCAGAATGACTCCAAGGTTTTTGGCCTGAGCAACTGTTTATTGGACGGGGAAGGCTGTAAGTAGAACTGGTTTGCAGGTAAGAAGATGAAGAACTCAGCTTTAAACATGTTGGTTTTAAGATATCAGACCTTGAGGTGAAGATGTCTAAAAGATATCAGATGGATACTGGAGCCTAGAATTAAAGAGAGAAATCTAGCTGCAGCAATGTGGACATCATTGATTACCTAGATCAGAGATTTTCAACCTTATCATAAGCATATCATGGCACACATAAATTAACTAAAAGCCCAGTGCACAAATTTGTGCACAGGTGGGATCCCTTGGCATGGCCAGCAATTGAGGTTTATTGGGAGGCTTGCTGGCTGGGGAGAGGGACTGTGGGAGGTTGGCTGGCCGGGGGGAGAGGCCATGGGAGATTGGCTGTTGGAGCGCACTTCCTAACAGGGGGCAGCCCCTGCATTGAGCGTCTGCCCCCTGGTGGTCAGTGTGCATCATAGTAACTGGTCAACTGGTCATTCTAGTCTTTCAGTCATAACGGTCACTTAGGCTTTTATATATAGAGAGAGAGATTACTAAAATTCTATAACACACCAAAAATATTTTTTTGCCAATCTGAACAAAAAATAGGTATAATTTTGATTCATTCACACGGGATGGTTTTGTTGTATTGGGTGTTGTCATTTTTTTTTTTTATTTGACAATGTAGCAGAAAAAGAGGCCAGTGCCCTAACTAGTCAGGTATTGCATGTTTTTAAAATTCTTGCACCAGCTGAAAATCACTGACCTAGAACAGCATTCCCCAACCTTTCAGACCTCACGGACCACCAGTGGTCCTCAGACCACTGGTTGGCGACCGCTGACCTAGACAGTACAGGAAGCCATGAAATTCAGGCACTCAAACATTCAGGTAACCTCCAACATGAACCATATGTTATCTTTGTTCATTTCCACATGCCCCCAGAATCTACACTGAGATACTTAATTATTCCAGAGCTTGCCTACTAGAACAAACCATTAGTCCTGCTTTCCCACCATGTGAGTTTTTAAAGAGGCCTTACAAATGACTTCATGCAAGGCATTGCACTCAGTGGATGAGCCCACAACTGGAGCGCACTCTGCTCCCTGTGGCCTCGTGTGTGAATGCGTGTGTGTGTGTGTGTGTGTGTGTGTGTGTGTGTGTGTTGAGGAATGAGTTACATCTGACCTAAGAAAAAGAACTAGTTAAGTCTAGAAGTCAAAAAATAGCATAACATCTTGATCTGATGAAATGGCTGAGGAAATACTTTATAGTATAAGACATATTCTCAGAATGCCACCTCCCTTCTTTCTTTCGTAGAGAAAACAGTAGAGAAAGGAGAAATGTGAAGATATATGCAACATATAAAAACTGTCTGACCATGTAACCCTGAATGTCCACATATACAACAATTTAGTAATATTTACATCGGTTTCTAGTTTAATAATTTGGAGTTTACAATACAGAGAAAATATAATATTGAAGATCAGCAAACTACCATAGAAAGTTTTTCAGAAAATGCTCAAAAGAGAAGAAAAGGCAACTCTGCCCTAGAAAGAATATCATTAAAAGTCAAGAATGCTTATATTTACTTAAGAAATTAGAAATTAAGACTTCTAGTATTAGAGAGTTAACGTTAAGACAGCTACCACACAACCAATAATGTCTATTTTGGTGCTTTCTGAAAGCTATTTTCAGCTCCTACTTTATGTATTCCAGGAACTCTGCAAAGAAAAGGCTTTATTCAAATGCTTAAAGAAATAGCATTAAAACTTTTTTTAGTGTTCTCTGTACTGACATCCACTTAAAAACAACACCCTGCTGCACAAATCTACATCTGCAACACTAAAGCCCTTTCCACATTTTCCCATTTCCTATGTGGTTTTGTGTTAGATGGTCTCTCACTCAGAAATAGAAATAAGGAACAGAACATTACACTTCATGTCTAAAACTACAGATATGGGAAATGAACGCATACTAGGAAGCAGCTAAGTGGAAGGTAACCCTTTAAGTTAATACCATTTTAAGTGCAGAATTATATCTTATCCCTCTTTCTTTTGCTCTTCATTCTGAGAACTGTCTTCTTTAAAATATCTGGAGGAGACACTTTTCCAAGGTTTTCGCTTTTAAGTCTTTCCCTTACTCTACATTCCATAATCAGCCTTAAAACTATCCAATGGTCTACTGTTACAAAATATACTCTAAAATAGCTGAGCCTGCCGAAACCGGTTTGGCTCAGTGGATAGAGCGTCAGCCTTAGGACTGAAAGGTCCCAGGTTCGATTCCGGTCAGAGGCACGTACCTTGGTTGCGGGCACATCCCCAGTGGGGAGGTGCAAGAGGCAGCTGGTCAATGTTTCTCTCTCATGGACGTTTCTCTTTCATCGACATTTCTAATTCTCTATCCTTCTCAATTCTTCTCTGTGTAAAATCAATTAAAAAATATTTTTAAAAAAATAAAAAATAAAAGAAAATAGCTGAGCCTTCCAAGGATTTGGTTTCTAGCACCCTGCCATGTTTTGTCAGATAATCCCAAAGCCTTCTTTCAATGGCTGACTCTTCTGCACATTCCCAGCTGTGAGCAAAGGCAGCTTCTCAGGCCAGCTCACTCTCTAACTCTGGCTGAGAGCACATTACTGACAACTACTGTATTTGCCGGCGTATAAGACAATTTTTTGGCCCTGAAAAATATGCCTCCAAGTGGGGGGGTAGTCTTATACGGCGAGTATATAACAAACTCTGTATTTTGAGTGGAAATGTTAGGGGGTCGTCTTATACGCCCAGTCATCTTATACGCCAGCAAATATGGTATTTTCAGGGCCAAAAAATCGTCTTATACGCCGGCAAATACGGTACTGAGTTCTCCAAGAAGCAGCAAGTAGAGGCTGGGCTGTCCCCTTCGAAGAGTCAAGACTCCACAACGAGGCAAAGGTTTAAACCTACTGCCCTAAAAATTTTGAGGGCACTTTACAAATTAGGTCCAATTTCTTTAACAGGTGCATCATTTACTTGGGCACAGGGATGTCCAGTGGAGGGGGGGGCAGAAGAATCACAATGACCCAAACAATTTATTTTCAAACTACACTTAACCCTCCCACTTCGCATGAAGATTCAGGCAGGCCCTTTTTATAGGACTAAGAATGACAGCGTCTCCAGGAGTAGGGGTGAATGGAGGCTAGGCATAATTTTTTTTTTAAGTGATGTAATGTGCCCACCACCTACTTAACTCCCACTCCGGGACAATCATCTCAGATTGAGAACAAACACTAGAAAATATGGGTTGGTTATGTTTTTTACGCTTTCTGGCAGAAACAATGCTATAATTCATGCGAATGATGCAGCTGCAAAATTTAAGGGGGGACCAGACATTTTCACATTCAGAACACAAATACTTAGCCCCCGGGTGACCACCATCTCTGCTCTTCCTTATGCCTGTTCACCTCAAAAGTTGCAAGACTCCCCTGCCTGCAATGAGTCACCCACCATTACTCACAAATTTCTGCCCAGTTCACATCAGCAGCTGTTGTTTTCAAAGTCAGCACCCATGCTGTATGGCTCTGAAGTTTCTCCATTACTTTATAATATCGTTTTGGTTTTCTCTGCTGTCTTCCTAGCTCCGAGGTCTGCAAACTACAGCTCGTGAGCCACATGCGGCTCTTTGGCCCCTTGTGTGTGGCTCTTCCACAAAATATCACGGCCTGGGTGAGTCTATTTTGAAGAAGTGGCGTCAGAAGAAGTTTAAAAATTTTGGCTCTCAAAAGAAATTTCAATCGTTGTACTATTGATATTTGGCTCTGTTGACTAATGAGTTTGCCGACCACTGTCCTAGCTAAACTTGCATTCTGATGCTGGCTATAGTACTAACATTGCTTCCGTACACAAGTCCAGAATATCAGAACTATAACATGTGTCATGTCACTACAGTTTCCCAACAACATAGTCTCATATCCTTCATCTCGCCCAAACAGCCACCACACTATTACAAACTTTTACAGGTTGGAAAGTAGAGGGCTTTCTCTCTTGCAAAACCCTCCTCGAGGTCTAGTTGTGGTTTCAGTTTTTGCAATTAACTAAAGGCAAAGAGACGTGCTTTGCAAATTTCCTACAAGCATTTAGAATTTAAACTTTTATTAGGTCCAGAACCAGTAGGCTGTGACCTATAAACATATGGTGCTATTACACAAATAAATATAGCTTAAAATGTTAATGTCTGGCCCTGGCCAGTTTGGCCCGGTGGATAAAGCATCAGCCTGCGGACTGAAGGGTCCCGGGTTCAATTCTGGTCAAGGACACATGCCCGGGGTGTGAGCTCAATCCCCAGTGTGGATGTACAAGAGGCAGCTGATCAATGATTCTCTCTCATCATTGATGTTTCTATAGCTGGCTCCCTCTTCTTTCCTCTCTGAAATCAATAAAAAATATTTTTAAGTGTTAATATCTATCTAGATATATAAGAACTTGAACTATGCCTTCAGTATATAGTTTTAGAATTGTATATAGAAGCATCTTGTGAGATTAGCAAAACTTCCTATCCAGACACAGAACATCTTATAGACAACCTCAAAATAATGCCACTGAACAGTTCAGCATAACATATATATATATATATGGCTAAAAAGTTACCTTTCCGATTTCCCAGAACTGGAAACGAAACATCTGGAAAAACTGGAAATGCCCAATGTTACTAAAATGGATTAGCCCTTGGCCTCGGCAGTTTGGCTCAGTGGATAGAGCGTTGGCCTGCAGACTGAAGGGTCCCAGGTCTGATCCTGGTCAAGGGCACATGTCCAGGTTGCGAGCTCGATCCCCATTAGGGGGTGTGCAGGAGGCAGCCAATTAATGATCCTCTGTCATCATTGATGTTTCTCTCTCTCTCTCTCCCTAGAGTCAATAAAAATATATTTTAAAATAAATAAAGTGGATTAGCCCTTAAGGCAGGGTACTGAACCTATTGGTGGGCAGAGGGAGGTATTACATGCCACCCCTCCAGCCTCCCGGACTTGGCTGTGTGGCTTTCTGGTAAGTCGTGGGGGAGCTTTGGCAGGAGGAGGTGGTTGGAGTGTCTGAGGTGGAGAGGTTGATGGAAGCTGGAGCATAATTGCTCTCAGACAGAACAATGGAGCTGTAGAAAGCTCTGCTTCAGTTCAACTCGGCGCTCTCTCCTTCTTTCCCTCCCACCTACATGACAAACAGAGCACAATCAGGCACTTTTTGTCCCTGACAGTGCCTGTTACCAGGAAAGGGACCAGGGTAAAAACATATCTTATGCAAGATCACTCTTATTTTAAAGAATATGTTACAAACAATTTTTTTTTTGTTTAATTTGTTAACAAAGAATATGTTAACAAAGCACTGTCAGAGTGGGATATTTATGAGGTTCCACAAGAGAAGGAGGTTGATGAGCCATTTCAAACATTTTCACATCTTTCATCACTCATATTTCTGATACTGTTTGGCTACTCTTCCTAGTATTGCCATCACTTGGCTGGTAAGAGAGGGCAGCGATATGACTTGGCAATTCAGTTGAATGAGCTACATCATTTTCTAGCGCTTGAATGCAAAGGACTAGAAGAGAGGGCCAGAACCAGCTGGATGACCCGGATTGTACGCCTGCCTAAGCCAAATACTAACCAACTGACCTTGAATTAATTACTCCGCCTCTCTGGGCTTCAGACTGTTTAATTATAAAATAAAAAAAGGTCTTGTTATTCCACAAATATGTCTAATGTAAGCCATAACATGAAAGTCAAAGGTAATAACACCTCCCCCACTTTCCTCAGGGAACTATCCAAGCACTAAACGCTTCCGAAGTTAAACAGAGTTCAGAAGAAAAATGTTAAAGTTGGGAGCTACACTGAATATGGAGATAAATTTTTATGGATTTTATTGGTCTTCCTCATCTTTAATTGCAATAGTCAATTAAAATTATTAATAACACTCCAGATAGCCACCACTGTTAGTAAATCAAGGAGGGAAGCCCTGACTAGATGCCTACTGCACGCCCTGTGCTAAGCAGGGGAAGGGATATAAAGGAGGCTGAACACAGCAGCGTTCTCCAGTTACCATCTAACCGGGGAGGCACATCTGAAACCACGGAGGAAGGGCACAACCATACAGGTACAAGATTACAGGCTACTCATTATAAAGACCATTGGAATGCCAAGAGAGCCGGAATGAGTTGAAGGAAATAGGCAAGACTTTTAGAAGGAAATGGGGCTCCAACTCAGTTGTTATAACTGGGGGCAGGAAAAAGTCTGACAAACGTTATGATAAGGCAGATTCTGCACACATAAGCTATGGCCAGAATGACGGAGGGTTGTGACTACCTGGCTGAGATAGCTAGTTTTGACATCACTCTAAGATATTGGGGCTGGGGGAGGGGTGGTGTCAAATAGTAGGTGGACTAAAAGGGGAGGAGAGAAAACGGAGCTCAATAGGAGAAAAATCCGGTATCAAGTGATGAAATCTGTTCATTAAAAGAGTAGCAGTCAGAATGGACACTTGAAACCAAGGCTCTACAGTTCCTGGAAGCTGATAAGATGTGGAGGGTGACAAAAAGACAGAAATCAAAGACCATTCCAAGGATTTGGGTAGATTGATTATTCCACTGAATAAGTAGAGATGGTATAAAGGGAAATCCGTTTCGGAACAAAGATTATGAACTCAGCTTTAGAAATGTGAAAGCTGAGGTCTGAGCTAAGAGTAGATTCAAGTTTGGAGCACAGCTCTGGAGCCCAGTCTTAAGAAGCAGATGGAGCCACAGCTTGGCAATTAATGGCTGATTGAGGAGAAGTGGCCAAGCCCGCATCTGTGAGGAGCAGCTACTGCCAATGAGGAGTAACAGATGAGAAGCCACAGAAGACAAAAAAGTGATCCACAGAAAGAGATTAGAGTCCCAGATTCTCCTCTATGATAAGCTTGGGAAAGTAATTTAACCTCTGAAAAAAAAAGATAATTATAAGAGACCTGCCCAGCCGGTGTGGCCCAGCAATTGGAACCAAGAGGTCACTGGTTCAATTCCCAGTCAGGGCACCTGTCTGGGTTTCAGGCTCAATCCCTAGTGTGGGGTGTGCAGAAGGCAGCCAATTGATATATTCCTCTCTCTCATCGATATTTTTTATCTCTCAATCCTTCTCCCTTCCTTTCTCTAAAAAGCAATAAAAATATATCATATATAATAAAAGTCTAATAAGCAAAATCAACCAAACAGTGGAACGACAGGTGGAACCAATGATTGCTATGATGTGCACTGACCACCAGGAGGCAGACACTCAAAGCAGGAGCTGCCCCCAGCCCCCAGACCAGCCAAGGCGGTGCCAGCCGGGAGGGTGTGTTTGGGGGGGTGATTGCCCCATAGAGGGAGGCAACCAGCGGTGGCAGTAGGGGGCAGGGCCAGTGAGTGGAAGATGCCAGGCCAGCCAAGGCAGGGCGGGGGAAGTGCGGGGGTCCCCACTGGTCACCCCACCAGTCACCCCACAGATCAGCCCTGATGGCTGGCCCGGCCTAGGGACCCTACCCATGCATGAATTTCGTGCACCAGGCCTCTAGTTTTAAATAAATAAATTTGCAAAAAAGCAATTTAAAAAATTATAGGACCTACACTATAAGGCAGGTTGATGAAATGAAGTAATAAAATAATGTAAGTCACATTTAGCAACCCAAAAACTAGAGGAGAACCCAAGAAAAGGTAATGTCGTGGAAAGCAAGGGCTTGTTTTTCAAGGCAGAATCAGTGAAAAGAACTGGTCCAAAAAATACAGTAGCAAATGCCAAGAGTCTGAAATGAAAAAGTGCATAAGACAAAGTATATTAACCCACCCACTACAGTAATTGTGTTCTACATTTGTTCCCTATCAGTTTCAACCACGAGGAAAAGGACTTTGTTTTGTTTTCTGAGTTTTTCCCAAAGCTGGGTCATAGTAGGTACCCAATAAATCTGAACAAAACCTGAACTCTCTCATTTTGAACAGTAGATACATTTAGAATTTGGAAGAATTCTATCGAAAAGCATTCTGAAAGGCAATGTTCAATTCTTCATATCACCTTGATCTTAAGAAAGAAGTTGCATTGTTTTCATAAACACTCCTGGTGCAGTTCCATAACAATCACAGGTGAGTACATTTAGAGCCACCTTCACAAAAGCATAGTTACTAATATTTATGAAATGGCAACTAAGTGCACTAGAAAATATTAACCAGAAACAAGAGGTTTTGGGGGTTTTGGGTGGGAGGTGGAACAGTGATTTTCCAGCGTCAGAAAATTTTAAGACTACTACATAAATATTTCTATTCCAGAACCCACTTCTCAAGTTCCCAAATGCAGTTAGAAATTTTCTTTATATATTACACTTTCTTTAATACACAAGGATTCATTTGTCTACTTTCAACATTACCTAAGTATTTTAAATTTTTTGTCTATCATTGTGGAGGTTCACCTATAATCTGAGAGATGCCCAATTTACTTAGGACCAGTTAGACAAAAAACTAGTTAAACTCTTATAGCCAGTGGGCTATAAAAGACAAACAAATGGATATTGGGATAACCAATGGCAAAGTTCCAAATCGACAGGAACTGAATCTTAGAATTAGAAAGAGCATTAAAGGTCATCTGGTCCAGTGGATCGCAAATGTCACTTTTAACTGATCTGTGACAAAATGAGGGCAATGTAGTAAATTTTCATAAAACTAAATTTATTCCACTTCCAGAACTATCCTTTATTCTGAGATTGTGTCCTTCTTTGAATTGGAAAGGGGTACTAAAATGTCCTTTCTTTTACAAAAAGATGATAGTTGAGCATTAGTTCATCAATAATTTCTTTGCCTGGCAAAACAAAAACAAAAAACTCAGCAATTCTATGTTGGACTTCAATTTTGCAATCTTCTACTGTTTTAAATCCCTTAGAGCTCAGTCAACAAGATGTTTGCCAGCCTATGCTTGAACACTTCCAAAGTTCAAGAGTGTCCAGTGATGTGGAATCAACTGGAAAAAAAATATGGTTGCATCTGAAGCATGTTTGTTTAGTTTTGAAAAGGAAAAGCAAAACAAAAACAAAAAAAACAACAAAGATTTGTAGAGAGAAAGTCAACTTGTGAAATAAAAGCCAGTAGGAAAACAAAGGCCAAGAAAACTGTTCAGCGAGGGGAGGTCAAAGGACGAACTGTGTCCTACACCTCCTACCCAGTCTTCCCTCAACCATTAGGAAAATCCTCTCAAAAAATAACTCTGAAAGTTAAAATATATAAAACATTCCTGAGATGAGGGCTTATCCGTGTTTACATTTCCTTTTGCGTATCTCAGTGGATGGCCTGAAAGTCCTTTACGAATTTACATCTAATTTTTAGCTGCACACCTTTCAGAATGAGGCACGTGGGTCCATGGTCATACCATCACCCAGAACTCAAAATGCAACAGCATCTAAATACTCTGTGTACCCAAGGACCAAAAACACAGTACGCAGAGATATTAAAGCCCGATAACAATCGATATGAAAATCAAAAGGGATGAGGAGTGGGGGGGGGGGGGGGGAAGAGAAGAAATCAAAACCTAATTCCAATAAGCCCGTAGTGAAGGAACAAGGGAGCCGGGGCAATCACCTCCATTCCTCCGAGACAATAGGCCAACAGGCAGACAGAGAACTAGGTGGGGTTTGAAAGCAATGTAAAACTGACTGTTAGGAGAGAAGAAGTATGAGCAAAAGTACCGCACACAGAGCCAGACATTCTAATATTTGCAGAATGAATGAGACAATACACAGACACTCGCACAAAGAGGATCTGAGTCCCTGGTTCCTACTGCGTCACCCAAAGCACGTTAAGCCCACGTCAAACATCTTTCTTTGCCTTAAAGCCCAGGCTACAAGTCTAACCTTAGGAAAGGCTGAGCCCTCCCGGAAACTTTCACCGGCCTCTGTCCTAGTCTAGCTCTAGCCCAGGGAAGCCCAAAGAAACTGCTTCCCAAAGACACTGCCCGCATCTCTCAAATCCAGCACCCACGATTCAGAGTAGAAGGAAAAAACAAGTTAGTGGGAGTGGAAGGAAGCAAACAGGTCAAGGGGTGGGAAGGAAGACTATTTCTGACTTACAGAAAGGTAACACTCTTAGGGACTCTGGAATGAGAATTAATCCTAGTTAGACCATGGGAAAATAAAACCTATTTGTATTTATTATTAAATGAACAGAAACAATTGCAAAAGTCTCACCGTGTCTGGCCACCCATGATTTAAAGACGTTTTGACAAGGCTTTCATCGCTGCGGGCATTCCAGATTGTCCATGACCTCCCAGCCTACCATTGTTAAGGCACTATTGATGGAGTCTCAATACCAAAGAATTGTGCAAGACACCAAAACTATAATTAGCTGATCCTTCCTAGATGCATGCAAACATCTATTTCATTTATTTTTAAATTACAGTTTACATTCAGTGTTGTTTTGTATTAGTTTCAAATGTGTAGCATAGTGGTTAGACCAGCCGTGGGCAAACTACAGCTCCGCAGGGCGGGCTGTTCTCTCCGGCCCTTGGAGGTGAAAGAGCGGAGGGTTCTCTTGCTCTCCCCTCCGCTCCTTCACCAGCAGCCCAAGATGAGAGTGCCAGCATGGTCAGGTTGCTTCTGTTCCGGCCCTCCGGTCCAGTTTAAGAACCCATTGTGGCCCTTGAGTCAAAAAGTTTGCCCACCCCTGGGTTAGACCATCATACACTTTACAAAGTATCCCCATAACCCCCGGTTATTTTTTATTATTTATATTTAAATCACTGTTTATGTCTCTACTCCCTCCCTCCAGAGCCTGCTTTTCCACACCCATTCTTTTCACCTGCATTCTAAAATCTTCTTGTTCTTCCCCTTAAAAAAAAAAACAAAAAACAAAAAAAAACAAGTTTTTAAGTATTTATATTAATGTCAAAGAAAGGATGGGAGAGGGAGAGAGGGATAGAAACAACAATGATGAGATTCACCTACAGGCTGCCTCCTGCATGTCCCCCACTGGGTATGTGCCCATTCTGGCATCAGATCGTGACCGCCTGGTTCGTGGGTCAATACTCACTGAGCCACACTGGTAGGGCTTTCTCTTTCCTTAAGGTCCCTCGGCTCAAAAAGCAGAAAGGGATTGTAGAGAACTAATATAAAGGGGGGCAGCTTTGCTACAGAAAACATATACGTGGTTTACGGTACATATTATGTGTTGTCTAGATACAAGTAGCATTTCCTGCCTTCGGTGTCTCTAAGCCTGGACGTAACTGGTGCTGGTGCTATGCTCACGCTGCTGATGTTAACGATCCACCATCATGTTTCCTAGGAATCAGGAGCCTTCCTGAATCCGCTAAGGAACAAAACCAGACCCCCAAGCCCTCAAAGCCACAGTGATCACGAAGCAACTGAGCCCTCCTTTCCATCAGCCCAGGAGGGTCCATTCAGGAGGCTTATCATCTGCACCTTAGATCCCCATGACCTGGTCCCCTCAAGCGAACACCCATCAGGCACTTTTAACAACTGTCATTCCAGAATCACATTAGATTTCCTAAAAACGGTTCAGCACCAAGAGAATTATTCGAGCAGCAATCCATGTTGTGGCTGGAATGTGGCTGTCCCAAATAATCACAAGAGGCTGGGGAGGCACAACTGCCACGGAGCGAAGCTGGCAAAAATCGAGGTAAAACCAAAAACAAAAAAACGGTCAGACTCCACGAATAAACGCTCGCGGCAAGGTAAGCCTTGCTTCAGAATGAGGTGTGTCTGTGGTCTGAAAAGTCAAGATTCAAAGGGCTCGTGTTCCTTCGGCAAAGCTCAACAAAGGAAAGCACATCCAATGTGAAAATGTCAGAACTCGGGGAGATTTATAGTTCACTTTCACCAAAATGTTGTTGTGGGGTGCTTTTTTTAAAAAAAAACAAAAACCGTGTACTCAATTAAGGTAACATCTTCCATAGAATTGTCCAGCTGTGATTATTTCTAAGAAGTAATTCTGTTGTCGGTCATCTGGAAATGTCTCTGGGTACCAAGAAGAAGAAGAAAGAAGAAAAAGACACCTGTGCCCGGCAGGTCGCTGCACTAGGGATGCGTCCCGGGTACCGAGGACACAGAGGATGCTCGGATTTCTGGATACAGTGTTCCGCAGAGCCAGGTAAGAGGGGTCACGTGCCCCCACGGCTCCTTCGGCGATGGACACGCTCCTCGACTAATTTTACTAGAAATTCGGAGAAGCAAGCAGCCTAGGATCAATCCACCGAGAAGCCGGCCGGGCGGGCTGTCTGGCACTCGCCAGGACCCTTTAGCCAGGGGGCTCCCGAGCATCCTCCCACCTCCATCCCTGACAGAGGGGGTCGGCCGGCGGGGCACCAGCAAGCCCGTGCCTTTCGGGGAGGTACACACGATGGGCAAGAACACCCCCCCCCCGCCCCCAAGCACAGCCCCAACCCGAACCTCCTCCTCTCCGCTGGGGATCGGGGAGACCCTTCTTCCTGCCCAGGAAATCCCGTCCTAAGTCACCGCCGGGCCAGCCTGAGTTTCCGCCCGCGTCCGCCTCGGGACTGCGGGGACCGCGCCTCGTCACGCCCCGCAGCTCCCACCGCCCGCCGCCCCCGGCGGCTCCCCGGCGGCTCCCGGCGGCTCCCGGCGGCTCCCGGCGGCCGTGCCGCCCGAGCAGCGCCCGCGACCGGCGACCCGCGCCGCAGCCTCGCCGGAGCCGCAGCCGCACAGCCCGCCCGCCCGCCGCTCACTCACGCGGGAGGCAGCGGCGGCGTCTCCATGGTGGAAGCTCCTCTCGGGCTTCAGAACGCAGGCACCGACCGCCGCCGCCAGCACCATTCCAGCCGCGGACGCCGGCACTGCCCGCCCGCCGAGCCGCGTTCCATCCGCCCCGGAGGGGGAGCCGCTCGCCCGCCCGCCCGCCTCACCGGGCGCCACCACCTGCGGCGGCGGCCCCCGCGGCCATGGCCCGCTCGGCCCGGCGCGCTCCGTCTGACTGCGCGGCTCCCGCGCTCGCCCGGGTGCGGGGCGGCGGCGGCGGCGGCGGCGGCGGCGGTGGGACGGGCCGGCGGGCGGGCGGGCGCGCGGGCTCGGCCACTTCCGGGTTCGGCCCCGCCGGCGCCGGCGCCGTGACGGGACGGCGGTGCGGCCTCCCGCGGCGGCCGGGGACCCCTCCCTCGGCGCCTCCTCTTCCTCCTCCTCTTCCTCCTTCTCCTCCTCCTCCGGCTGCTGCTGCAGCTGCTGCGGGTGCGGCGCGGGCGTGCCCGGCGCGGGCCGGCGGGGCGGGGCGGGGCGGGGCGGGGCCGGGGCGCGGGCGCCTGCAGTGGGTGCTGTGGGTCCCCCCGCGGGAGGCTAGGAGGTTGGAGGTGGGGTGGTGTTGTCTGTGCAGGAAAAGGGCGCCCGAAAGCACAGCATTAATCGCGCTCGCTATCCGCTGATTGCTCCGCTTCACACGCTTGTCCACATTATTTTTTTATTTGAGCCTCTCTCTGCCCTGGGAGGCGGGGAGGCTAAGCGCAACCCACCGAAATCCCTTTGCAAATGGTGACACGGAGGCGAGAAAAAATGCATAGATGCCTATCTCGTGTCCCAGGCAAGAAGCTCCCGCAGGGTATGGTCCACTCGGGTGAAGTGAGCACCTGCTCAGCAAGGTTTCCACACCAGGACGCCCTGGAGAGCAGATGCAGGTCTGCGAGGGTGTAGAGCTGGCCTTCTCTAGAGTCACCGAGGAGAGAGACACACGAAACGATGCCTACGATGAAGAGTGAAGAGATGACGGGATGCTATTTTAGGAGTGCTCAGGGGAGGCCTCTCAAAAGATAACCATTTAAACAGAGATGGCATAAAATGAATCGTGAGTGATGCAGAGAGGCTCGGGGCATAGGGAAGAGCAATGCAGAGACTCCTATGCGAAATCTTGCCTGGCCTGTTGAGATAAAAAAGGAGAGCAGGAGAGCAGGTGGATCCTCAAGTATGCCCGCTGGACAGCAGTAGTATCTGGGAACATGTTAGAAATAGGAGTTCCCCAAGCCCCACTTCACATCTGCTGAATGGGAAGCTCTGAGGGTGGGGCCCAGCAGTCTGGGCTGTGGGGCCCAGCTTTCCAGGTGATGCTGATGGCAGCGAGGGTTGGAAAGTCTGGAGTAACTGAAGCCCCGTGAGGACAGGAAGGTGGGCGGAGATGGTGTGGGAGGAGCGGTGAAAGATGACTATAGGCTTTATAGGACGCTGTAAAGGATTTGGCTTTCATTGAGAAAAGAAGCAACTAGAACGTTGTGAGCAGCTTGATCTGATGATTAAAAGGATGGCTTTGCTGCAATTTGTTTTAACCTATTCTACAAAAAAAAAAGCAGGGGAAGGATATATATATATATATATATATATATATATATATGCAAATGTCAATTTTGGATGCTGTGTGACAGGTGCATGGAGGTCATCACCATTTATGTGTATGTTTCAAAAGGGCATAAGTTTTATGTGTGTGTTTTTTTTTAAATGACTGCTTGCTATATGAGCAACATATATATATGTAGAGAAGCAAGAGAGCAAGCAAGGAGATTAGCTTAGTGGAATGAAAAATAAACGTGACCTGGAATTAAGTCAGAGTAATGGAGAGAAGTGGTCAGATTCTGACTCCATTTAAAAGATAAAGCACACAAGAATTGCTGGTAGAATTGCTGTGAGTATAAGAGAAAGAGCAGAGCCAAAGATGATCCCAAGGGTTTGGTCTGGGCTCTTGGGAGAGTGGAGTTGGCATTTACTGAGATTGGGAAGATGGAGAAGAAACAGATTTGGGGGGTGCGGGCCATAGGAAGGGAGTATTTGTACACTGATTTAGACATGGTAAATTTGAATGCCTATTACACATCCATATGAAGATAGGTATAGACAGATGCATATCTGTGGTGACTGAAATGTGTAGATTGTCAACATACAGATGGTATTTAAAGTCAGGGGACTGGTTGAGGTCAACTAGATAATGTATCTGGAGAGAAGAAGAGAACCAAGGAGTGAGCCCCGGGGCACTCCAACATTAAAACAAAAAGATGCTGAAACCGGTTTGGCTCGGCAGTGGAGCGTCGGTCTGCGGACTGAAGGGTCCCAGGTTCGATTCTGGTCAAGGGCATGTACATTGGTTGCGAGCACATCCCCGGTAGGGGGTGTGCAAGAGGCAGCTGGTCGATGTTTCTCTCTCATCGACATTTCTAGCTCTCTGTCTCTCTCCCTTCCTCTCTGTAAAATATCAATAAAAATATATATTTAAAAATATGAGGATTCAGACAGAGGAGGATCAGGAGATGTGTCTTAGTAGCCTAGGCTTAGATTTAATCAGACATCTCATCTGAGCAATTTGAAAATGTTGATCTACACTGAGCTTTTGTTGTTTTCTGAAAAGACAGTGACGAAACCTCTGGCTCTGAGACATGAGCAGGCCTGCCTGAGATTCCTAGCAATTTATGAGGCCAAAGTTTCCATTTTCATCTTTGTGTGGGCCAAGTAAGTCCACAAAACTGGCGCTTGGCCAGATGCAGCCTCAGCACTTAATCCTGCCTCACCATCCACAACAAAAATGCTTGTCAGGATGAACAGAAATCATCTGTCGGGGGGGGGGGGACACTTTTCATACGTCTTCTTTTGGGTGTCAGTTTCACCATTTTCTCAGGTAAAGAACAAAGATGATTAAGAATAGATACCCAAGGCCACCAAAAATGTCTTGCTTTTATTTCCTTTGGCATAAGAACTGATTGGACAGATACAGGTGTTTGACCTCTCGATGCTCAGGTTATTAACTCCACCTACCTACTAATTATTCTTCAGATGAGCTCTTCCTTCCTCATTGAGGAATGAGATCTTAGAAAAAGCGATCTGTTTCCATAAAGTGAAATAGAATAATTCCTTATGTAAATTAGTAACCATAACCTAAAGCTAATGTAAGTAGCCAGGATGTCACTTGTGAAAAATGGGGGAATAAATGGTGATGGAAGGAGACTTGACTTGGGGTGGTGAATACACAATTCAATATATAGATGATGTATTATAAAATTGTACCCCTGAAGCCTATACAATTTTACTAACCAGTGTCACCCCAATAAATTAAACAACAACAAAAAGAAGATGGAACTACACAGAGGGACAAGTCCATGACAGTAGCTGATGGCAAAAATTGCTTAGATTGAGTTGAGATCAGCTGCTGCAACAGAAATGCATGATATGACATGCCAAGCACAAACATACCACATGGCAGGAATCCCAGAACTGAGAATTGCTTCTGTAAAGAAAATACTTAAATTTCATCAAAGAACATAAAAGATCCATTTTTTTAAATCCCTTCCAGTATAAACAGCAAGTATAAAAAGCATCACTCATTCAAAAATAGGGTATTTAAGAAGATGAGGCCTGGCTGGCATGGCACAGTGGTTGAGCGTCTACCTGTGATCCAGATGATTACGGTTTGATTCCCAGTCAGCCCACATGCCCAGGTTGCAAGCTTGATTCCACTGGGGGGTTGTGCAGAAGGCAGCTGACCAATGATTCTCATCATTGATCTCTCTCTCTCTCTCTCTCTCTCTCTCTCTCTCTCTCTCTCTCCCCTCCCCCTTCTTCTCTGAAGTCAATAAAAATGTATTTTTATAAAAAGAAGACACAGCCGGGACCGGTTTGGTTCAGTGGTAGAGCGTGGTTCTGCAGACTGAAGGGTCCCGGGTTCGATTCCGGTCAAGGGCATGTACATTGGTTGTGGGCACATCCCCAGTAGGGGGTGTGCAAGAGGCAGCTGGTCGATGTTTCTCTCTCATCGACGTTTCTAGCTCTCTATCTCTCTCCCTTCCTCTCTGTAAAATATCAATAATATATATATATGTATATATACACATATATATATACATATATATATATATAAGACACAGGCCTTCAAAAAGTCTTCTTTCTGAAAGAGTTCATCTGAAATGAATTACTTGAGTTGTTTTTCTAATTTTAAATTGAAGGTTTTGCTTTTATTCTTTTTATTTGGAAGCAGTTCAGTGTGCATAAAATATGATGAAGTATTTCAAAATAGTCTTGTGAGACTGTGCTATTTCCCAAATGGATTTGTCAATACACTAAGGTATTTAATGCAAGCTTTGTGGTGTTATAGGGGGGGTGATGTGAATCTTCTGCTCCCACTGAGTAGAAAATCTTTAATTGAAGGAGTCCTTCATTTATATGAACTCAGTTTACAAACACTTGCTTCCTTTTATTAGTATTTTTTAAGTTTTTGCTTCCTTGTGCAGCACACTTCCCATTATCCTGTATCGGAGGTTCCTGGAGAAATGAAAGCAAGTTGTTTGCTGCAAAGTTTAATTAGGAATCTGTCGGAAGTATTTGGTGCAGGAAGCATCCAAAAATAGACTTCACACTAACGTATATCAGGTAAACAGTTTCTCTGTGCTTTTTTAAGAAAAGGAAATTTACCTAATCTACTTTTACTTATATATAGTTACATGATATCTATTTATGTAGTCTGGTGATGTAATACTTCATTACAGAATTATCTAGGACTAAACATCTTTCTACACTGTCAGCAATGCTGGAGGGGAGGGAGCGGGGGGGGGGGGGAGGAGAAAAAGCAAGTTAAAAGTCCTGACAAATAATGGGAGCATTATTAGGTTGTTGCTATGCACCTACACCACAAACTTCTACACACAGCTTCAGTTTGTCCATCACAGCTGTTAATAGCGTGGACTCTATAAACAAAATTAGGAAATGTTTGCTTTTTGGCACTGTCACCTTCCCCAGTCTTTGCCCTTGTTTCTTTCTGGCATCGATTGATCTGTCACCTCTAACCTTCACCACCTGCAGGCCTTCAGTGTTCTCCATTCATCTTTCCAACCAAACTTAGAAATTATCTACTGTCAGTTAACAAAACGATCAGTGGTTTACATATCAATATAATGGGGAAACTTCCCTTGGGGTCATTTATACTCTATCCATTATTACCCCTCCCCCTAGAATGTATTCCAATGCTTTGTATATTATTTTAATTACAACATTTTTTCATGATAAAGTGTGACGTTGAAATGCCTTTTCATTAATAGAAGTATGACCATACTTCTAATGAAGAAGAATGATTTACTGTAATAAAGAACAATGCTGAGAGAGGAGATGAAAAACATTCTTCTTAAACTCTAGATCTTTTGAGACCAAACTTCTGGGGGTTTGTATTATTTGTTCAAATTGTTTCCACAGTAATATGAAAAGATAAGCCTTGAATGTCCACATAAATCCTAAAATTTGAGCTCAGCCCAAGTCTTGGAATTATTTTTGCAAGTAAGGATCCTTTGCCAAGAAATCCTTTCTGGTTCTTAATCTGGTTCTAGTCAGCTCCTGGAAGCAAAGAAGCATGTTTAATGTAGGTATAAGTAGATAGTCAGTTCCTCAGCCATTCTTATTTCCTCATTTTCCTTGTTAAGATCTTGGTAATAATCCAACCCCAAAAATAGAATTGAATTCAGGCTGCATATGTATGAGAAGTATTCTTCATTGAACTAAAATTGAACCTAAACTGCCATTTTGAAGTCTTTGTGGAAAGCCAACTAAAATTAAATTATGAGAAAAATATTCCTAGTCACATTTTCTGAGGCAAACTGATTCAAGCCAATCTTAATTTTGTACTTAGGTATTATATCAACTTTTTTTTCTGTGCCAGATATGAGAAATACTAATCCCCTATTTTAAGTTGCAATGACCCCTGACACCCTCTACATTCCCTAAACTCCTTTTGTGGTTTATTTTTCCCCAAAGCACTTATCACAGTTTGACAAACTATATGTTTTACTTCTGTATTTCATTTATTGTCTATCTTATCCATTGGAATGTATGCTTCATGAGGCATCCATTTTAGTCTGTTTGATTACTGCCATATCCCCAGGTCTTAGAAAAGTACTGGCACATATTATGCATGCAACAAATACTATTAAATGAACCAGCTGGCACAATTCATATATACCAGCTAAAACATTTACCTCCAAGAGCATGCATTATAACTCAAGTTCATGAATTTTAATAGCGATATTAGTATATCATATATTAATTTTTATCCTCATTTTATTTTTGGAAGCATAAAATCAGTGCTCCCCAGAAATAAGGAAGGTACAGAGAAGGTTTCTTTGATTTTAATCAATCAGCTAACACTTACAAGAATGACATCTTTGATGAATACATTATAATAGATGAGGAGTGGTATATGGGTAGAAATAATGAAAAGTTTAAGGCAAAGATTCTTTAACTTCAGACACAAGAAATAAATCCAAGAAACCAAATCAAATTAATTAAATAAAAACACCAGACAGCAAAATCTTCACAAATAATGTAAATACTTACTTGAGCACTTGGGAAAGAGAAAGACTCATAGTGGAAAAAAAGTGCATGTTCAGTGGACAGTAAAAGATTTAAATAAATGATTCCAAGAATGGGGTAATAAGAAATAAAGCCTAGCTATAAATGTTAAAATCAGATTCTAGGGATCCTTGAATGGATTTTAGCCTTCATATGAAATAAGTAGACAAGTATGGGAGTATGCCTGTGTGTGTGTGTGTGTGTGTGTGTGTGTGTGTGTGTGTGTGTTCGTGTCCATGTGCACACACGCATACATTTGGCCAGGTAGTGGAGTAAACAAACTCTGCTCTTAAGATATTTAATCTAGCATTGATGTGCAAAGTGAATGGCAGATGGGAGAGAATGGAAACAGGAAGATTAGTTGGGAAGCTATTACAAAAGTTCATGTGTGAGAAGATAAAACTTGAAGTACACTTGACCCTTGAATAATGCATGGGTTTGGGGCACCAACTTCCAGGGCAGTCAAAATCCATGTATAACTTTTGACTCCTCCAAAACTGTATTAGTAGCCTATTGTTGACCTCATCAATAACATAATGAGTTAACACATATTTCGTATGTTATATTATTATGTACTGTACTCTTACAAGAAAGTAAGCCAGAGAAAAGAAAATGTTATTAAGAAAATCATAAAGAAAAAACCAACATTTGCAGTACTGTATGAATTTATTGGAAAAGATCCACATATAGGTGGACCCGCTCAGTTAAAACCCTTGCTGTTTCAGGGCCAGCTATAGTGTGCTATAAATGAAAAAGGAAAGGCAAAGTGGTGAAGACAGAACAAACACGACTTGATGACTAGATGCATGTGGGGACAAGAAAGATGAGGTAGTCAAATATCCCCAGGTTTTGAACTTGAGAGTATGGTCATAGAATTGATAAAAAGAAGAAAATCACATGGGACAGATGATGATGTGTCTGTTTTCAGGCTGGCAGAGTTTGCAGTAATATCAAGATATTCGAGTAAAATGTTCAGCAGAAAGTTGTAAATAAGCCAGGACAAGGACAAAGGTAGGATCACTCATGCAGTCCTTGACCCCTGAAGAAACCGGTACTGCAGCTTTCCGAGGCCAGCTGCTTTGTTACAAGACACAGACGCTCCTGTGTGATCTCCACATATCTCTCTGCATAGGTTGGCACCCCAGTGTTGCTTTCTTAATTTCAAGTTTTAAAATTAGGCAAATAATGCATGATTATATTGTTACAGTAAAATTTCAAACCACAAAGTGAAAGGACCCATTGACCTCTGGCTAACCCCGTCCTGAGAGATAACACATGTTTTATGTGTGTCTTTTCAAACATTTGTCTATGCAGTTGCATACATGTGCGGTGCATATATAGAAATGCCTGGGTGTGTATTCGTTTGTTTTACATAAGTGAAATCTTGCTGTATGGTACCATCAGCCCATTAGCAGCTGCCAAGGAAGTCTTGCTGCCAATTTGCTGTAGCTGCAGGGAACCCAGGCATGGCGAGCTCAGCTGC
This sequence comes from Vespertilio murinus, assembly GCA_963924515.1. Classification (NCBI taxonomy): domain Eukaryota; kingdom Metazoa; phylum Chordata; class Mammalia; order Chiroptera; family Vespertilionidae; genus Vespertilio; species Vespertilio murinus. The sequence goes on from OZ004708.1 coordinate 57,135,716, forward strand.
CAGTTGCCAATGCCTCCAGGATTTTAACCGAAACTAATTTCAGGGAAGGTTTTAACACCAGAAGTCTGGCTGAGGCGTTCGATTAAATATGACCCTGCAAGGTAGATACTCCCATGCACCTTTAGTACCACAACCATTTTTCTCTCCCCTCACCAAACTACACATACACTTTTGGAAATCTTATTTTTATTCTAATCCTTAGGGAGCAAGATTCAAAGTCACTACTTCTCTAGTAAAAACTGGTTATTTAGAAATGGATTTACTAGTACATGACCAGAAATCCTTAGCATTTCTAAATTCTCTTTTTCTGTTTTCTCCTATCTTTTGCTTCAATTTGTACTTTTTCCTCTCCATTGCATTTCATTTCAGTTACCTTGTCCAAGGAGAAGGTTTTCCTTTGAAAGTTCAGGGGATGAGGGAGATCTTGAAGAGCTGGGTTGTGGTGAATGTATGTTCATTGTATGTAGGTCAAAAGCTGCTGAAATTATTATTTTTTGTGTGTTTTAGTTCCTGAAACCATAGTAATTACATCCTGCTTATAATTATTTACTTTAAAGCATATTTAAATATTACAGCAGCATGCATTTTATTTAGCACAATCTATTTTTAAAGCTCTAACTGTGGGAAGATTATGTTCATAATTACAGTTGATTTGAATGTGCAGTATTTTTGGATCAGTGAAGTACCATACTTTGGGGGGGTGGAAGAAAAACAATGTATTTTTAAATGAACTAAAGTTGGTTTTCTTAATGTTCAGTGTCTAGAATAATTTTGAAATTCACTGATTCTATTTTATAACAATCTGTGAGCAAAAATATCCTTATACAATGGAATCTCACTGAAGTGGTTTTCAAAATCCATGTCATGTGGCCATCACTAACTACTTTGGTAACTGTGGTGATTAAATCATCTTTGAGAGATATTTCTTTTATCCTGATTTTCAGCCCATATCATATTTACAAGGAAGTGGAGATGTCTTTCAAAGAACCAGCAGAAAATTATTTATGTTTCATCCATGACTAGTTATAATTACGTTATTAGCAAAGTATGGCTGAAACCACTTTGAAAATTTATGAGGTCCACTCACTCGATTTCATATAGGAGTATAACTATTCTAAAGGCACTCGGGGAATATTTCAGAACTTTCTCCAGGAACTCATCTTACACTTTTACAGTTCTTTTCAAGATTCAGCACCTAGCACAGTGTTGGCTTTGGAGAAAGATTTAAAAAAAGAAGAAGAAAAGAACCTTTCTGGGAGCAGCTTGCCTATCCTGAGGAAGTGAGATATATGTGCATTCCTAAATTTATAGGAGTATATAATACATACATGAAAAGATCATTTTAGGATGGGTTATCCCAGAAACTCTTTCTGGAAAGAGTATAATTTGATCTGGACTTTAGGAGATACATAAGATTTAGATTAGTAGAGAAGAAAAGGGGAAGGTTCCTCATATTGGGAAGGGAAAAAGTAAATGGTGGGCCTGGCAGACTTTATAGGTCTGCCTCAATTGGAGTTGAAAAGTAGTAGGTGAGGTTGGACAGGAAAGTCAAGATGTTTTCCCAGGGGATTCCCTAGGCCTAGATGAGATCGGTTTAATATTAATTAACCAGCTAGAAGACACTGAGGCTTTTTAGCATTACTTTAGTGACATTTATCTGACTGAAGTGGACAGACCAAGATGACAGAACTGTTTAGAAGGGAGATCATTGATTAAGGAGACATTACATATGTATCAAAAGTGTTATGAAATAATCCTGGTTAGGTAGCTTGATGGCTCAGTTGATTGGTTTTATTCCTGGTCAGAGCACATAGCCAGGTTGCAGGTTCCATCCCCAGTTGGGGTGGGAGGCAACCAATCAATGTTTCTCTCTTCCAACCCCTTCCTCTCTCTAAAAAATCAATTAAAAAATAATTTAAGGAAGTACTCATAGATGCACACAGTGGGTCAGCTCCCAGAACATTTAGTGCAATATATTTCTATAATAATAAATTGAAATTTTAAATTGACCAATAAATGATTGACCAAATACTATTATAATACTCTGTAACGGACTATTGTGGAACATTAAAATTGACACATTATAAAACTACTTAATGTCATAAAAAGAAGACATACTATTGAAAACAAAAGGGAAGTTACAAAATACTGTGCATATTATTATCCTATGCATGTAAAAGGGGAAAAAATGTGTATATGCATCTGTCTATGTGTAACTGCTAAGTTAAAGACATATGACACATTTTAATTGCCTAGAAAATGCAATTTTTGTCCTTTTAAATAAACATGTATTCATTGGTGTAATCTGCTCCTACCCTAAAGATTATGTGTGGAGTCCTTCAGCCAAGTATAGTCCTAAAAAGCCACAAGTCAGTCTTAAGTAATAGTAAAATTTTAATATTAACTCTGTGTTAATTTTTCTTCCCTCCCCAATCTTTGACAACTTCTGAAATCTGGTAGTAGGAAAGTTGGGGTGGGGTGAGATCCCCCTGCAGTACTCCTTAGACTTAGGATGGCTCATCAGGAAATTGGAATTCTAGAACCACCTCTATACCCAGACTGGTATATTAGTCACTCCAATTTTTCAGTACCTCGTGTGAAAAATAGAACTAATAATACTTGGCCTACTTGCATCTTTAATTTATCATGAACATCAAAGTATATCATAGAAGCAGAATTATTTTTGCAGAGTTAAAAAGTGTTTTATTAGTGTATTATCAAATTCAACCCACTGGACCAGGAACCCCCAAACCAAATGCCTACAGGAGGCCAGGAAAGTAACTTCATCGACTAATCAAGCCAGCTGTAAGATGATAAATAGCAACTGGCACCTGACCTGAATGTTGGGGTGGCAAAGGTGGTGAAGTGAGAGGAATTGCTTATGCCTAGGAAGAGGGAAATAGCTACTCCTCAGATCTGAGCTGCTTGTGCCATTTAGAATTTCAGGCCATGTTGCTAGATCCTCTGATACTTCAAGGGAAGCCTAAAATTCTGATTTTTATGTGAAATCTTCTGATTTCCCACTGTTGATAATTGATCTAAATACCAAACACCACACATAGACCAACAATGCGTGAGTTAAACTAATCTATATGTATAAAAACCTCAGTGACTGAACAACCAAACGACCATTTGACCAGTCACTATGACATCTACTGACCTCCAGGAGTAAGACACCCAATGCAGGAGCTGCTCCCTGGTGGTCAGTGCACTCTCACAGCCACAGTGGGAGTGTTGTTCAGCTGACTGATGGGCACCAGACACTGGGTTCATGGGCTCATGGCTTGAGCATAGCTTTGGTGGTACAAGGCTCTCCCGCCTGCTCTGTAAATTTTGGATTTGCCTGGCTAGACTCCATAGTTGCATAAGCTAGTTCTGTTACCAAACTAAATGGGTTTGTTTGGCCTCAAGCATCAAGGCCAATCAAACACGAATAGTTTACAGTAAAGTAAAGGTTTATTTTTTAAGGAAATGCACCAAACCCAGAAGCACAGATGAACTATTACTTTAAGGGTAGAGAGTAGTTGATCACTGTATCTGCTCATGACATCAGTCACGGCGACACTCGGTCTGGTTTCACAAGGGTGTGATCAGTGGAGTCGTGCAACTTTTCTGAGTCTGGAGCAAAACAGGATTGAGGCCTAGATGTTATCTCTAGTTTGACTAGGTCAGCAGACCCAAGGCTGTGTTCCTAAGATTATTTGATGCTGACCAGAAACTCATTGTGTTCAGGGCTTAATGATTAAGGGAGTGGAACTGTAAAGGAGAGGAAAAGTAGGTGAGTCAGGATGTTCCTACTCTGGACAAGGCCAGTTTGAATCAAAAGGGAAGAAGGAGAAAAGGTCGGATTAAAGAAAAGAATTGTCCATGTGGTTACAGTTCCTTGCTGTATGTATATCTATACTTATACGGTACCTATGTCTCTGTATCTACAGTGGAACCTCAGTTCTCAAACTTAATTCATTATGGAAGTCTGTTCAATAAATGATTTGTTGAAAAACTGAATCATTTTTTTCCCATTAGAAATAATGTATGTTACATTAATCTGTCCTAGGTCCCCAAATTATTCCCTGTTTTAACTTTTCTTATATACAGCAATGTCTGATGTACTATTTAATCTATCTATAAACACTTATTTTCTTAAATTTATCAAACCACCCCCTACTGGCCTTGATTGAATTTTTCATGGCTCCAAAATGCTATCACTGGCTAACTGCTCTTCTTTTATCCAATCAACAACCTGTAGCAACAGGTTTTTCACACCTGTAGCAACATTAGCACTTTTTATGTTTTAAAATTGTGCTAGTCACCGATTTTGCCAGCAACAAAAGCATTCTCCCCTTTATTGCCTGAGAGATGCTTTCTGTAATGAAAGGGTTGTCAGGTGAAAAACTGAAGTCTTGGTTGACTATGGATAAATTTTTTCTGTGAACAACTTGATCAAGAATGGAACTGTTTGAGACAGGAGTTGTTTGAGAAATAAGGTTTGACTGTATCTATCTCTATTTCTACCTCTACCTCTATCTCTTATTTCTTATCTCTATCTCTATCCCTACCCCTACCCATACCTATACCTATACCGATACCTACATGGCAAGGCCAAGATTTGGACCCAACCTGGCTCCAGAGACTGTTTTTAACCATTAAGCTCTATGTGAGGAAAGTCATCTGAATGAGACCAGAGGGCTAAGATACGGGCCTTGAATGTTGTTAAAGTCCTGTTCTCCAGGTCAGTTCAGACGACAACAGTAGGTAGAGGCAGCTATGGATGGAGGACTTCTGGGTTCAGATTCCTGAAAAAAGAAGACAGAAAAGCTTTAACCAAGACATGGAGTCGTAAGATGTGAACAAAGTCTGCTTTCCCTGGAGTCGAGACTTCAAAGAGAACTTCAAGAGTAACTTAATGCCCAGTGTGGCCCAGGTGACAATGGAAAATGTGGTCAAGGATGTCACGTCAGCTTGCTGTGTTTCCTAAATCCTTACATTGGTGTTTCTAAGTCACTGAACTCATAAGCATCTTTGGTGCGTCTCACTGAGATTGATAGATTAAATGTGATAATATGATAGTTTACGTCCTGAATCCTTTCTACCATTTTTTTTTTTTTTGCTTATATTGTTACAGAATTTACCAGGTGACCTAAAAACACACAGGAGTACTTAGAGATACAGGGGGGGGGGAACAGACATTTATTCCCAGATGTACTAGTATCATGACTCAGGGTAGCCTGTTTCCAAATCCTGATTGAGCCAATATTGAGGAAGCTTTCCCATTATACCCTCTGGTTTCTTTGTCCCCCAAATATGGATCAGACTTCCCAACCTTTCGCAGGCTTTGAAAAAAGCCCCATGTGTTGGGACGGTGTGTGTGTGTGTGTGTGTGTGTGTGTGTGTGTGTGTGTGTGTGTGTGAGACCACAGCTAAAGGCCTGGCCTAATGCCAGCACTGATAACCCCATCTGGGGATTGTGTATTGTTCATGGTTTATGGCCTGTGTAAAATGTGAGTATTTAGGTATATAGGTCTTGCAAGACAAGATAATTAAGGAAGGGGCAGTGACTTGATTATAGGCTAACAAGAATGTGTATTAGGAGGAGAAACCAAGATGGCAGCATAGGGTAGACACCCGAATGCAGCCTACCATAACAATTTTGAATTTAGAACTGGAAAACAGGGGAAACATTGCCCTGAAGCACCAGACGGCTGGCTCAGAGGAGGCTCTACCATCTTGGAAGGAGAGAGAAGGCACCTGAGCCTCAGAAACTGTGAAGGTTCGGAGAACTGCACGCGAAAAGGCAGCCATAGAGTTCGCTGCTGGCTTGCTCATGGTGTGCAGAAAGTGTGGCCGGGTTCGCTACTGGCTTACTTCTGGCTCACAGAGAGGGCAGGCCGATTGGCTGCTGGCATTCTCCAGGCGCACAGAGAGGGCGGACAGCTAACGGGAAACTGGCTTTCTTGTTTGGGAGGAAAACAAAATCACCCTATTGCTCTGATAGACAGCCCAGTCAGGGAGAGGCCGGACTGTCAGGCAGCAGCAGAGATCTCTCAGAGGTGTGTGAAGCCAGTGGCCATTACTTCGGGATTAAGGGAAGGGCTGATGGGAAACCAAAGCTTGTCTGCACAACCCCGAGACTCTGCCCCATCCAAGCTGAGCACAGAAGTTCTCCCAGAGACTGGTTTTCTCTTTTGCCGTGAATAGGACTTTCCTAAGAAGTAACTGATCAGAATCCAAAGCTTGTCTGCACCTTTACCAAAGAGGTACGCGAATCTGCCACCAATCTTGAGGGATTCACCATGAATAGGACTTTCCTAAGGCAAGACTCACAGGGAACCAAAACTTGTCTGTGCCACCCGGAGACTCTGCCCCATCCAAGCAGAGCACAGAAGCCCTCCTAGCTGAGACACTGCTGATCCTCACAGCCAATTGGCTTGGAGATCAATGCTTTCCAGTGATACTAACAACAAGCAAGGCTTAACAACAAGACTGCACACAAAGCCCACAAATGGCTACACCAAGACTATTCACCTCAGGTAACTGGGAAGGCTGTGCTACTGGGCTCTACCAGAACACCTAGCACACAAAACTATTCCATCAAATCATGGAAACAGCTAAAATGCAGAGAAGAGGCAGGACACAAAAGAAGGAGTTGGAGGAAAAGAAAAGAATGGACATTGAGTTCAAAACTACAGTTATAAGGTTTTTCAAGAATTTCCTTAAAAAGGCCGATAAAATAAATGAGACCTATGAGGATATGAAAAGAGATTGACTAGAAATAAAAAGGGATAAACTAGAAATAAAGAAAACATTGTCTGAAATAAAAAATATTATGCAGAGTCCTAAAAACAGACTGGAAGATCATAAGAATGAAGACAAAGATTTAGAGCACAAAGAGCCAGAGGACACTCCTTTGCAGAAGCAAGAAGATAAGAGAATCCAGAAAGTTGAAGATAGTGTAAGAAACCTCTGGGACAATTTCAAGTGAACCAACATCAGAATTATGGGGGTCCCAGAAGAAGAGAGAGATTAAGATGCTGAAAGCATAATTGAAGAAATAGTGACAGAAAACTTCCCCCACCTGGGGAAAGAAATAGATTTACAAGTCCAAGAAGCACACAGAACCCCAAACAAAAGGAATCCAAAGAGGACCACACCAAGACACATCATAATTAAAATTCCAAGAGCAAAAGACAAAGGAGAATATTAAAAGCAGCAAGAGAAAAGCAGGTAGTTACCTATAAAGGAGCACCCATATGATTGTCAGCTGATTTCTCAACAGAAATCATGCAGGCCAGACAGGAATGGCAAGAAATATTCAAGGTGATGAATAACAAGAACCTACAGCCAAAAATACTCTACCAAAATTATATGAATTGCTGAAGGGGGTTCTTTAGGAAGAGGAAGAAGATAAAGATAAAAATTATGAAGAACAAATATGTAATTATCAACAAATTAAACTAAAAACCAAGGGAATTAAAAAATCTGATGAACAATATTAACTGGTGAATATAATAAAGCCCATCCTCCGATGCCACATGGCCAAGCCGAACTCTCACCACCACCGCCATGTGAACTTTAAAACTACAGTGGTAATAGAACCACAGGAGCGACCGTCAATATTGCACCTGGCACCGCCACCCGCCACTGCCACCGAGAATAAAGGAAATCCACCAAGAACAGAGCTCACCACGCCTTGGACTCAGGGAGTGGGCGACCTCAGAACTTAGCCTCCATGTCTGCAGCTGCTCCGCTCCCACACCGAACGAGACACCTTTGAAGGTGGTCCCCCCGCCTGCAACCATCTCAGCCCAACTGCAGCTGTCCCAGCCTGCCCGCCATGCTAGCAAGAAGCTAGCGCGGCGCCTCCAATATGCGACACCAACACCCTAGAGGGGCCGTGTGCCCCGGGTGAGCCGAGTGTCCCAGGGGGCCGAGTGCCCCGGGTGAGCCGAGTGTCCCAGGGGGCCGAGTGCCCCGGGTGAGCCGAGTGTCCCAGGGGGCCATATGCCCCGGGTAAGCCGTACCCCCCAAAGGGGAAGGGTGTCCCGGGTGAGCCGTGTGTCCCAGGGGGCCGAGTGCCCCAGGTGAGCCGAGTGTCCCAGGGGGCCGAGTGCCCCGGGTGAGCCGAGTGTCCCAGGGGGCCATGTGCCCCGGGTAAGCCGTACCCCCCAAAGGGGAAGGGTGTCCCGGGTGAGCCGTGTGTCCCAGGGGGACAAGTGCCCCGGGTGAGCCGAGTGTCCCATGTGGCCGAGTGCCCCGGGTGAGCCGAGTGTCCCAGGGGGCCAAGTGCCCCGGGTGAGCCGAGTGTCCCAGGGGGCCGAGTGCCCCGGGTAAGCCTACCCCCCAAAGGGGAAGGATGTCCCGGGTGAGCCGTGTGTCCCAGTGGGCCAAGTGCCCCGGGTGAGCCGAGTGTCCCACGGGGCCGAGTGCCCCGGGTGAGCCGAGTGTCCCACGGGTCCGAGTGCCCCGGGTGAGCCGAGTGTCCCAGGGGGCCGAGTGCCCCGGGTAAGCCTACCCCCCAAAGGGGAAGGATGTCCCGGGTGAGCCGTGTGTCCCAGTGGGCCAAGTGCCCCGGGTGAGCCGAGTGTCCCACGGGTCCGAGTGCTCCGGGTGAGCCGAGTGTCCCAGGGGGCCGAGTGCCCCGGGTGAGCCGAGTGTCCCAGGGGGCCGAGTGCCCCGGGTGAGCCGAGTGTCCCACGGGTCCGAGTGCTCCGGGTGAGCCGAGTGTCCCAGGGGGCCGAGTGCCCCGGGTGAGCCGAGTGTCCCAGGGGGCCGAGTGCCCCGGGTGAGCCGAGTGTCCCAGGGGGCCATGTGCCCCGGGTAAGCCGTACCCCCCAAAGGGGAAGGGTGTCCCGGGTGAGCAGTGTGTCCCATGTGGCCGAGTGCCCCGGGTGAGCCGAGTGTCCCACGGGTCCGAGTGCCCCGGGTGAGCCGAGTGTCCCATGGGGCCGAGTGCCCCGGGTGAGCCGAGTGTCCCAGGGGACCGAGTGCCCCGGGTGAGCCGAGTGTCCCAGGGGGCCGAGTGCCCCGGGTCAGCCGTGAGTCCCATGGGGCCGAGTGCCCCGGGTGAGCCGAGTGTCCCAGGGTGCAGTGTGCCCTGGGCGAGCCGTGTGTCCCAGGGGAAGCAGTGGGACCCAGGGGAAGGGGCGGTGAAAACCAGAGGAGGAGCAGACTCTATTCATATGGTCCTGAGATAGTCACCATAAAACAAGCAGACTGCCAAATGACAGCGGGGAGGGGAAGGAGACCTGGGGGGAGATAGGAGAACAACCGAGGGACTGGTGTGCATGAACATAAGTACAACCGATGAACGCAGAACTCTGGGGAGGGAGGGCATAAATGGGAGGGGGGGGGGCAATGGTAAACTGTGTACACAGAAAATACCTTAATAAAATAAAATTTAAAAAAAAAAGAGTTATTTTAAAAAACAACAAAAATAAATGGAGTCAGAGAATACACACTAGGAGAATACAAGCCCTGAACCAATCTGCAGAAAGCAGGGGGAGGCCTAAGTAGACAGATGTCAGCCTCTGGAATTCAACATTGAAGGTCAGGAAAATGGAGTCAAAGCAGAGTGTGACACACATTGCTGAGGACAAACTAGAAGTGAATTTTGAATCTTTGGGGTGAAGTACACCTAAAAAAAAGGATATCTAGTTTTAATACAATTTCTCTGGAATCATTGTCATCTTAGCAGAAGTAAAATTCAGTTTTACTCCTTTTTTTGTGAGGGTGCGGGTGTGTGTCAAAACCGGGAATAGTGAATGTGCCGAAATAACAGTGAGCAGCTTTGAGCAGCCTCTGAGTATATTTATAGATATCAAGCACACGAAACACGCCCACGTCATACACCCTCTCCCCAGGAATCCAGGATGTATGAAGGAGAATACAGGGTGTACATTTGGCAGTCTGTACCACACATGGGGTGTGCTAGGCATAATAACTTAAATTTTTTTATAGTACCTGACCAACACTTTATCAAAGCTGTCAAATGAATGATTGAAAGGCTCGTAGACAGAATTGTTTTTGAGTGTAAGATCTTCCTTTTTTCCAATGCTGGCACTGACATATTCTGAATTTCCTGAGGTCAAGACATATGCGTTTGTGACCTCAGCTGAGTGAATCAGTAACAGGATGGCAAAGGATTGGAGTTCTTCCTTGTTATTTCATACAGTTCTCCTCCATTATTTTTAATAATAAACTCTATTGTTTTTATGATTGTGGAAATTTTCTTAAAAAAAATAATAACCGGCTCTCCAGACAGAGCTGTCTGGCTCTGTTCCTGTGAAACTCGGGGAGGACTACAGAGGAAACGGAGGGGCAGGTACTTTGGTCAGAGGAGCACTCCCCCAGTGCCCTGTGCCCTGAAGATTTGGGAGTGAAATGTTAAACTCTAGGACCAAATTCCAACCAATACAGGCATACCTTAATTGCACATCATAGACATTGGATGTTTTTAAAATTGCAAGACCCTCCACCAGCAGAAAAGATTACAACACATAGTTTGGAACTGACCCCACTGTATCTCCGAGGTATGCCTACAATAGTCTCTTGGCATGACAAACAGGGGCCCTAGTGGCCTTTTGATTTGTCATCTTTAGAGGCAATGGAGACATACATCGGTTGCCAGAAAAGTCATCCCTTTTCTACTGAGTACAAAAAAAAAAAAAAAAAGGGTGGGGTGGGGGAAATTGTGGTGAGAACCAGTCTTAGAACGGATAGTACAAAGGACTCCTGCTTTTCTGTCACCAATTTGGTTAAGTGCAAAGGACAAAAAAATTGGCAGAGAGAACATAGGTACATGCTTGCCTTTTCTAGACCAAATAAGTCTCCAGGTTTTTTGTTTGTTTGTTTGTTTTTAAATCTTTTTAAAAAAATGTATTTTATTGAGTTTTTTCAGAGAGGAAGAGAGAGGGATCGAGAGTTAGAAACATGGATGTGCCCACAACCAAGGTACATGCCCTTGACCGAAATCGAACCTGGGACCTTTCAGTCCACAGGCTGACACTCTATCCACTAAGCCAAACCGGTTACAACAAGTCTCCAGGTTTTTAACACTGCAAACACTGAGCACCTACTCTGTGCTGCTGAGCGCTACAGGGAATATGCGGTAAAAACACAACTTCTGCCCTCAAGGAGTTCATGGCTTGACCTCAAGGAGGGCTTAGTAGCAACTAAAACCCACTCTCCCTATGTCTTGCAATTGGGTCCACTTATTTGTTTTATTTTGTCTTGGTTTCTTGCTGTTTCTACCACATGTTTCTCTGAATATTTGATGAATGGTAGGCTTTATATTTTGCTTCAAATCTCTCAGATCTGATTTCCCAGGAGAAGAAAAGACAGATTAACAATGTTATCTGCTGGGATCTTTTCACTGACTCACAACTCAGGGTTTCTGAATTCATAAGAGCTCACTTACAAGGGTTGGGGGGTGGGGTGGGGGTGGGGAATCTCTTTCTCGGAGCTGTTAATTCCTCCTTTAAGTATAAACCATCTTTCTTTCTTTCTTTCTTTTTTTTTTTTACATAATTTCATAATGAGTTCTCTTTCAACATAATGAAAGAATAAATCCATTCTTACTTGCTATTAATTTAGCAGCTACTTCCACACATGTGGCTACTTGGGCTCTGTGACACCACGCAGCATCACACTAACAGGTTTCAATGCATCTGTTACTATTTGGCTGTCACTCAAAGAGGAAACGGAAAAGCTGAAGTCACCTGGCTTCTGGTCTACCACAGGTCCCCAGAATGTCTTCCATTTTTAAAAATCATAGCATGAAGCTAATAGAATGCTCTGCGATGGGGACCTTAAATAATCTAGTGTCTGCATGCATAGGAACAGGAAGAAATTAAAAAAGTAGAACTTATGAAGGTCATTTATTGAAAAAAAGGAAGAAGGGATGACGTCAAGATACATTGCATTTTTTCCCCTGTTCTTTTCCTCCCAGTGAGAGAACTCTATTGTAGAACATCCTTCCCAGCCTGCATGAGCTTCTCTCTCTTCAAGCTCAAGCCCAGAACAGAGAAAGGATAGCAAGTGAAGAGGAGCAGAAAATGTCATCGCCAAATATGCCACTTAGGTATATTGATTAATTTGAATTAAAGCCTCTTGAGAAACAGCTAGTGCAGGAAGAACACTCTGACCCTTCTCCATCCCTCGGAAAGCAGGAGCTAGGTAGAGGTATCCTCATCACCAGAGATAGGGAACTTGGGGTGGAGAAGGCTGTATAAATAAACTTGTTACTTCTCCAGAACTTACTTCCCCAAGCCCCAAATTCTTTGTCTTGTCAAGTCTTCAAAAATTGATTGCTAATAAAAGCTTCCTGCTTTGGTCACTTCTTTAAGTCTCATAGTTTTATGGGCTTTTGTATGTTCAAAGTTAAATTTGTTTTTCTCCTGTTAATCGAACTTATGTTAATTTATTTATTAGATCAGCCATGATTATGCTGCAAATAAACCACCCCACAGTTTACTGGCTTATGACATTTAATTCTCAGACTCACAAGTTTCTGGGGTAGTTGCTCCACCTTGGACTTTGCTGAGCAATTCTACTTCACCCTCCAACCCTAGTTGGCTCTAGTTCAGGGGTGGGCAAACTTTTTTACCCTATCATCTTGGGCTGCTGGTGAAGGAGTGGAGGGGAGAGCAAGAGCCTAAGGGGCCGGATTCGGCCTGTGGGCCGTAGTTTGCCCACGGCTGCTCTAGTTTGTTCTCATTATCGCTTTCAAAGAATGCTTTGGATCCTTACCTTTGTCTATGCCATCTCCCAACACCTTGCCTATGTGAAAAAGGGTAAAGGTAAATATCAATTAGCCAAATCAACCTAACACCCACAAAAATTTCTAGAATCCTGTTTCTGGTTGAATTGAATGTTCTAGAAGTAGCTAAAATCAAACCATAAGAAACTGTGGTTTGGACTGCCTTCTACAACATTCACATGCCACCATTACCATTCTTGAGTAATAATATTAATGATGAGGATTCCAGTAAAACCTCACTTAATAAGCCTTGTTAGGTTTGAAAGGAAACAGGAAACAGAACAACAGAGGATTTTAAAGTTCAGTTTATTCCCCGGTAATGGGCGGGAGCCATCACTGAGGTAAAGATCAGAATTGGAGGGAGAGGGGACAGGAAATCGGACCCAGTCCGGGCTGATGGCGGTCCACATCCAAAAGTGGCACGTGTCTTGCTTAGGGTCCCTCTTATAGGATGGAAAGGGCAGGGGTTGGGCCCAGGGTGGAACAGGAAGAGATGGGCCCCAAGGGTACTCTGGCCCGTGCTAATTGGTGGTTCACTGTCTTGGAGATGTCCCTGTGGCAGGTGCCTGTCATGTGTTAGCTCCACCCACCAGTTTGGGAGGGGGAGAACCTTTCATTCCAGACTCTTTGATTATATTTAGAAAAAATTGAAGTCTGGGCTTTGCCTTGCTTGGAAATTCTGGGCAGGGGGCATGTCTCTGGGTCCCCGCCTCGACCTAACAAGCCTAATATTTAAGAAGATGGGCAGGGCGGCAGAGGTAAAAGCCTAACTGCAGCCGCACTCAACAATTTCAAAAAATACAACTAAAATATAGAGTGGACACTATCCAGAACTACAGGAAAGTTGACTGACTGGGAATTCTACAACTAGAAGGAAAGAAAACCAGAAGGAAAACCAGAGGAGCTGTAAAAGCCTAAGGTACGGAGGCACGGTGCGCGCGTGCGGGGAGAGGACAGAGCCTGAGAGGAGGGGCGGCTGAGTGCCTGGCTGGCGTTCCCTAGCGGGAAGGAGATAAAAGCTCCGGACTGTGCTGAACCCTAACTCCGACTGCACTGAACCCCAGTTCTGGGCGAGACCCTGGGGTCCAGGCTCATACAGAGGGAAACTGGGCTTTAAGGCGGAAGCTCAGCGGAGCAGCGGCAAAAGGCAGAGCCCCGGAGTCGCGCACATTACGCGCACCGTTGTTTGGGCCGCGAGATTGCCCTAGCGGGAAGGAGACATAAGCTCCGGACTGTTCTTAACCCCACTTCCAACTGCTCTGAACCCCAGTTGTGGGCTTGTTGAGGGGGAGATTACACTGTCTGGTAGCGGGCGAAGCTCTAGGGCGCCTTTCTCTCAGAGGTGCTTACAGTGAGTACCAAAGGACACTGAGGTACACTGAGACTCAGGAACCTCAGAGGGCGGGGCTAACCGGAAGCCAAGGCTGTAGGCTCCACCCTGAAACTGCCCCATCCAAGCTGAACTCAGAGGCTTTTGCAGGTTTCCAAGTCTAGTGGAATAAGGTTGTCTCCTGGCATAGACACAGCTGATCCTCCCAACCTACCAACTCAGGGAAGCAGCAAAAATGCCGAAACGAGGAAACAGATCACAAACGAAAGAAATGGAGGACAAAAAGCAACTGGATATAGAGTTCAAAGCCACGCTTATAAGGTTGTTCAACAATCTCTTAGAAAAGGCAGATAAAATAAATGAGACCTATGAGGATATGAAAAGGGATCAACTAGAAATAAAGAATACATTCTCTGAAATTAAAAATATTATACAGAGTCCTAAAAACAGATTGGAAGATTGCAAGAATCAAGTCCAAGATTTGGAACACAAAGAGCCAGAGGACACTCCTCCACAGAAGCAAGAAGACAAGAGAATCCAGAAAGTTGAAGATGGTGTGAGAAACCTCCGGGACAACTTCAAGCGAACCAACATCAGAATTATGGGCATCCCAGAAGATGACAGAGAGCAAGATACTGAAAACATATTGAAAGAAATAGTGACAGAAAACTTCCCCCACCTGGGGAAAGAAATAGACTTACACGTCCAGGAAGCACACAGAACCCCAAACAAAAGGAATCCAAAGAAGACCACACCAAGACACATCATAATTAAAATTCCAAGAGCTAAAGACAAAGAGAGAATATTAAAAGCAGCAAGACAAAAGCAGGTAGTTACCTATAAAGGGGCACCCATACGACTGTCAGCTGATTTCTCAACAGAAACCATGCAGGCCAGACGGGAATGGCAAGAAATATTCAAGGTGATGAATAACAAGAACCTACAGCCAAAAATACTCTACCCAGCAAAGCTATCACTCAGAATCGAAGGCCAGATAAAGAGCTTCACAAATAAATTTAAGCTAAAGGAATTCATCACTGCCAAGCCAGAATTATATGAATTGCTGAAAGGGGTTCTTTAGGAAGAGGAAGAAAAATATGAACAAACACGTAACTATCAACAAGTGAGTCTAAAAACCAAGGGAAGTAAAAATCATGATGAACAATATTAACTGGTGAATATAATAGAATCAGAAGTATGGAAGGGGAGTGGACTGATGATTCTCGGGGAAATGGGGAGTGGGGCGGGCGGGAAGAGACTGAACATAAACTGCACCTATGGATGAGGACAATGGGGGATGGGGAAAGGGCAGAGAATTGAATGGAAACTTGGTGTAGGGGAGCAATTGGGGGGGGGGAATGAGGAACATTTGTAATAATATGAAAATTAAAGATTTAGTTTTTAAAAAAAAAAAAAAAAGAAGATGGGCAAATTCTAGCATGGCAACATCACAACCTTTGTACTTTCTCATAAATGGCGATAAAATAAATTTTAAAAATTTTAAAACAAAGTATTTACTAAATAAATTGTTATTTTAAAAAATTTAGAAGAAACTATTAACCTTTCTCAGAAAGTCCTTTCAAGCACTCTTGAAATTCTGTGACAGCAGTTATTTGCATGTGGATAATGAACAAATTGTTTATTTATTTGTTAAAAACAGATCCAAAAGAAGCTGTCCTTGGGAGTTTGGTGGGAATTAGCCCGTATTCCAAGAGATCTTTAAAATACAAACTTGTAGACCTGAAAAAGAACTTTATGTGGTGAAGAGCTGGGAGGGGCAGGTATGGTTGGGAAAGTAAAGAAGGGAAGATATTGGTAGTAAGAAAGAAACCAAACCTCACCAAACCTATTGGGGGGAAAGGAGGACATTGGTAATACTTTCAACAATTACTAGTAAGATAAATATTTTTAAAAGAAAAACAATTTTATAAATCAGACATTAATTCACTTGAGTTTTTCAGATAACTATAGTTTTCAATATATTAAGCACCTTTACCCACCTACTGATAATTTTAAACAAAACACTTTAGGAGGGATAACAAATGATATTTAGCCCAGATAAGTCAGCCCAGACAAACCTCACCGTATAGTGACCAAATTGTACCACGCGATTGGGATCCATGTAGCTGGGATATAGCTATCTACATAGCAAAGCCTGAGAAGCAAGGTCATGAGAAAATATGACTTCCTGTATCCTTTCAGGAGCAGTTCTGCTTATATGTTGAAATGTTTCCCTCCACGGGCATAGGTGGAATGGACCCTTTTGTTCTTCAGAGAGTGCAGTTCTCTAAGAGTTCAATGTAATTATTGTGAATGGTCGGAGTATGAAAACGTTTGTGCCTGCCATGCTACTTGCCTCCAAATAATATATATTAGTTTGTTTTTAATTTCATTATTGAAATGTTTTTTATTATTATTTGTATTTCCAGCAATGGGCTTGTTACCTTCGAATGTTAAATCTTCGTGCATTACAGGAAACAGCTTTTTTATTTATTTCTATACCTTCAATTTAATGATGACTTATTGTTAGCGATTCTGAGTTTCTTCACCAATTTAAAACTTAATTAAATTTTTCTTACAGAGCTCTGAAACTCTTGATTTGTTTGGTTTGGTTGCTTTCTTACTATCAAATCTTCCTCTCTTTACTTTCCCAACCACCTTTAGACCTGATCAAAGACCTTAAACTTTTGGAATTGCCACTTGGCAAGAGTTATATTTATCTGTTTCAGTGCTGAAACACAATGCCAAACATTTGAAACTTAACTCGGCCTTTAATCCAACCAGTCAAGTCACAGATTAAGCCTTCCAAATTCACAGCTTGCTCGTGAACTAGGCAAGTATGGGATGGGGGCGGAAACTGGAACGCTAAGGGTACTGCATGCTCCTCCCTGTCCCTCTGTCACCTCTTACCAAGAAAATTTTCTTAAGTTCCCAGCTAAATGATCAGCTTTTAAAAAACTTCCTTTACAGCAATTTTCAGTAATTATTCACTTCTCAATCTTTTTTATAGTAGTCACTACTTTTTTATCTTTTATGATTTTTATTATAAAAATTAGTGTTTCCCCCAAGATATAAAAATCATAATACTGAATTATTTTCATACACACACATATGTGCACGTACACACACACACACACACACACACACACACACACATGTAATGAGAGCAAACCATTGATCAGCTGCCCTGTGTATGCCCCGCACTGGGGATTGAGCTCCCATCCTGAGCATGTGCCCTGATTTTCCATGACCTCCTAATTCACTCAACCACTGAGCCATGCCAACTGGGCCTGTATTCTTTTCCTCTCATATACACATAGAGATTGTCATCTGTCCCTGAGTGAGGGGTGATGGAAACAGGTTGTTGGCTCTTTACTCTCCCACATGGCCCTCTTTGAAAATCATTGGTCTTACTGTACTGCTCTTTGGAGTTTATTAGCAAATCTGCTAAAATAAAAAAAAAATTCTAAAGAGAAAGTCATGCCAAAACCGGTTTGGCTCAGTGGATAGAGCCTGTGGACTGAAAGGTCCCAGGTTCGATTTCGGTCAAGGGCATGTACTTTGGTTGTGGGCACATCCCCAGTAGGGGGTGTGCAAGAGGCAGCTGATCAATGACACTCTCATCAATGTTTCTCTCTATTCCTCTCTGTAAAAAATCAATAAAATATATATTTATTTTTTTAAAGAGAGAAAGTCATTATTGTTGTAAGTATTCCAAATTGCATTACTCTAAGAGTTAGGGCTACAGATAGTGGTGCCTAGAGAAAATGTCCAGGTTCCTATGAGGGTCTAC
Organism: Vespertilio murinus; assembly: GCA_963924515.1. Taxonomy (NCBI): domain Eukaryota; kingdom Metazoa; phylum Chordata; class Mammalia; order Chiroptera; family Vespertilionidae; genus Vespertilio; species Vespertilio murinus. The sequence continues at coordinate 57,153,593 of OZ004708.1, forward strand.
AGTTGGTACCAGAATACTGCAGTACCACTTTAGGTTCTGCAAGTAATCAAAACGAGCAGCCCATGGTGATCCATGTACTGCGAATTGTGCTAAACAGAATTTTGAAAGCTGTTTCACTAGTTTTCTATTTTCAATTCCTTTTCCAAAATATGTGGACACGCATTTCAGTTTGTATACTATATTTGCTTATGTACATCACTTAAAAAAATAGTTACAGAAATTTGGGATTTACGAATGGATAAGGTTGGATAACATTGGAACTATATGGTAAGCTTATCTTCTGTTAGCACTTTTCTGACTTTAGGAACCTTTTCTGTTTTTCTAATTTTTATAAGGGTTTATTTAAGCCAATCTGATGATATATGCCAGGGAAGAAGCCAGCAAATGCCCCTGACCTTGGGAACTTTGGTGTTTCTAAAGCTAAGGGTTTTTGTGTGTGTGTGTCTGTGTGTGTGTTTAACTTTCTTGGCAAGACACTGAGGTAGAATTCATCTATGAATGTGAATCATCTACCTAATAAAAAAGTAACATGCTAATTGACTGTACCTTCGCAATGCCCACCAGCCAATCAGGAGTGGGTATGCAAATTAACCTAACAAAGATGGTGGGTTAATTTGCATACATGGGTGCTGAGTGGCTGGGGTGGTATGGAGCACCTGCATCATCACCATGGTGACAACACAGGTGTTTGGCACCACTCCAGATGCTCCAGAACTCAGCAGTGTGGGAAGGCAGAAAGGTGGCTACAGCCAGAGCGAAGGTGGTGCCAGCAGCTGGGGGAAGGAAGGTCCAGTCTTGCATGAATCTTCATGCATCAGGCCTCTAGTTGAAAATATTAGCAGTTCAAGAGTGGTTAGGGAATTTTGCTGTACTGGGCTTATTTTTCTGCTGTTTTCATCCATGGTGGGTAAATCCAGTGCCATCACACTTCTTGTGAGGCCAAGGCTGAGAATTCGAAGCCAAGAGACAGGCCCCAAATTAAGGGAAATCCAGGGGCATGCTGATGGGACCCTGGCTGAGAGCTCTAAGGTGAGAGACACTACTTAGACTTTTTAAAAAATATATATTTTATTGATATCTTACAGAGAGGAAGGGAGAGAGAGAGATAGAGAGCTAGAAACATAAATGAGAGAGAGACATCGACCAGCTGCCTCTTGCACACCCCCCATCGGGGATGTGCCCGCAGCCAAGGTACATGCCCTTGACCGGAATCGAACCCGGGACCCTTCAGTCCGCAGACCGACGCTCTACCACTGAGCCAAACTGGTTTTGGCTACTTAGACTTTTAATACAACAAACACTTTTTTGCAAGACCTTTGAAACAATACAGGAATTAAGAAGGAAATAAACTCATAAGAATGATTATAGCATTTCCAAGTGAGAGTGTTTTCTTTTCCTCCTTCTGTTTACATTGTCCAGATTCCAGCCAAAAGAATTCAGTTTAAGGAATTACATTCTTGGATATGTTGGAAAAAGATTCCCAGATCTTGGAAGAGGACTTGAAATATGCAGGGGAGGTAGTATATCATTCTGTCTTAAATATAGAATAAAACTGAAGGGTGATTTTCTTAGAAAACATTTGTCTGATTTATCTGATCAAGAAGCCAAAGCTTTATGTAATGTGATAAGTCTATGTGACATTTTGTAAAAATGTATACTCAAAAGACAGAATTGATCAACAAAGATGACAGCAATAAAGAAACAAAAAGTGACAATACTGGAAGTGAAATTGGAGGTGGTTGGATTTGAAAATTTTGATAGCAAAACAAAGATGAGATAAGACCTAGGCCTACATGAAGCTACAGTACGAACCATATTTTAAAACCCTAACGAATATAAAAAATAAGGTAAAGTAGCTTCAATATCTTTTAGTTGGTTGCAGAAAGCCATTTAAGACTGAAAATAGAGTATATACTTCTACTTTAGGTTGAGGACTGTAATCAACAAACACCATTCAGTCTCACTAGCATTCAGGCCAAAGTATCTAAGTCGCTGCATTGAAAGAAATGGTAATTATAAGGAGACAAAAAGAATATTTTACTGCCAGTAAAGGCTGGATTCAGCATTTCAGATTCTGCATGAATTCATTAACCTTAAACTATCTGGTCAAACTGCAAGCTCAGGTGAGGATGCTACTGTAAAAGCATCCAGATTCCAAGAATGACAGGCAGTCCTGGTTTATTATTGTGCAAAACAAACAAACAAAAAACAACAACAAAAACAAAAACAAACAAAAAACAACACTGCAGGATTTGGAGTACCGTATTTGCCGGCGTATAAGACGATTTTTTGGCCCTGAAAAATATGCCTCCAAGTGGGGGGTAGTCTTATACGGCGAGTATATAACAAACTCTGTATTTTTAGTGGAAATGTTAGGGGGTCGTCTTATACGCCCAGTCGTCTTATATGCCGGCAAATACGTATTTTTCAGGGCCAAAAAATTGTCTTATACGCCGGCAAATACGGTAAATGAAGTTATAGAAGATGTGGATGAACATGGTAAGTTGGCACTGCCTCCATTCAAGAAGTAATTCTGGAAATGCAACCAGAAGAACTTAGTGAAGTCAAGCATATAGTTATAAATAAGGAAAATGGTTGTGTCATAAAAGATGAATGCTTCTCAGAGGAGGTGATGCAAATGAAAAACTTCATGTCAAAGGAACTATCAGATTTTTCCACTATTGAAAGCCCAAAATGTAAAATTTCAGAAGCTGATCCAAATTTAGAAAGGAGTATGTAATTTTGCCAATAAAAACTATAATTTTTTTAGCTGAAACCAGTTTGGCTCAGTGGATAGAGCATCAGCCTGCGGACTGAAAGGTCACAGGTTCAATTCTGGTCAGGGCCATGTACCTTGGTTGCGGGCGCATCCCCAGTAGGGGGTGTGCAAGAGGCAGCTGATCGATGATTCTCTCTCATTGATATTTCTAACTCTCTATCCCTCTCTCTTCCTCTCTGTAAAAAATCAATAAAAATATATTTTTAAAAAACTATAATTTTTTTAAAAAGAAAATATTACTTTACACATGCTTTTCATCTGTGGAACTATATTTTTGCTTTTAGTTATTGATATGTAATAAGCATCTATATAATATTTATTTCCCCTTTTCTTAAAAAATGGTTTATTAATATCTCATTGATCCTACTGCCCCCTGCGGAGTAAAGCAATGCTCTCTCTCTCTCTTTCTCTCTTTCTCTCTCTCTTCCTTCTTCCCTCCCTCTCAAACGGACTAACCAAATCTTCTAGAAATAAAGAAGTTTGTCCAAAGTAAACAGTGTAACAGTGCTACAACTGCAAACAGAATTCAAGGCAGCAGGGTCTAAAATTTCTCAATCAAGTTGCAATAGAATATAAAGTTTGACTCAATATAGTATACTAGAGGCCCGATGCACAAAATTCATGCAAGGGACTCAGTCCTCCCAGCCTCAGCCAGCCCACAGAGGCTGGCTTGGTCTGGAAGGTCATCAGGAAGGACATCCGGAAGGTTGTTCGGCTGTTTGGTCTAATTAGCACATTAGCTCTTTATTATATAGGATAGTGCTTAAGCAAATTTTGTTTAAGACAAAATTTTCTTCAGTGTATGTATGCCTATTGGCATCCTTACATGAAAAAACAAACTCCTAAACAACTATATTTGAAAATGTATAAGAAATATGAAGCATACATTTATTGTTTCCAATATTAGGGATCTGCCTAATAGTTGCTGGTGTTCAGAAATCTTCAGGTCAAGGAATGGAAGATTAAATCTATTTCTAAATCTATTCCATTCCCTCTGGAACATAATTACCCTCTTGAAATATATTTGATAGTTCAATTACTAATGCTTGTTTCTTTGCCAGAAATACTTTTCTGGCAATGGTGTGCAATGTTTGGCTTTGCTGTGATACTATTTTTTTTGGCCTGTGACTGCAAATGTTTAAGTTTCCATTAAGCAAGTCAGTGGTGCTTTACAATGATGCTTTTCTGGCCTTGTGATATATTATTTTTTCTATATTTTACCATGGAATATGTCAAATCCAAGAGATTTACGTTTCTGAATAATGAATGTAACTTTTAAGTATAAATATAATATTTTGGTGGCGGGATGTCTTACAGAGATGCCTGAATGCTATGTGAACTTTTTGAGGCCATATCATTGGGCATGGAGTTATCCAATTCTATGGACCAGGTTGTTTCTAGTATGCTAAATACCTCCTAATATTTCCTCTTTCTTTACACTTTTCTTTAGGACTGAGGGTGTTTTAGAAGAGAAATGTCTTTGACCGCTTGTCAGACTGCTAATACATGTATTGCCATGCTAAAAGGAGCTGCATTTAGGGTCGATATTTTAAAATAAGATTACACTCTTTAAAACGACATATACCCATAACGAACAAAATTCTCATTTGATGGAAAAGTACAAAAAAAATGAAAATATACCTAAAATTCTATCTCAGAGAAAACATCTGACAGTGTGGTGAGTATCTTCCAGACATTTCTCTATGCACCTGTACACATTTGTAGACAAATGCAATTTTACATAAATGAAATCACACTGTACATACTATTCTGAAACATGCTCTTTTACAGTCAATTATTTTTCCCAGACACCTTTCCATTCCCATCAATATAGAGCTACGTGTTTTACAGACTGCAGTGTATTCCATTGAATCCATGCTCTATAATCTACTTATCTAGACTATTTCTGAATTTTTCTATGATAAACAAAGCCACAATGAGCATCCTTCAATTGCATCTGTTCTCACTTATTCATTTATTTCTTTGGGATAAATCCCTATATGTGGGGTTTGGGGTCATTTTATGCATGTTATCAAGCTATGCTCTAGAAATATTGTACCAATTTACATTCCCACAAATAGGACATGAACATATTTATTTCCTGAGACCATCTCCAACTCTGAATTTTATTAATATTTTTAATATTTCCAAGTGGACCATAAAATGATTTTTTTGGTCAGTCTTTGATTTCTAACAAGATTAAACATCAATGCTTGTTGTTGTTTTTTTAAATTTATTCTTTTTATAAATTTTCTGTTTATATTCCTTTTCAATCTTTCATTTGTTTTCATATATATGTATATATATACATCTCTACATGTATATTTATTATGCATATAATTATTATGCATATCATGCATATTATGTATATTTATTATGCATTATAATTATTATATGCATAATAAATATACATTTATTTATTATGCATCTGTTACAAAACATTTTCCCAATTTCTCATCTGTCTTTCTCCCTTCTTTATAGTGTGTGAGTTCATTTTTTTTTTTTTTGGTTGTTTGCAACACTAAAGCTTAAAAAGTCAAAGTTATAAATCTTATTCTTTTGGGTTCGTGAATTTTTGTGGCATCATTTAAAAAGGCTTGCCCTAACTGGTTTGGCTCAGTGAATAGAGTGTCAGCCTGAAGACTGAAGATCCAGGTTTGATTCTGGTGAAGGGCATGTACCTTGGTTGCTGATCCATGGTTCTCTCTCATTGATGTTTCTAACTCAATATCCCTCTCCCTTCCTCTCTGCAAAAAAAAAATCAATAAAATATATTTTTAAAAATAAAATAAAAATAAAAAAGCCTGCCATATCCCAATGGAAAAATAATTATCTATTCTTTTTCTTCGAATATTTCCAACTTTTCATCTATCACACTCACTTCTGCTATCCATCTAGAAGGTATTTACATATAAGGAGTTGAAATTTTTATCTGTTTGTTTTTTTATTTTTTAAATTGTTTTATTTTTTGTTAATTCTCATCTGAGGATATTTTTTACCATTGATTTTTAGAGAGAGTGGAAGAGAGGGGGAGAGGCAGAGAGAGAAACATGGATGTGAGAGAGACATATTAGTTGCCTTAAACCTGCAACAGAGGTTCATGCCTTTGACAGGAATTGAACCTGGACTCTTTAGTCAATGACCAATGCTCTATGCTCTGAGCCAAACCCGCTAGGGCTGATCTATTTTGTTTTTTTCCAGATGACTGACCTGTTGTCTCAAACCCTTGCAGTATGATCTCTTTTTAAAACCACTTACTTGAAATGCTAACTTTATCATATATATTAATATGCATAAATATTTCCAGCATAGTGATTAAAGCATTGTATTTAGAATCAGACCTCAATAAAGGTTGACCATTTTCTTTATACAGCATTGCTTGTTCAAGTTTTCTTAGGTAATTTACTCTTTTGTTGCCATGGAAATTGTTGTGTTGCCTGTCAGTATATTTTATAACTAGATATTTTCTGTATATAAACCAACTATTAATTTTTTAAATATAGTTTTAAATCACCTGCAAAAATGATACTTTTGTTTCCTCCATTTCAGCTCTTATTTGATTCCTTGATTTAAATATATTAGCAGCAGCTCTGGACTTTAATGATTTAAAGAAATATTCATCTAATTCTACTTTACTAAGTGTTTTCATTGAAAATGGATGTTAAATTTTATTAAATGCACTTTTTTACATAAATCAAAATGGCCATAGTTTCTCTCCTTTGACTTATTAATATAGTGAATTATACTATTAGTTTGTTTAAAGCTATAACCTACATTTGCATTTCTGGAATAAATCCCACTTGGTCATGGAATAGCAGTCTTTTGATGGATTCTATTTAAATTATACAGGATTATTTTTGCATTTATAGTTTGATTGTGAACAATCTTAACAATGCTACCATTTTGTAGCCCTACTTCAAATAGCAATTTCCAAGTGGGGGGGTAGTCTTATATGGCGAGTATATAACAAACTCTGTATTTTTAGTGGAAATGTTAGGGGGTCGTCTTATACGCCCAGTCTCTTATACGCCGGCAAATACGGTATTTTTCAGGGCCAAAAAATCGTCTTATATGCCGGCAAATACAGTATATATATATATATATATATATATATATATATATATATATATATGACTGTCTGACCATCCGACCGTCTGACAGGCTGGTACGTATGATGCACACTGACCACCAGGAGCAGATGCTCAGTGCAGGAGCTGCGGTGACTTGGCAGCGGTGGTTCTGGAGTGACACTCCGTGGAACCAGAGAGGAGGGAACCTGATTCCTCCCGCGGCTGGGTGATTCCACCTTCCCTTCATCACAAGGGAAATTAGTCAAGGACTCTGAAAGTGTTTTTACTCTTAATATGGTATATAGGGAAATATTTGAATACGTTTAATCAATTTATCAGTCATTGCTTTTATCAATGCTGTTTTTATATAATGTCTTTGTTGTTGTTATAGCATGTTGTTATTGTTAATTTATTAATCACTTTATATATTATTTTCATATACATTTTACTAATTTTCTTTCATCTTTGACACTTCTATTATAGAAAAAGGGCAAATAGTGATATTAAAATATTTCTTCTGATTAATTTTCTTTCAATGTGCATGAATGCGTGCACCAAGTCATTAGTATGTCATAAAATGAAAATACTGTCACATGTGAATTCATCTCTAGAGCGTGAAATAGTCTATATGAATTTGCTTAAACAGTAATTTAATTACACTAAAATTTAAAACCATAAATATATACCCACGATAATTGAAACACATGGCCACACAGATGTCCATAGCATTATTTATAATGGACAAAAACTGGAAACAACTCAAATGTTCACCAATTGGTAACTAGATGAACAAAATGTGTTATATCCATATAATGGAATATTATTCAGAAATAAAAATAAATGAAGTACTGATGCATGCTACAACATAAATAGCATTTTGCTAAATGTAAGAAGCCAATCACAGAAGACCACCTATTGTATGATTCCATTTATATGAAATATACAGACTACACAAATCTAGATATATTAAATAGATTAGTGGTTACCAGGGACTAGAGCAAGTGAGGGGCGAGAAGTGACTACTAATGGGTACAAGGTCTCTTTTTAGGATGATGAAAGTGTTCTGAAACTAGATAGGCTGCACAACTCTGTGATTGTGCTGAAGTACATTGAATTATAAGCCCTAAATGGTTTCATTTCATTATGTGTATTGTATCTCAATTAAGTTATTTAAAAAAACAACAACAGAATTATCTTTTTTAAAAAATATTTTTAATTGATTTTTCACAGAGAGGAAGGGAGAGAGATAGAGAGCTAGAAACATCGATGAGAGAGATACATCGACCAGTTGCCTCCTGCACACCCCCCACCGGGGATGTGCCCGCAACCAATGTACATGCCCTTGACCGGAATCGAACCCGGGACCTTTAGGTCCGCAGGCCAATGCTCTATCCACTGGGCCAAACTGGTTTCAGCAACAACAGAATTATCTGAGGGGAAAATATTGAAGCCAAAGATAGAAAGCAATTATTTATTCCTTTCCACCTGCCTCTTTCCAAAGACTAGCCTAGGTGTTTTGAAAACCCTTGTTAAAAACTTGCCTTGCTGTAAGAGGAACAAAGAACACCCTAAATCTCCTGACCAATGCACACTGAGAATTTATTTATTTATTTTTATTTTTTTAAACATATTTTATTGATTTTTGAGGCTCTGCACATGACTGCAAATGGCCAGCAGGCACCACCGGTAGTGACTTTGGGGGTTACAAATTTTAGTGAATAGGCGAATTGACAAATTTGGAATCTGAGAATAATGAGGATGGGTGTGCATATAAAACTGTACTTTTAAGCTTCGCAGGTTTGGGAAGTTTTCTCCCAAAGATATGGGTACAGATTTGGGGTAAAGCGCTCAGTCTCATTCTGGCTTTCCTTGGACAGACTTCCTCCAGCACGGGTGGAAAACACATCAGAACATTTTTACACTCTTTCATGCACATAAGAATCACCTGGAGAGCTTGTTAAAATGCAGATCCTGGGCCTCATCCAGGATTGAGCCTAAGAATCTTCATTTTTAAAAACAGGCTCAGTGATTTCATTTTGAAGAGAAAATACATAGAAATTCTAAGTCTGGGTCTACCTATTGGTGATGCAGCCACAGACCGCCAGTAACACATCTGTAAGTCAGACAAACACGGGTTTTGGCTGGACTCACTGTAGCCATGGAGACCACATACCCTGTAGAAACTATGGGACATCTCATTAAAAAAGAGAAGGGCCATAGCTGGTTTGGCTCAATGGATAGAGGGTCGGCCTATGGATTAAAGCGTCCTGGTTCGATTCCCCGTCAGGGCACGTGCCCCAATTTTGGGCTCCATCCCCAGTAGGGGGCATGCAGGAGGCAGCTGATCAATGATTCTCTCTCATCAATGATGCTCCTATCTCATCGTCTCCATTCCTCTCAGAAAGAAATAAAAATATATCCTTTGAAAAGAGTTAGAAGGAACTTTCTATGGGAATTTGGTTTGTGTTAGATGTTTTTAGGGAGGGTTCTAAAAAAACAGGTATTTGCCATGGAATGGGTGCTGTTGGGAAGTAAGAGCAATTCTATGATGAGGAATCTTAACTATTTTTATCTAGAAGACTGGAGGAATGAAGTGGGGCTAAGGCTGCAATTGGTAAAGAACCAGAAATTACTCTGCTAGGAAATCATTTGATTATTTTTACAATTTCACAGTGACCTTGTTTTTTGTTGAGCTCAGATGCAGTTGCAAAGTGGTCTTGTTTTTGTTACACTTAACCACGAGCACAAGGTGACCTTATGAAGTATTGGTGCTCTAAGAGGTTGTTTGCTAATATACTCAACAGGAGAACATTGTGGCCTGTCTATAAGTACCATCAACTCTAAGCCCAGTTGGCAGTAGTAGGCCAGCTATGATGGTTTGCTTTTTTTCTTTCCCACTCTTGAACATTGAATGTCTGATCTGTTTGTCATGGTCCTGTCACACCCACACCCACCCACTCACCACCCACACCTGATTCCCATTTTTGCCAATGTTTTACCAATTTCAAGTCCAGCACTGCGGACAGTGGGAGGAAAGGCCCTTGCTCACCATTTTGTTCACAAACAGCTTGTATAATATAGGAATAAAATGTCTCCTACTCGGGTGGATACCAGCTCCTATATCTCCTACGAATACTTCACTGCTAAAGAGAAAATGCTCCCCAAACACCCACAATAAACATAAGGTGATACTTTAAGTTCCTATCTCAAGGGAAGAAATTTTGTCTTTTATGTAGTTCTTGGCATTTCATAAATGTTAAATAGATATGAAATGGGGTATGATGGTGACTTGGGGGAGGGAAAAAAAAGGAAGCAGTGGTATTAAAGGAGTCAGAGATGTTTAATCTAATTTTGGATCCTCATTAAGAAAAGCAAAACATATAGTTTAGACTTTTTAGTCAAACTTATAATTTAGGCCGGGGTGGGCAAACTTTTTGACTCGAGGGCCACAATGGGTTCTTAAACTGGACCGGCGGAACAAAAGCAACCTGACCATGCTGGCACTCTCATCTTGGGCTGCTGGTGAAGGAGCAGAGGGGAGAGCAAGAGAACCCTCCGCTCTTTCCGGCTCCGTGGGCCGGGTAGAACAGCCGAAGGGGCCAGATTCGGCCTGTGGGCCATAGTTTGCCCAGGGCTGGTTTAGAGGGAGAGATAGATGGAAACAATGATGAGAATCATTATGGGCTGCCTCATGCACACCCCCTGCTGGGTATTGGGCCCGAAACCTGGGCATGTGCCCTGACCGGGAATCAGATGATGACAGAGCTCAACGACTTAGCCACACGGGCTGGGCTGGATGATCACTTTTTAAATAATCTCTGGGGTGGACACCTGAAACTAACATCCTATTGTATGTTAACTCTAAATGGAAAATAAAAAAAATCATTTTTAAAAATCAATAAAATATTTATCATCATAAACTGAGCAACATTCCCCATTACCCAATCAAAAATGTTTAATGCAATCTTTTGAATTATTTCCATAAATCAAGTCTATGATAGTTCATAAAAACAAACTGAGGGTTTTAGTGCCTGACAAAGAAAATCTACTTTTTTACAAAAAACAAGCTCTGGCCAGTTTTATTAAAGAAAAAAATTTTGCATGATTTACTTTCCACCAGTCTATTCTGGCATGCTTCTAATGACATCAGAATCACGTGGATCAATGATAATCAGTGTGCATACTCTGTAGTGTTTCCCACACACTGTGCCCAATTCAATCTCTTTACCACTGTAGTGATGGGCACCAGTCTTGGCCAACCTGGCATAGTACTCTGTTTCAGATTTCCTCAAGACTGGACATTGTTGGTGAGGATGACCAGGTTCACTTTGTCTGATCATCTTCAGAGTCTGCTTGTACCCTAGCACATACTTTTCACTTTTCATAACAAGTTGGAGCCTAGAGTTGATCTACTCCCATGACTTTTTTGTCTTTTTTGCTGCCACCACCTCCCTGCTGTAAGTGGGGGACAGCTCCCAACCAAGAGCAGCCACCAAGATGGCTGGGGAGGGAGAAAGAAAGGAGTTCCCACAATAAGATCTACTTTTACCAAAAAAAGAAAAAGTAAAGAATTGGGATGAAACTAGCCCAGGGGGAAAAGAGAAATCACATCACCTTGGCAAAAGAAGCAGCTCTGGGTCATCTATTTATAGCAGTTGTTCAAATTCTAGGTGATCATAGTTCTTCTCTGAAACAATACTCTCTTTTAAAAGGAGGACAAAAATTCCAAATGTAGACTAACTCATTACTTCTTTACTGTTCTTACCACTTAATTTCCATATATGTTGTCTAGAAATAGAAAATATCTGGAAAGAAAAAATATAACCATTAAAGAATCTTCTAATTTTTTTAAGGCTAGATTTATTTCAATCTTGATAGTCACATTGAAGTACACGATTACTCTTCAAATGATCCAAGTAAAATATGTGTTTTAAGATCTTTGCAGATCTGTTGACATTATATGCTTATTTAATAAAACAGTTTTATTTTCTTATTATTTTTAAGTATATTTTTTTATTTATTTCAGAGAGGAAAGGAGAGGAGAGAGAGATAGAATCATCAATAATGAGAGAGAATCATTGATTGGCTGCCTCTTGCACATCCCATACTGAAGATTGAGCCCACAACCCAGGCATGTGCCCTGACCAGGAATCAAACCATGACCTCTTGGTTCATAGGTCAAAGCTCAACCACTCAACCACACCAGCCAGGCCAGTATAAACAGTTTTATAAAAGGAAACCCATGTGAAGTAGACCAATAGTGGGCAACTATAGGTGTATTTTACTTTTGTATCTCTGTAAGTGGAAGATTGGAAATATATTCCGTTTACCTTTACTCCCATTTTAGAGATAGATGTACAGGAAAAGTAAGAAATTTAGTCACCAAACTTACATTTTTAAATACATTTTTATTGATTTCAGAGAGGAAGAGAGGGGGGGGAGAGAAATAGACACATCAGTGATCACAGACCAACTGCCTCCCGCATGCCCCCTCTCCTTTACTGGGGACCAAGCACACAACTGGGGCTTGTGCCCTGACTGGGAATCCAACCATGACCTCCTGGTTCATAGGTCACGCCAGCTGGGCCAAACTTACATTTTTAAGAGAAACAAGTTTGAAGGGAGTCTGAAAGTGACTATGCATAGAGCTACCTGGTCTGGGGTACACAGAAGTAGGGTTTGTGGATACATTGGAAAACATGGTTCTGTCTGGCTTCTGCCCAGTTTCCCAGCAATACTTGGGCCTGGTCCCTGTCCCTCTGAGCCTTCAAGGAACTCAGCCTCTTTCATACAACCAACTAGAGCTCAGGCCCTCTGTTGTTAAAATATGCATGAGCAAGTTATTTTTCTGGCTTTAAAGCCATGTGGATTGTTTATGTTGTAATTAAAAATGGCAAGCTTTCCCTGCAAGGAGCACTCTCGTAAACTGGTGAACCTTCCTAAGACCCACCGAACTTTCTGTAAGGAGTGTGGCAAGCATCAACCCCACAAAGCAACACAGGACAAGGAGGGCAAGGATCTTCTGTATGCACAGGGAAAGTGGCGTTATAACGGGAAGCAAAGTGGCTATGGCGGGCGGACTAAGCCAATCCCTTCCCCACAGAAAAGGCTAAAACTACAAAGATTGTGCTGAGTCTTGAATGCATTGAGCCCAACTGCAGTCCTAAGAGAAAGCTGGCTATTAAGAGGTGCAAGCATTTTTAAACCGGGAGGAGATAAGAAGAGAAAGGGTCAAGTGATCTAGTTCTAAGCTTCATATTTTGTTTTATTATATGACAATAAAAACTTGGTATGTCCACTACAAAAAAATGGCAAAATCTCTGTTGGGTTTATTTGGGAACAACAATAAAAAAATAATACAAAAGGAAAAATATCTTAATTGGGAGGAGAAGAATGAAAAGCTGCTTCAGTTTCATGAATGTGCTGTTGGAATTTATACATAGACAATTTATACATGTTCATGAAATTAAGCCAGATTTCCTTCAAGACCTACATCTGCAACATTTTTTGAGAGCAGACATGCTCTGAAATAGTACAATCACGAGAGTGGCATTTAGGTGTGCTCTCTTTCAGGGTTAACACACTGCAATTTTACTCAGTCTGTTCATGTGTTTAATTGCCTTCTGTTATTATTTTTAATGCAAGAAACCCAACCAGAGTCCAGTGAATTGGAGCAATTATGTTTGGCTTGCATTCCTTCAAGGGAGAACAGAGCCTACAAATTGCAATGAAACCTACCCTTCACTGCACCCTCAATAATCTGCCTCAGCCTGGCCGGCGTGACTCAGTGACTGAGCATTGCCCTGGTCAGGGCACATGCAAGGTTGTGGGATCGATTCCCAGTGAGGGCTGTGCAGGAAGCAGCCCATCAATGATTCTTTTTTATCATTGATGTTCCTATCTCTCTTTCCCTCTCCCTTCCTCTCTGAAATCAATAAAGTGAGTTTAAAAATCATCATCAGCCTCAGACCACATGTACAGGCAGAATGGAGGGCTTAGGACATTGTTCAGATAAACCAACCCCCCAAAATAACTTTGGGGGGGAAATATTTTTTTCTGAAATACAATATGGTTACTAATTTACACTGATTGGTTTTAAGTGTGCGTTTTATACACCAGTTGTTCATAAATAATTGCTCAGCATTTAGGTATGTAATATTCATGTGATAATTTGTGGTGACACTCGTTATGAAAATGAAAACAATGGTTGGAACTACATGAAGAGACTGGATCAAATTGATCTCAGTCTTAATATTTGTAGGGTCATTGTAATGATCATTGAGACTACTAAATAGTATGGAATTATCAACACACAGCAGCCAGACTTATAAAACAAACATTTTTGTGTTTCTGACTTTATTAAGTTCACATCTTCAAGACTAGATATCCTCTTTTCTGTCTTTCTGCAGTTTTGAACTCTGAGAGCTACACAGTAATGCTGGCTTTCCTTCCGCCTCTCCATACCACTTCCCCCTGGGGGTGGCCCAACAGGCTACCCAGAGCAGCTCCCCGGGGGCTCCAGGAAAGCAGTTCCAGGTGGGCTCAGGAAATGCACAGCATGTCTAATGCATCAGAGTTCTTTCTCTACAGTGATGCTGGCTTTTTTATTTTCCCTCCTCACTCTTTTTTCTTAATATTTAAGTATGTTTATTTCTAAAATATTACTTATAGTAATGCTTCTATGTTTTACTATCAGTTTAACCCCACAATTTAAGTCCCCGCTCTATCACCAATTCCTAAATTTATTTATTTGACTTACCTGTTAAACTTTATCGCCTTAAGAAAACGGATCTATTTTGGATTTACATTATATTTAACTTTCCCCTGCCCCCTTATTTTTTATTTAGATTTACTTTCCTGTTCTGTCAGTTTGGGCTAAGAGATACTCAGATAGCTAATAAAACATTATTTCTGGACGTGTTTGGAAGAGATTGACATTTGTATTGGTAAGACTGAGTTAAGCAGATCACCCTTACCAATAAGAAGGAAACCAGTTTGGTTCAGTGGTAGAGCGTCAGTCTGCGGACTGAATGGCCCCGGGTTTAATTTCGGTCAAGGGCATGTACCTTGGTTGTGGGCACATTCCCCGGTAGGGGGTGTGCAGGAGGCAGCTGGTTGATGTTTCTCTCTCATCAACGTTTCTAGCTCTCTATCTCTCTCCCTTCCTCTCTGTAAAATATCAATAAAGTATTTTTTTTTTTAAAAAAAGAAGGAACATCCAATCTATTGAGGATCCAAATAAGACAAAAAGGTGGAGGAAGGATGAATGTGGTCTCTGCTTGAGCTGAGACATTTATCTTCTGCCCTCAGGCATCAGTGCTCCTGGTTCTTGGGCTTTTGGACTCAGACCAAGACTTACACAATCATCCTCCCTCATTTTCAGGCCTTCAGTCTTGGGCTGAATTAAACTACAGGCTTTCCTCATTCTCTGGCTTGCAGATGGAAGACAGTTATATAGATATGTATAGTTTATATATTCTAATGGTCCGATTTCTTTGGAGAACCCTAATACAGATACCCATAAAACTATAACAGTGCTGGTTACCTTTGAAAAGGAATTGGGAATCAGAATTGGGTGAATGCTGGCTCCCCCCCCCTCACTCTTTAATATATTACCCTATAAACTTCTGCATTGTTTGGACCATTTGCAATGAGAATTTATTTGTGTATTATAAAAAGAAAGATAGAGAGAGCAAGAAACAGCATGGAACTGCAGTGAAACCAGCAAAATTTTGACAGATGGTCTGTCAGAACTACCAGGAAAAAAATGTTAAGCATTGGGAAAATAACAGAGAAGAAAATGTCAGGGAAATATCCTCAGTTAATTAACACTAAGAAAGAAAAGGACAGGAGAGGTAGAAAAATAATCTAAATAATTAGGATCTAAAGCTAATGCAGAAGATCTGAGGGATCTTGAAGAGCTGCTCACCATGACCACAGCCCATTGCATCTGTGATTTATGAAGATCTTTTTGTCAAGTGAGAACATCGTGAGTCTTTCTTACAGCTCTATTTCAGAAAAGCTGGAAGGCATCGTTTCATTTCAACACCCAAGAGGAAACGACCATGAGCCAAGAAAGATTTAAATATCCTCAGAGACAAGAGTTTTGCTTGCCAACTTTTAAGGAGCCAACATTACTTGTCATGATGAACCAAGATGCTAAGCAGAGAACAGATTCTCAAGTAAAAGGCAGGGACCAAACAGAGTGACATCTGCAAATCAGATGTTTTATTCAAGAGGCATTGTGTGTGTGTGTGTGTGTGTGTGTGTGTGTGTGTGTGTGTGTTTAAAATATTTAAATTAGAAATTTATTTCAGCCCTTCCTGGGTAGCTCAGTTGGTTAGAGCATTGTCTCAATACATCAAGGTTGGGGGTTCCATCTCCGGTCAGGACACATATAAGAAGAAACCAATGAATGCATAAGTAAGTGGAACAAATTACCCCCCCCTTACTTTAAATAAATAAATAAATAAATAAATAAATAAATAAATAGTTGATACATGCTTCTTCTGTCAAAATCAGATCGCATGGAGAGGAGATTGCAGCAGCTTTCTGGATATGTAGCTATCCATATCACTGAGCTCCCTTATTCACGCACATTGCCGAGCAGTTTATAAAACACCTTCTCATGCATTAGCTTAGAGGTTTCACAAGAATAAGTCTAGGCTAGTAATGTTGATTTTATAAGTGTGTGTGTGGGGGGGGCAACTCAAAAGAGTAGCTTCAATAAGATCATCTCTGTGAATGGCACAGCTGGGATACAAATCCATGACTGCTGACTCCAGTGTCTCCCCCCCCCCCAACACACACACACACACACACACACACACACATACATACACACACACAAAGACACACACCTACACACGATGGCTCAGGCAGAGATTGCTAATGTAGTTGATCTATCCTTGAGCAATGTTTGAGTATTACTACAGGAGAAAGGAAGCAGGTAGTTTTGGATGAAGTAGAGGAACTGGGATAGAAAATAATCTATCTCATAATAAAGGAATATGCAAATTATCCAGGATGTCATCACAGTAACAGTAATAATCAGCAGGCTGCCTGGGGTGACAAGGCCAGCAGGGGGGTGAGTGAGGGACAAACAAACAACTCAATAGCAGGCTGCATGGGGCAACCAGGCCAGCAGTGGGGGGCAGTTGGAAACTACCAGGCCAGCAGGCAGAGGCAGTTAGGGATGATCACGCTGGTGGGGGGGGGGGGGCAGTTAGGGGTGATCAGGCAGGCAGGCAGGTGAGCAGTTAGGAGCCAGTGGTCTCAGATTGTGAGATCCTCAGGATTTGGGCCCAACCCATCAGTTGGACATCCCCCAGGGGTCCCAGATTGGAGAGGGTGCAGGCTGGGCTGAGGGACCCCCCGATGCACAAATTTTGTGCACCATGCCTTTAGTATAAAATAAGCTCGGAAAAGCATGTAAAGAAGGGAGAAAATGAGCAGTTTTTATTTAGCTGGAGGGTTTTTAACTGTTATGATTAAGCATACCAAATGCCACTGTAGAAGTCTGAAAGGGAAAAGCCATGATGAAAATAGTGCTTAAGAATTTACATAAAAGAAAACAGAAATATATTGTATTAAAAACAATGAGAGTAGGGCTGTATAGCAAAAGATTATGAAAATCAGAAATATCAAGCATAGGAAGATTCTCAAGGCCCTGGAAAGAAAAAAACATTCAAACTATGTGGGAAGAATGAAGAATGACTCAAAAGATATACACCAAGCTTTTATATAAAGTGTGCACACCAGAATGACAATGATGCTAGTAACCAGTGGAAACATTGAGAGTGTGGATAAAGATGGCCCACCAATTATTGATAAGCTTCAAGTCTCCATAATCAAGGAAACTCTTATAAGGAATTGGTGGTATAAATCTGAAAAGCCACTTATTTATATCTGAAAGCCAATTATTTAGTTAGGTGATCATGACAGTCAGGAGAATAGGGAATTGCCCAGACATAAGGAACACCCAGTAGTAACCACAAAAGAGAGCTCTGGCCAGGCAGATAGTGAAGGTTTCAACAAACAGAGCATCAGGCAAAATAGGTGTAGAAGTTGCATAGGCCAGAGCTGTTCTGGCTCAGTGGATAGAGTGTCAATGACCAGACTGAAGGGCATTGTACCTCAGTTGCATGCAGGCTCAATCCCTAAGCCCCCTCCCACCCTCTCTCAAAATCAATGGAAAAATATCCCCAGGTAAGGATTCACACACAGACACACACACACACACACACACACACACACACACACACACTCACACACACACACACACACACACACAATTGTCTAGTATTCTCTTGTGCTGCTAAGCCTTAATTTACTTAGCCATTTAATCATTTCATATTTGCTATTTTGATTTTTCCCTTTGATCTTTGTTTATTGAAACAATGTCATAATGAACGTGTGTGTGTGTGTGTGTGTGTGTGTGTGTGTGTGTGTGTGTTCTGGGGATAAATTTCTTTTTAAAAAACATCCCATCTGCAGAGCCTGGCAGTGCCCATTTCAACACATCTGCATCAACAATGAATAATAATCATTTTATTAACTGTATTGCCAAATTGCTGACCAAACCAAGGGTTTTTGCTTTATTTTTTATTAATGAGGTTGCACACTTACAAATTTCTTATTGGCCATTTGTTTTTCATAGTTTTTAAATACCCTTTTTAAGACAAACTATGACAACCCCAGAAGCCTATTTTCAAGTACTATCACTAAAACCTCAGAAATAATATATTTTGCAAAATATTTTTTCTATTTCCTTTCAAACTTGTAGCTGGGTAACAGGAGCATTTGGCTTTAACTCCCAATAGCTCTTCACTATTTAATTGATGGGATGGAAAACTCTCGTGGACATCTGAGACTAAATCAGTAACAGAGCCTTTGTTATCTTCTCCTGAATGCTGTTTTTTAGGCAGTCTTCATTGCAGTTCATTGAAAGGCTAAGTTGAATAGACTCTATATGGTATATTTTACTACTACATATGATTAGGAGCCACCTCTTTCTTCATAAAATAAGACATTGGACAAAGAAAGTATTGACTGTAATTGATTTTCAAACAAGGCAGTGAGTATATTTATTTTCCCAAGGCTAGTGGAAGGAAGAGTAGGGAACTGTAGGAATTTCAAACAAAAGTCATTGTTAGAGACCACAAAAATTGCTAGTGACAACCTCTTAGATTACCCAAATTTCTCTTCTTATGGGAGCTCTTTTCTCCTCTTCTAACCTCTGAAGTCTACTAAATTATCACCAACAGATTGGTTCTGCTGTGGATAACTGTCAAAAACTGGACCATTTCCAGTCCTTGGGAATTGGAAAACTCTCTCACCAGGTGGCTGAACCTGTAGGCTAATAAAAATTTGAGGTTTTTGGAAGCCAATTTTTCTGCAATGTGAAAACAGAGAAAGTTGATCAGCACATAAAGATGGCAAATGAGAAGTTGTACAAACTATTTCCTTGGTTCATTAGGATGCTATAGGCTCTAGTTCCAGACCACTGCTATATGTCCCTGTTATATCTTTATAATACACTAGAGGCTCAGTGCACGAATTCATGTACCAGTGGGATCCCTCAGCCTGGCTTGAGGAGATTTGGCTGAAACCGGCTCTCCAATATCCCTGAGGGGTCCTGTATACCGAGAGGGTGGTTCTCAGGTAACACACCCTGGAATCGGACTCCCTACTCTCTGGTGCCAGGTGCACCTGCCAGGTGCACCTGAGAACTGCACCTGCCAAGTCACTGCAGCTTGGCAGTTCCTGCATTGAGCACTTGCCCCCTGGTGTTCAGTGCACGTCATAGTTACCAGTTGGCTGGTCAAACAGTTGGCCAGTCACTTAGGCTTTTATATATCTATAAAAGGCATATATATATATATATATATATATATATATATATATATAATTTCCTCTCTCTCTCTCTCTCTCTCTCTCTCTCTCTCTCTCTCTCTCTCTCTCCCTTCCTCCCTCTCTTTTCCTTACGATCCCTTTTCCCTTCTCTGTCTTTATCTGCATCTCTCTTCTTAGTTCAACTAGAGTTGGTTTCTACTGCTTGCAGACAAGAGAATTCTAAATAATATAACCCAAATTTCCTTTTCTAACACCCTAAGTGAAAATTCAGAACATGCTAATTATTTTAAACTGGTGAAGAAAGGATATGTTTTCCCCTTCTGCCCTTATCCCATATGTTGCTTTTGTTTAGTAGAGCAAACTACTTTTAACATATTAGCACAGTATTCTTATAAATGTAATCAGTTTAATTGTGAATTTGATCAATTCAATTAGTAGATATAATCAATTTAATTGTAGGAAAGTATTATTGTGTGATTGCTTTGAATATTCCTCTTATTCAAAAGAATTCTAAATCTTCTAAAGGGCATTCAAATTAATTATTTTTCTAGGCACAGTCTTATCAGGCAAAGGAGGCATGTTCTGAGGCATTTTTTTAAAATTTTTTTATATTGATTTCAGAGAGGGAGATAGAGACGGAAACATCAATGATGAAAGAGAAGCATTGATCAGCTGCCCCTCACACACCCCACACTGGGGACCAAGCCCACAACCCAGGCATGTGCCCTGACCGGGAATCAAACTATGACCTCCTAGCTCATAGGTCAATGCTCAATCACTGTGCCTCCCAGGCCAGGCTCTGAGATATAATATGGAAAATTTTTCCAATTTAAAAATATTTTCCCATTTAGGATAATGAAAACATTCTGTAAAAATTTGATAGGGGTGACAGTTGTACAACCTTATAAATATATTTTTTTAAATCACTGAATTATACACTATTTATTTATTATTAAAATATATTTTATTGATTTTTTTACAGAGAGGAAGAGCGAGGGATAGACAGTTAGAAACATCGATGTGAGAGAATCATCGATCAGCTGCCTCTTGCACAGCCCCTACGGGGGATATGCCCCCAACCAAGGTACATGTCCTTGACTGGAATCAAACCTGGGACCTTTCAGTCCGCAGGCTGATGCTCTATTCACTGAGCCAAACTAGTTTCGGCTACACTTTATTTTTTTTTTTAATTAAAACTTTGTTGTTGATGCTGAAACTGGTTTGGCTCACTGGTTAGAGCATCGGCCTGCGGACTGAAGGGTCTAAGGTTCGATTCCAGTCAAGGGCATGTACCTTGGTTGTGGGCACATCCCCAGTGGGGGATGTGCAGGAGGCAGCTGATCGGTGTTTCTAACTTTCTAATCCTCTAATTTCCTCTCTGTAAAACAGTCAATAAATATATATATATTTTTAAAAACAGAACTTTGTTGTTGAAAGTATTTCATATGTTCCGCTTATTCCTCCATTGGCTCCCTTTTAGCCTACCATCCCCCTCAGCCCTCAACCACCAAACCTTTACCACTCTATTATCTGTGTCCATGGATTATGCATATATGCATGTAAGTTCTTTGGTTTATCTCTTCCACCCACCCACCCACCCACCCTCCTCTGCCTTCCCTCTGAGATTCCACAGTCTGTTCTATGCTTCTATGTCTCTGGATCAATATTATTCATCAGTTTATTTTGTTCATTAGATTCCACATATGAGTGAGATCATGTGAATTATATATACACTTTAAATAGTGAACTTAATGATATGTTAATTAAATTTCCATTAAAAAAGCAACAATAGCCGAGACCGGTTTGGCTCAGTGGATAGAATGTCGGCCTGCGGACTGAAAGGTCCTGGGTTCGATTCCGGTCAAGGGCATGTACCTTGGTTGCGGGCACATCCCCGGTGGGGAGTGTGCAAGAGGCAGCTGGTTGATGTATCTCTCTCATCGACGTTTCTAACTCTTTATCCCTCTCAATTCCTCTCTGTGAAAAATCAATAAAATATATTTTAAAAAATAAAATAAAATAAAAATAAAAAAGCAACAATAAAACTAGTTACAGTGAGTAATACATGTTTAATTTAGAACATAATGTAATAAAATTAAATTTCTTGATACAATACAGGAAAAAAACATCTCTCCCCAACTACTACGCCAAAATTCCTCTAATTCATTATTAGAGAAATTGGTCCTTTAATTATGGCATTGTCACTTCTGGACAACCTCAGTAATAAGAAAATACATATTACAGGGGTATATTAGGGAACCAGTATTGGCCATTCACTACATTAGTGAACTTAGGAAGTGAGTAGCAGGCACTTATCAGGACCTGGTGGAGATATAATATGGTGGGAAAGAATAAGTTATTTTCAGTGTGGACAGTTGATATGGAAGGAATTGTGGTGAGAAGGTGGGCAATGGTCAAATAATGGACTATGTCATGCTAGATTCTGAGCAACCAAAAGCCAGCATTAGTATTTGGGGTCATGATAGAATAATGGGGTATCAGATTGAGGAGCAGGTAGAAGGAAGGAGAGGAAAGAGGGCTGTAAAAAAGGACAGATGTTCTCAGAAGGGCATGGGAAAATACTTAAGCCACACCTCCCCTCCCCTATAACTGGCCTGGAGTGGATCGATAGCCTGTTATCCACCTTCCCAGAATTCGGCACTTTCCATGGAAATTGATGTTAAAGAAAAATCTTAGAACAAAACTAAATTATTAATGGCCCCGAAACAAAATGGACTTTTTATCTCTCTGGCAACACCCTGGTTCTCTTTTGCTTGTTAAACTGCTGATCACATAGCTTACATTTCGCTTGGTTCTCCAGTGGTACAGGGACTTTTTGAATTCTTGCCATATTACAGATGGACAGGATGGAGTTTCCTAAATGAGGTGTGATGGGTAAGTCTTAGTTACACATGCAGCCCAGCACTGGAAAACACAATAAAAAATAATTTTAAAAAAATAGTTTTTAAGGGGGGGGGGTAATGGGGTAATAAGGACACATATGTAATAACTTAACCAATAAAGAAAACTGTTTTTAAAAAAGAAAGAAAAAAATAGCCGAAACCGGTTTAGATTAGTGGATAGCCTGTGGACTGAAAGGTCCCAGGTTCGATTCTGGTCAAGGGCATGCACCTTGGTTGTGGGCACATCACCAGTAAGGGGTGTGTAAGAGGCAGTTGATCGATGATTCTCTCTCATCGATGTTTCTAGCTCTTTATCCTTCTTCCTTCCTCTCTGTAAAAAAATCAATAAAATATATTAAAAAAATAATTTAATAAAAAGAAAAAATAGTTTTTATTAATCTTTTAAAATTAACTAAATTTCCCATTCAAGATTAAAGTAAGTTTGGAGTTAGAGGATTAAGTAATGATTTGTGCATATAGAGGTTAGGTAACATGTTATTTTCTCATCAAAATGTTTTGGGATGAATCTTTCCTAGCTTTTATCTTCGCTCTTATAAATAACTGCCTGTGTCATGATGGGTAAATTGAATTAGATACTGCTTGAGATAAATTATATTCCATCAATGAAGTGGTTAAATACTGAGAATTGTTATAATAATAACAGCTAAAATTTACTAAGTACTTAACTGTGCACCAAAGTTTGCTCCAAGCATTTTACACATTCTAACTCATTCAAATACTTATCACAACACTGTGAGATAGGACTATTAGTATCTCCATTTACAAAATGAGAAAACTAAGGTTCCAAATTTAAAGTAAAATTCAAGGAAGCAAATAGGTTTGTTTAGTTATCCCCAGAAATTCTCCTTTCAATATTACTAATAAAATTTGGAGGTTCTGGGTTTTGTTCCATCATATCAATTCTAAGGCATGTTACATTAAATGCATTGTCCAAATGCCCAAGGACCATCATGATTCTGCATGAATTCTGTGGGTATAATCTAGAGTCTCCCAGACTAAAGTGAACTCTGATACTTTGCTCTTGTGACATAAATGCCATGGGAAGGGATTCTGACTTTATTCAGAGTGAGGTGGCAAATCATTTGAGCATTTGAACAGAGAGGAGAGTCATGACTTTATTTTTGCTTTTCATGGATCACTCTAGTTAATGTGTAGGGAATAGACTGGGATGAGGACAAGGATTGAAACGGAGAAACCAATTAGAAAGCCATTGAACAGTCCAGGTGAGAAGAAATGATGGTCTAGATTAGGGAGGTGGTAGAAGATATAATGGGAAATAGGTATTTTAAAATATGCCCGGCCAGTGTTGTTCAATGGTTGAGCATAAACCTATGAACCAAGAGGTCAGGGCATGTGCCCAGGTTTCTATATCCATTCCTAATAGGGGGCATGCAGGGGACAGCCACCAATGATTCTCTCTCATCATTGGTGTTTCATCTGTCCCTTTCTCTTTATCTCGGAGATCAATAAAAAATAAATATTTAAATAAATATATATATATATATACACACACACACATACACACACACATACACACATACACACACACACACACACACACACACATATATCACTAGAACCATTAGATTTTGCTGATGGCTTTATTGTGGGTTATCAGCCTTAGGGACTGGTTGAACGGTAGTTTTTTTATTCAATAATATGGAGAAATCCATGAAGAGAAGGGCAGGAAATCATGTTCTTTCTTTGGATATTTTAAGTTTGACATGCCCTTTAGACATTAAGAGGAAATAAGAAGTAGATATTTAAATATATGAGTCAGTAATTTTCAGGAAAAGCAACTTGTTTTTTTTCTTCCTCCTCACACCATGTTCTCAGGCAAAGATTTAACTCATATTGAACTACAAATTATGGTGACCATTTTATATGTCCTCCTACTAGAAATAGATTAACTTCAATAAGGGACAAAATGTTATGCCATTTTCTGGTGGCAAAATTTCAGACATTTACATTACTCCAATGTAGAATGATTAAAAGAACATGTAAGTGCTGCTTGGATCATACCTCATAAGTAAGTATTTATAGTGCTTTATAGTCAGTCCTCATGATAATATCAATGTTCAAGAAGTAGACACGCTGCCCTAGCCATTTTGACTCAGTGAATAGAGCATCGGACTGTGGACTGAAGGGTCCCAGGTTCTATTCCTGTCAAGGACATATGCCTGAGTTGGAGATTGATCCCCAGTAGGGGGCGTGCAGGAGGCAGTGGATCAATGATTCTCTCTCATCATTGATGTTTTTCTCTTTGCCTCTCCCTTCCTCTCTGAAATCAATAAAAAATATATTTTTAAAAAATAAGTAGACACCCTTATCAAATGTCAATGAATACCTTGACATTTACCAGTTTGCAAAGAAATTTCTTGGATTAAATATGTTCCCAGATTAAACAGATAGTTGGTAAAACTCATGCTTAAAATAAACTCACTTCCTTTTGCTCATTGAATGACATTAGTTATTCAGTATGGATGAAGGAGAAAGGTAGTTATTATTTTCACAGGTTGAAACTTTATTAGGAAATATATAAAGAAACAAAAATCACAGCACCATATCAGAATGTGTGGGGAAAATACAGTAAATAAAAAGTGTTTTTATGTCAGATTTCTTTACAATGTAAAAATGCCACAAGTTTTCTTTATAAAGTAAACTTAAAGTTAAATTTCTGTAATTAGGCTCATAACTAGAAAAAGAAAAGAAAAAAGGGAACTTTCTCCAAAATGTTCCAACAAAAACTGCTAGAAGTACTCTTTTTTTAAAAAGTGATTCATTTTTAATGTTTTATTATTATTATTATTATTATTATTATCATTATTATTATTTTAGAAAAAGGGAGAGGGAGCCCTAGCTGATTTGGCTCAGTGGATAGAGTGTTGGTCTATGGACTGAAAGGTCCAGGGTTCGATTATGGTCAAGGGCACAGGCCCAGGTTGAGGTTTTGATCCCCAGTAGGGGGCGTGCAGGAGGCAGCAGATCAATGATTCTCTCTCATCGTTAATGTTTCTATCTCTCTCTAACTCTCTCTGAAATCAATAGAAAATATTATTTTTTTTTAAAGGGGGGAGAGCCGAAACCGGTTTGGCTCAGTGGTAGAGCTTCAGTCTGCGGACTGAAAGGTCCCGGGTTCGATTCCGGTCAAGGGCATGTACCTTGGTTGCGGGCACATTCCCCGGTAGGGGGTGTGCAAGAGGCAGCTGGTCGATGTTTCTCTCTCATTGACGTTTCCAGCTCTCTATCTCTCTCCCTTCCTCTCTGTGATATATCAATAAAATATTTTAAAAAATAAAAATAAAAGGGGGGAGAGGGAAAGAGGAAGAGAGAATGAAACAATGATCAGTTGCCTCCTATGGGAAACTGAACCTGCAGTCTGGGTACGTCCTCTGAGAATCAACCAGCGACCCTTTGGAGCACAAGACGATGTTCAACAAACTGAGTCACACTGGCCAGGGCTAAAACAACTCTTATTTTATTTTTATGTCATTGTTATTCCCAAATGTGCTTCAAAATAAAAGCCCTTATTATGTCTTGCACTAAATTTAGTGTCATGTTTAACATATCTAAGACAATACTTTACAAAATATTCTACAATATTTATCTAGTTGACCTCTACAACAACCTTTGGCACAAGTGTTATTAATATCCCCATTTGCAAATGAGAAAATTTGAGGCTCAAAAAAGTTAAACAATACACTTAAAAGTATATAATCAATTGATCATTCTAAGAAGTCTAGTTCTTCAGATTCCATATCATGTTGCTTCTCTGCATTTTTCCTCCTCTCAACCCACAACACCCACTCAAATTTGACCTATTTTTCTCTGGCTTGAAATGTTAACTTTTCTATAAATAGAAGCTTTTTCAAGAACATACTGCCCTACACCTGTGAGAATGGCTATCATCAACAAATCAACAAACGACTAGTGCTGGCGAGGATGCGGAGAAAAGGGAACCCTCTTGCACTGCTGGTGGGAATGCAGACTGGTGCAGCCACTGTGGAGAACAGTGTGGACTTTCCTCAAAAAAACTAAAAATGGAACTCCCATTTCACCCAGTGATCCCACTTCTAGGAATATATCCTAAGAAACTAGAAACACCAATCAGAAAGGATATATGCATCCTTATGCTCATAGCAGCACAATTTACAATAGCTAGGATTTGGAAACAGCCTAAGTGGCCATCAGCAAATGAGGGGATTAAAAAACTGTGTTACATCAATACAATGAATACTACACTATGGAGGAAAAGAAAAAGAAAAAGGAAGGAATTCTTATCATTAGCAACAGCATGGCTGGAACTGAAGAGCATTATGCTATGTCAGTGGTCGGCGAATTCATTAGTCAACAGAGCCAGATATCAACAGTACAACGACTGAAATTTCTTTTGAGAACCAAATATTTTAAACTTAAACTTCTTCTAACGCCACTTCTTCAAAATAGACTCGCCCAGGCCATGGTATTGGGTGGAAGAGCCACCCTCAAGGGGGCAAAAAGCTGCATGTGGCTCTCAAGCCACGGTTTGCCGACCACTATGCTAAGTGAAATAAGCCAGTCAGAGAAAGATAAATATCACACGATCTCACTCATTTATGGAAAATAATGAACACCATAAACTGATGAACAAAAACAGATCCAGAGACAGAGAAACATCGATCAGACAGCCAAACCTCAGAGGGAAGATAGGGGAGGGTGGGAGTAAGGAGGAGAGATCAAAGGACTTGTATGTGTGCATAGAAGCCTAACCAGTGGACACAGACAACAGGGGGGTGAGGGCATGAGTGTGTGTATGGGGTGGGGGTGGGGGCAGCCATGGGGGGATAAGGACACATATTTAATACCTTCATCCATAAAGAAATTAAAAGAACATACTGCCCTTGCCAATATATTTACTTACCCTTGACAAGGGTGGAAGGACAACCAAATGCTCTCTGGCAGAGAAAAAGGAAGAACTTGTTCATATGGCATGTGTCCCTCTTTCTCCCCTATTTTCTTCTGCTACCTACAAATCTTATCTGGTTCTCTGTTTTGAGCATATTTTCATTTACCTCACTGAACATATAGTTATTATAACTACTTTAAAGTCTTTTTAATTCCAACGTTTGGATCATCTTAGGGTTAACCTTTGTTGATGGTCTTTCCCTTGAGAATAGCTCATAGTTTCCTGTTTTTTGGTTGTTGTTTTTTTTTTTTTAATTTATTGAGGTATTATATGTGTACATAGCTTACCATTGCCCCCTTTCCTGTTGTTTTGTTGGTTGGTTGGTTTGTTTTTTGGTTTGTCCTGGACATTGTGGGTGTTACATTGTAGAAAAACTCTGGATTCTATTATATTTCTCTGAAGAATGTTGGCAGTTTTGTTTTACTACACAGTCAACTTGATTAAACTCAATGCACACTTTATCTCACCTGTGGTGGGTGGCGGCTCAAATCTCAGCTCTTTTCTTTTATCGTTAGCTTCACTGTTTGCAGTCTGACACCATGCGCACATAGTTCAGGAGTCAGCTAGCATCTTGGACAAGCTTTACACATCAAACGTTTTGCTCCCTTCTCTATCTTTCCTCTCTGGGATTCCGCTGTCATGCTCTGGCTGCCCCTACTTGTAACCAAGCTTGCTCTTCAGATCAGAAAGATAGCTAGCTTGCTATTGGAGTTTTAGCGCTTCTGTGCCCTGCTGTGACTGTGGTCTGCACTCAAGAAAAGCTGCAAATAATTAGGAAAGCCACCTTATCATAGTCCCTTCTTCGAAGTTTGAGCTCTTCTCCAGAAACATACTGCTTTTGTCCAGTCTTCTTGGTTCTCAGGTAGTTAGTTGTTTTCCTCCACCTCCCGGCCCCCACCCCCACCCCGCGCCTCCAGGTTTATAATTGTTATCTGCAGGAGGCTGATCTGTTAGCCATACCTGAGATATAAGTGGGTGGTTCTTCTCCATGCCTGCTGGATGCTGCCATCTGGAGGCTTGAAGGAGACTGAAAATACAAAATAGCTTCACTCCTATGCCTCACAGCATTCCTCTCATCCCTCCTCCTTCATATCTCTCCTTCTAACCTTCCTTCTTGATTGTATTTATCCCACTCTCCACCTTCCATTAGTATCTTATTTTTACACATTGAAGTTTGACTGAGTTCAATTCGACCACCATTTGTTGCATGCTCAATTCTGGGCTGTGTGTGATGGACTACATCTTAGAATGTCTGAGGTTTTTCTGGGGAGGATTACCCATAATATGTAAACTTCTGAAGCAAAATAGAACATTTGCAATACCTATCTATACTAGTAAAAGGGCAATATGCTAATTAGACTGGGAGACCAGACATCTTCCTACTGTCTGACTTCCTTCCGGACAAAGCCACAGTGGTGGGGGCTGAGGTAGAGGCATTTAGAGCAATCAGTCCAACAGGGGAGGGCAGTTGGAGGCCATGAGGCCAGCAGGGGAGGGCAGTTGGAGGCCATGAGGCCAGCAGGGGAGGGCAGTTAGGGGCCATGAGGCCAGCAGGGGAGCAGTTAGATGGTGATCAAGCCGGTAGGCAGACAAGAGTTTAGGAGCCAGCAGTCCCAGACTTTGAGAGGGATATCCCAGATTGAAGAGGATGCAGGCCAGGTTGAGGGAATGCCTCCCCCACCCAATGCATGAATTTCATGCATCAGACCTTTGGTATTCTATACATATATACATTGCTTCTGATTGATTTCATCACTCTCATTTAGTTAATGGAGCTAAGTACTTGAAATAGTCACCAAAATTGTTAAGGATGTCTGCAATACCTATCAAATACCCACAAATCCTCAAGGCATTCAGATGTAGCATGAAACAATGGCAGAGAATAAAATATCCTATCCTGATCAGTGTGGCTCAGTTCAGTGTGAACCAGGATGTCAGGTTCAACTCCAGTCAGGGTACATGTCTGGTTGTAGGCTTGATCCCCAGTGTGGGATATGCAATAGGCAGCAAATCATTGATTCCCTTTCATCATTGATGTTTCTCTCTCTCTCCCTCCATCTCCATTCCTTATTGAAATCAATAAAAATATATACATTTTAAAACCAGGAGCTGAAACTCCCCAATGTCCTAGTTTAAAAAATGTATTCTAATAATCATCAGTCAGCTTCTCTTGTAGAAAACAACTTTTGTGCTCTTCTTAAACTTCTCCTTCTTGATAAACTTAAGATAACCTAATGCAGAGATCCAAAAGTAATGATTCCTCTATCCTCATTACACTGCTGTGTTAGCATGTAAAGGTCATATACTCTCTCTTTAGAGGAAAAAAAAAAAAAGAACCTCCCTAAGATTTACAGAGTCCATTTAAATATGATACCTGCTTGAGAATTAGAAGAATGAACTGGAACTCAAAATCTGCAATGAAACAGTTTTATATGCTTTGCGCTTAGTTTAAAATCCTCAGTCATCTAAGAATTCTATAAAGGTCATAAAGAAGAAAATAGTTTTTTAAAAAGCATGAATGGGCAACATTAATTTCTAGACAACACCAAAACCTTACTCAAGTTTCCTAATCTTGCAATTTTAAAATAATTTCAGAAAATTGAAAATATCCTCTCCCATCAGAAACATCTTCATTTCCCTTCGTTGTTGTTTTGTGTGTGCACACATGAGAATCATGAGCCTGGTGTCACGTATACTTGAGTTTACACCTTGGTGTGCTGTGCGACTTTGGTCAAGTTTTCTGGCTTACCTGAGCCTTGGTTTTATTTTCTGTAAAATGAGCATACTGTCACTTACCTCAGAAGATTATGTGATTTAATGAGATAAGTTTACTGTCCATAAGTTAACTTAATAAAATATTAATCTCCTTTTCCCGCTCTCCTCCTTGGGAAGGGGAAAACAAAGACTTAATGTCTCTTCTCAAACTCACAGTGAAAGAATTTTGGTTGTTAATCTGGCATTGTATTCCTGCCACCTGCACAGAGGAGTATTCAGGTAAACAGTGAAAGCTTAATGGAGTCCTTAAGAGTCTGACCTTAGCAAGGACAGCGATAATTGTGATGACGATGATAGCTGAGGCACACAGTTTAAGGTTTCACATTTTAAAAGTCTGTCTTTAGGTATTCAGAGATGTCAACCTCCTAGCAATAATGCCGGAGCTATTCAAATCATGGCCACTTACTTAGTATCCGGGTCACTAAAAAGAGACAAATATCTATCTCTAATGCTTAGCCAGAAATACTAAATATTTGTCCTTTTTGATGAGAAAGATGATACCTTGGAATCCAAAGCCTCCATCTTACTGATAGAGGAACAGCACTGCTCAGTGGGCTATGTAAGAACTGCACCTCCAAGTGCAAGTGTGGTTTGGGGGAACTTAAAATCAAAAACCAATTGCCTAGCTTTTATGAAACAAGTCAGTTCCTTAAAGCTTCAGGATAGCCTGCAGTCCCATAAGCATTGGGATGGGCACTCCATCTCGCCAGACACTCATGGCTTGCTCCTACAGAACAGCAGCCAGGGTGGTGTAGGGGCACGCGGTGTATACATGAAATAGGAAGAGGTGATGAAGTGGAGATTTCCTAGGGACATTTCTGAGTTTGTTTGGAAAAAATGCTTTCATAAGCTGCTTGGGAAGGAGAGTGAGATATCAGGGCCTGCTCAAGCAACAAAAGATGTAAGCTGAACGGATATGCATGAAGAAATGAGAAGTTTTTGTTGTTGTTGTTTTTAAATATATTTTATTGATATTTTACAGAGAGGAAGAGAGAGAGATAGAGAGCTAGAAACGTCGATGAGAGAAACATCGACCAGCTGCCTCTTGCACACCCCCCACCAGGGATATGCCCGCAACCAATGTACACGCCCTTGACTGGAATCAAACCTGGGACCTTTCAGTCCGCAGACGGATGCTCTACCACTGAGCCAAACCGGTGTCAGCTGTTGTTGTTGTTGTTTTATCCTAAGAAGGAGGGGGGAAAGCAGAGGAGAGGAAAAGGGCTGCATCAGTAGGGCAACAGAAAGCCTACACTTCCCCCCCCAAACCTCAGAAAATCCTACAGAATTCACAAACACTTGGTGTACATGGGCTTTTTGTAGAACTCAGTGAAGGGAGAAAGACAAAGAGATCCCAACCAACATCTGAGTTTCTGCTGAAAGCCTCATCTCCATTGCTGAGCCTCTCTTCTTCTGGAGGGGTGGGTGATAGTAACAAGTCACAAATCTCTTTAAAACAACAACAACAACATATTTTTATTGATTACAGAGAAGATAGGAGAGGCAGAGAGATAGAAACATTAACAATGACAGAGAATTATTCATTGGCTGCCGCCTGCATGCTCCCTACTGGGGATCAGGCCCGAAACCTGGGCATATGCCCTTGATGGGAATCAAACCCAGGACCCTGCAATCCTCAGGCTTATCCACTGAGCTAAGCCGGCTGGGGCACAAGTGGCAAATCTCTTCATCGGTCTCTTTGACTATCTCCTTCCCCCCCCCCCCCAGCTTCTCAATCTTTTTGCCTCTCTGTTAGACAACTATGTTACTGACTAAATAGCAGGCCCTCAAAGTCTAGACATCTGACTGTCCAACGGCACGGGAGCAAAATAGTGAGATAGGTGTGGGAATCATCATTCCGTCGTTGGGAGAAATAGAGTATCATTATGTGATTTTTCCAAAACAACACTCTGAATTTAGCATTGGTGCCATCTGAATTTCTGCCAAGGAAAAACATCTAGTAATCAGGGTGAGTGAGCAAAGTGCCTTTCGCCTGCTATGATAATGCTGAACATAATCAAAAAGCAGTTATTAAGTACTTAATTACACGCAGTGCTGTGCTGGATGCTGCATGCCCACGGAGAGAACTCTGTGTACCTGGCCCCTCCTCGCTAGCTGACTACAATGGAGAGAAGGGGGGCAGGGAGGGTACCCCCCAGGAAGGAAGCTAACATGTCACAATTTTATGAGTTCCTCATGTGTGCCAAGTCCCCTGTAGGGATTCCACATGTGCTTTCATACTTACGGTCACCTTAGCAGGTAAGTATCATTTTATAGGTAAGAATAATGAGGCTCAGCCCTAGCCCATCTGGCTCTGTGGACAGAGCGTCAGCCTGCACAGACTGGCCTTGCAAGCTTGATCCCTGGTCCTGGTCAGTGTGCCTGGGGGAGGCAGCCAATCAGTGTCTCTCTATCAGCTGTCTGTCTCTCCCCCTCCCTTCCACTCTCTAAAAGTCAATGGAAAAATATCCTTGGGTGAGGATTAACAAAACAAATAAATAAAGAAATCCTTTTTTTTTTTTTTAAGAAAGAAAAAGAACAGTGAGGCTCAGAGGGTAAGTTATAGGACTGGAATGTTGGAGCTGAGTTTTCTGACTCTAAGGCTCTTTCCCCTGCACCACCTTGCCTCTGGGAGGCCCCGTGGACAAGCGAGAAGGTGCTCCGAATAAAAGAACCACTTAGCCGAAACCGGTTTGGCTCAGTGGATAGAGCATTGGTCTGCGGACTGAAGGGTCCCAGGTTCAATTCCAGTCAAGGGCATGTACATTGGCTGCGGGCACATCCCCAGTAGGGGGTGTGCAGGAGTTAGCTGGTCGATGTTTCTCTCTCATTGATGTTTCTAGCTCTTTATCCCTCTCCCTTCCTCTCTGTGGAAAATCAATAAAATATATTTAAATAAATAAATAAATAAATAAATAAATAAATAAATAAAAGAACTACTTAACAATAAGATGGCTACCATTTGGGGATGGATGGCAGCAATAAAATAAGTTAGGTAACTTGGGGTCAAAGAAAGAGTGTCTTGTAGACATTCTAAAAAAGACTGTTAAATTCTTACCCTACGTTTTTATGTAAAACACTTTGCTTATTAGCTTGGGCTTGAAGTGCGCCGTAAAGCAGAGGCCTAAGGAGCAGTTGCCTCTTTCTCTCCCACTTCTTTCCTCATTTGGAGATGCTGCTGAGATGCCCTGGGCCTTTAACGCTTGTACTTCAGACAATGAATCTGCCCCCGACTCAGGGGCATTCTGGGAGTAAACCCTTCAAGTTTATGGCAGGATCCACAGCAAACCTACCCAACGAGAAATCTGCTCAAATGAAGCGCCTGCTGCTGTTAGCGGCCCGGCGGAGGGTCCTGTCCCCATGTAGCCATTCGCTCTGTGCCTGAGACAGCTCTGCCTCTCACTGTCAGCCGATGATGTTCTTGTGCCTGGTGATAGATTCTCCCTTCCTCCAACTGATGGACGGAGAATGACGTACACTCCACCTACAGTCTGAACATTCCTGAGCACCTAACAAGGCATCTTATATGGATGTACATTGAACCACCAATCAGCACCTGCCAAATACCATAAGCCCCCAATTCCTAAGTCCCTAGGTCCCTAATCATGTGCCTTACCTGAAACCACCAATCAGCGTGTGCCTAGTGCCTAAGCCCCATCCCTTCCTTTTCCTCCCCTCAGGAGTGTTCACCCCAGCACCTGTGCTCTTTCTCCTGGGAAGGTAGCCTGGCAGCGGTCTTCTCCACCAACATAGCCTGTGTCTCTGTTTCATCTTTCACCTGGTGCCTCTCTGCCCTGCCTCAGGCACCTTGTGTTATTTATCTCCTCGGGCCGCCTACCAGCCCTGTTGCTGTTTCACCTACATCTTGATCTAATTAATACAAAGCACGTGTGACTGCCTACTCCGGTGCCCCTCAACTCCCATACCTCTCTCCTCAACTTTTTTAAAAAAATATATTTTATTGATTTCTTACAGAGAGGAAGAGAGAGGGATAGTCAGAAACATCGATGAGAGAGAATCATCGATAAGCTGCCTCTTGCACACCCTCGACTGGGGATGTGCCGGCAACCAAGGTACATGCCCTTGACCGGAATCGAACCTGGGACCTTTCAGTCTGCAGACTGACGCTCTATCCACTGAGCGAAAGCGGTTTTGGCTGATTCTGGTATATTTTTGCAAAAATTTTCATAATTGTACAAAAACAAATATGTAACAGGTATTTTCACACAAATGGAAACATGTATACATGTTTGCAAATTGAATTGTTCTTACCTGGCCTATATAAATGCATGCATATGGATCTACTCCTGGGCTTTTAATGTCAACTTCCATTGACACAGTGTTTTATTTAACTAGTTCCCCATTGACAAATATTTAGGTTATTACTGTTTTTAATAAAAAGAAAGTTTTAGAAATAATTTTGCAACAAGTATCTTTCTCACTTTTTAAAGTACAACTGCAGAAAAAAAACAAAACAAAAATTACAGTCAAAGAATAAGTATTTAAAACCTGGGTAAATGTTTATTAGGTAGGTTTGGCAAAGTGTCCTCAAAATATTGCAGTAATTCACACTGCTTCTAATAATGCATGATTGTTTCCCACACTCTCATTAATAATTTTGTCTTCAACAATCTGATAGGTAAAATGGCATCTTTCGTTGTTTTATTTTGCATTTTTTAAGATTTTGAGATTAAACATATGTTTCTTATTCTGTTTGCCTTTCTATTTCTGTAACTGCTTCCATTTATTATTTGCTTTTTAAAAAAATGTCTTTGAACATTAGGATCATGCTATGATTCACGATTATATGATAAGCAGTTTTGTGGTACATTCCAAACTTTTTTAAAAATTCTGTTTTTATTGTGATAAGATATTTATAACATATTTGCCATCTTGACTATTTTTTAAATCCTCCCCCAAGGATATGATTATTGATTTTAGAGAGAGAGGAAGGGGGAAAGGGGAGGAGAAAGGGGAAGAGGACATGGATAGGTTGCCTCCCATACACACTGGGACTGGGAATTGAACCCACATCCTATGTGGTGTCTGGGACCATGCTCGACCACCTGAGTCACCCAGCAGGAGCCATGGTAACTAATTTCAAGTGTAAGATTCAGTGGCATTAATTGCATTTTAATACTGTGCAATAATCACCACTATGTACTTCCTCCAATTTTCATTACCTCAAACAGAATTTTTTTTAAACAGAAATCTTTACCCATTCAACAATAATCTCTCACTTCCATCTTTCCCAGATGGTAACCTCTATCTACTTCCATCTTGCCCTTGGTAACCTCCATCTACTTTCTGTCTCTAAGAAGTTGTCTATTCTAGATATTTCATATAAGTGGAATTACATAATAGTTCTCCTTTTGTATCTGATTTATTTCACTTAGCATAATAATTTTGAGGTTTATCTGTGTTGTAGCAAGTATCAGAACTTTGTTCCTTTTTATGACTGGAGAGTATATTACATTTAAAAAAATATACTTATCTATTGATGGACATGAATTATTTCCACCTTTTGGCTTTTGTAAACAACTCTGTAATGGACATTGGCAATACAAGTGCCTGCTTTCAATTCCTTTGAATATACACCTAAGATTGGAATTGCTGGGTCTTATGGTAATTCTATGTTTAGCTTTTTTAAGAATTGCCAAACCCTTTATTAGCTCTAAGACTGTTTTTGTGGATTCTTTAAGGCATTCTTTATATGTAATATCATGCCTTTTTTTGAATGATCTTACTTCTTTATTCCCAATTTGATGATAAGCAGTTTTGTATGTATTCCATACTTTTTTAGCCTAGCCGGTGTTGCTCAGTGGTTGAGCTTTTTTGACCTATGAACCAGGAGATCACAGTTAGATTCCCAGTCAGGTTTTCAGCACTCATTGGTGGGCTGCCTCCTGCATGTCCCCTCCTGGGGAAGAAATCCATCCTCTTTCTGACTCTCTATCCCTGAGCCAAACCGCCAGAGCACACTTTTTTCTTTAGTTCCTATGGGTTCGGGGTCATGCATGAATAGTCTTTACTGTAAAACTATGATTTCTTTCCCCCCTAGAACTTCTGTCAATTCATTTTAATGTTTAAATCTCTGAACTACTAAATTAGAAATTTACTTTGGCTTAAGGAATGTGGGAGTGATCCAGCTTTTTTTCTTCCACGTGGCTATTTTCCCCAATACCATTCACTAAATGATCCATCGACTGGGGAATACTTATTTAAAAAATATATACAGCTCAAGTTGACAAAAGGCAAAACTGTTTACTCCTAGAAGTGTTATAGAAGGACAGACTAAGATGCAGGAGAGCGTCTCCTGACACAGGGTTGAGTCTGCTCCTTCCAAACTGAATCAGAGCCAGAAGAGGGAGCTACTGGTGAGCAAAGCCTGAGAGACTGTTCTCTAATTTGGTTTCTTTACTCATGTCCATCGGTGACATCTGTGAAAATGTCATAGGGGTTAGATTAGAATCTTTATTCCGTTCGTGCCCCTCGACTGGTGTTTGAGCTAAAAAATGGGAACTCTAAAATTCTGCTACTTGTTCTCATTACGCATGGAGCTATGCCTGCAAACAAAAACTAAGAATGAAAAGAGTCAACGTTTTAACAAGAAGCAAGGAGCGGCCGAAAATATTTTAAATTCTCGGACTTGCAATACATCCTTTAATGCCGGAGTCTCTGGCCAATAGCGGACCTGACCAGAGGGGGGAATCCCTAGGAACCAAGGTCACGCGGCAGCCGCGGCCCACGGGTCCGGTCTTCGGGGCGGGACACGCCCCTCCCCTTGCCTCGACCAATCGGAAGCGAGGAGGCGGGGCCACGGTGGGACCGAGGCGGGGCCGGCGCCGGAGCGGGTGTGTCCGGAGCGGGGGCGGGCAGGTCCCTGAAGGTGCCAATTTCCCGGGCCCGTGGCGCCCGCGAACAGGTGGAGGGGCCGGGCTGGCCCGGGCTCCGGCCTCCAGCGTCGGGAAATGGCTGCGGGGGGCAGGCCGGAAGATGTGAGTGCACGACAGTGACGGGCGGCTGGCCCCGGAATCCCCTTCTTCCTGTCCTGGGCGCGCGGGGCGGAGACTGCGCGGGGCAGCCACCCTCGTCGCGTGCGTCCCGGGCGGGCGGGAGGCGGTGCTTCCTGCGCGGGGCCGGCCCGGGGCGCGGGGTCCTCGAAGGCGTCCAGGTGGGGTGGGGTGGGCTCGGCGACCGGCCTTTCCACGGCCTTGTGTTCCCGGGTCTCCGCGGGGCGGTGGCTGCGCGGGTTCCGGGTCCCAGGCGGGGGCCCAGCGCACGTGCCTGGGCGTCTGTGATCCCGGAACTCGGGGCTTCACCTGAGCGCGCCGGCCTCACAGCCCGGGCTCCGTGCGCGTCCTGGGCGCTCGGCCGCTGGGCCCCCTCCATCCCGCTGGGGCGAACCTCCCCTCCTAGCGGGGCCCCTCCCTTGGCTCTGAAGGGCTGAGATGTGGACCTGGAGCGGCTGCAACCGGCAGGCCCGCCCGGGCCCGCGTCCCACGGGCAGACCTGTGGCCATCACCAACAGAAAACCAACTTTGGAGAAAAACAATGGGATGTTTTGAATTTAGGCAGGTATGGTAGGAATGAAAGGACTTCTGAGCCTCCTTTGGATGGATCCAAACCAGGTTACAAAAAAAAAAGCGCCCTATTTTACAGTGTTCGGAGTGATAGCATAATTGCAAAAAATATTTAAGTATATAAAAACATTTTTAGGAGAAGCATATGTATGCCCAGAATTAACTGAGTTACCCTATGGGCACAGAATAAAATTATTGGCTTTCAAAAATGCAAAGTTGAGAGTTACACATTAAAGCATTAATTTAAGATTAATACGTTAATAGAAATATTACTGCAATACTATCACTGAGTGAGGTCCATCAGGCAAGACATATGAAACACACAGTTCCAGCCCTAGAAGAGGTAAGATTCTTTGGTAAATAGTGACCATAGTTGAATTATTATTTTTTTTAAGGCTAATCTTTTTCTTTTTTAAAAAAATATATTGATTTTCCACCGAAAGGAAGAGAGAGGGATAGAGAGCTAGAAACATCGATGAGAGAGAAACATTGATCAGCTGCCTCCTGCACACTCCCGACCAGGTATGTGCCCGCAACCACAGTACATGCCCTTGACCAGAATCGAACCTGGGACTTTTGAGTTCACAGGCCAACTTACATTTGAACCCAGGCAGTTTGTCCTAGGAGCCTGCCCTTAACCACAGCCACTTACTGTTGGTGGTCCCTACAGCTCTTGATAATCTCTCCTGATTATGAGATACCATAACTGAGTGAGGGAACACTGCCAGGACAGGTTTGGAATGTTCATTCATTCATCACGTGTTCCCTGAGTGCTGACCACAGGTCATAGCATTACAAAGACATAGGGAGTGGGGAGAAGTGAGTCTCATAAAGTCTATTGGGAAAGACATACTAGTAAGTAAGAAGACCATCACAGGATAGTGTGCTAGAGGAGGTCGGCACCAAATGCTTGGGAAGACTGGCAGGGTGGCATGATCGAGATGCTTGGCTGCCCGGGAACACTACCCATGGGAATTGTCCCAACTGAGCCTGGAAGGCTGCATGGACATTAGCTAAGGAAAGAGCTGTGGAAACTAGAACATCTGCTGACCGAGAAAGAGCCAGAGAGAGAGGGGAGTTTGAAGAGAATAGAAGTAATCAGAATTGTACCATGAGTTTTGGTAAACTAAATAGGAAACTATCTAGGCATTGAATTTTAAAAATTGCAGACCAGTGGCCTCCCTGGATGGCCCAGTGGTTGGAGTGTGCTCTCATACACCCAAAGGTGGTCGGTTCACTTCTCAGCCAGGGCACATACTGAGATGGTGGGTTTGACCCCCAGTGGTCCTGGAGAGTTTGGGAAGCAACTATTTGTTTCTTACATTGATGTTTTTCTCTCTCTCTTTCCTTCTCTCTCTAAAACCTGTGGAAACATATCCTTGGGTGAGGGTTTTAAAAATTGTGGAGCAGTATTGAATGCCTAAGATTGGAAATCAAAGTCCCACATTACTGAATTATAGTGACCAACATAGCATCCTCTACCCCTTCCAAAGTAGAAAGCCCTTGTCTTCTATCTCCTGTTCTATTCTCCAGCTTTCCTTTTCAAATTAAGACATAATTTCCTTCTCATTCTAGGATACCTAGTTAACCTAAATTTGTGGCATTATCTGTGCCATTCATTTTCTAATTTATTACTCCCCTATAGTATCCTGTACACTATATTCTACTGTTTGTTGTTTAGTCATGCATGCCTTCT
Source organism: Vespertilio murinus (assembly GCA_963924515.1). Classification (NCBI taxonomy): domain Eukaryota; kingdom Metazoa; phylum Chordata; class Mammalia; order Chiroptera; family Vespertilionidae; genus Vespertilio; species Vespertilio murinus. The sequence continues at coordinate 57,193,220 of OZ004708.1, forward strand.
CCCTGGCCTTCCCAATGAAAATGTAATCTTTTGACTGTGTCTTAAGTTTATATAACAGTTTTCCCTAAGAATCCTTTTTTTAAATAATTTTTTATTGATTTCAGAGAAGAAAGGAGAGGGAGAGATAGAAACATCAGTAATGAGAAAGAATAAACAATCGGCTGCCTCCTACATGTCCCCCACTTTGGATTGAGCCTGCAATCCGGGCATGTATCCTGACAGGGAATTGAACTGTGACCTCCTGGTTCATAGATCAGTGTTCAACCATTGGACCACACTGGCTAAGAATCTGACATGGAGAGATTGTTGTATGCAACAGAGACTGGACAGAACTATTCTGTCAAGACAATACTGTTAAACATGATTAAGTAGATTTTTAAAGTACTAGCAGCTGAACTTTTGCCAACTACCGTATTTGCCGGCGTATAAGACGATTTTTTGGCCCTGAAAAATATGCCTCCAAGTGGGGGGTCGTCTTATACGCCCAGTCGTCTTATACGCCGGCAAATACGGTATATGTTTGATTACATACAGCCTTGTGACAGTTTTCCTGCATGTCATAAGCATTTGAATATAAATTAAAATGTTGAAATCAAATCTGATATTGTTTTACCTTTTATTTGGTGTGTGGAAGGTGTTCGGAAGAGGGGGTAGTCTTATACGGCGAGTATATAACAAACTCTGTATTTTGAATGGAAATGTTAGGGGGTCGTCTTATACGCCGGCAAATACGGTACTTCAGTGACATTGCAAGTGGTTGTTCTCATTGAGAATCTGACATCTACAAACTAAAGTCTCCTTGGAAGGTCTATCAGGGTACTCTGTTCTGTTAGCACTCTAAAATATTTCCATCATAACTGAAAGTTTTCTTTAAGTCCTCTGATTAAAGCCTTCACTTCTAAGTACTGAGGGCTTGAAGAAAATTATTTGCTTTAGTCTCACGTGTTGCCTTGTTTGAAGATAAATGAAGACGTCCTCTACCTGTTTTAATGATTGTTGTTTTTGCCAGTTTGTATACAGAAGTTACAGAGGCTTATCTATAATAAAAATTGGCTTTAGGTAGGGAGTGTGTGTGTGTGTGTTTTTCCCCTCTAACTTGTATAAATGCTTTTTAAAACTTTATAATTCATTAAATTTGTCTTAGAAACATAATCCACAAAGTGGTAATTATAGCTTGCTTTCTTTTTCCTACACCCCAGGGTTCCTTGGATCCATCCCAAAGTGTTGAAGATGACCCCCTTCTGGACACCCAGCATCTTCCACATTATTCCTTACATGCTCATTTTAGACCCAGATTCCATCCTCTTCCTACGGTCATTATAGCACATCTTCTGCTGTTAATACATGTAAGTTTGCCGCGAGAAAGCGATCCATCTAGAAGTGATGTTCTCTCCCCCCCCCCCCCCCCCATTTATCTGTATCGTTGAAAGTATTACAGATGTCCCCGTTTTTTTCCTCATGTCTCCACTGCACCATTGTCTGTGTCCGTGGGTTATATGTATATGCATATAAGTTCTTTGGTTGGTCTCTCCCCCACCCCACCCCCCAACCCCCTGACATTTTTCATTCTGTTGCATGCTTCAGTGTCTCTGGACCTATTTTGTTTGACAGCTTATTTTATGCATTAGATTCCATAAGTGAGATCATGTGATACTTGTCTTTCTCTGACTGGTTTATTTTGCTTAGTATAATACTCTCCAGGCCCCTCCATCCTTTCCTCAAAGGGTAAAGGATCCTTCTTTTTTCTTTTCTTTTTTAAGATCTGGAAACAACCTAATAGATTGTCAATAGATTAGTGGATAAAAAGATGTGATACAGCCCTAGTAGGTTTGGCTCTATAATAGATGTAGTGTTGGCCTGTGGACTGAAGGGTCCCAGGTTCCATTTCAGTCAAGCGCACCTGCCCAGGTTGCAGGCTTGATCCCCAATGGGGTATGTGCAGGAGGCAGTAGATCAGTGATTCTCTCTCATCATTGATGTTTCTATCTCTCTCTCCTCCCTTTCTCTCTGAAATCAATTAAAAAAATATTTTTTTAAGAAGATGTGATACATTTACACAATGCAATACTATGCAGCTATAAAAAGGAAGGGTGTCTTTGAGACAGGGTAGAGGTGACTTTCTTAAAAAATACTTAAGCTCACCCCATGTTTCTCAATAATTGAGCTTCGACCCATGAACCAGGAGGAGATCAGGGTTTGATTCCTGGTCAGGGCACATGCCTGGGTTCTAGGGTTCTAGGCTGGATCCCCAGTGGAGGGCATGCATGAGGCAGCCAATCAATGATTCTCTCTCATTATTGATGTTTCTCCTTCCTTCTCTCTGAAATCAATAAAAAATATATTAAATTGGTTATATTTATCAACATTTAAAATGTGCAAACTAGCCCTAGTTGGTTTGGCTCAGTGGATGTAGAGTTGGCTTGCGGACTGAAGGAGTCCTGGGTTCGATTCAGGTCAAGGGCACTTCCCTGGGTTGCTGGCTTGGTTCCTATATATATATATTTTAAAGCATAGGCCTGCAGGACTGAAGGGTACTCTATTTGATTCTGGTCAGGTGCACATGCCTGGGTTTCAGGCTCAATCCCCAGCGGGGGTATGCAGTAGGCAGCCGATTGATGATTTTCTCTCATCATTGATGCTTGTATCTCTCTCCCTCTCCCTTCCTCTCTGAAATCCATAAAAATATATTTTTTAAAAGTCTGTAAAAATGCAGTTTTTAAAACTTATTTATAAAAATCGGATATCAGAAACATAAACTTAGAGGCAGTGAAGGAATTGAGCAGAAAAGAAAAAAGAAGGAGAGAGAAATCATGGACTTGGACAACAGTGCAGTAATTGCGGTGGTGGAGGAGCATAGAGGGGCTAAAAGTTGCTGGAAAATCAAATTAAATTTAAAAACAAAATGTCATAAGCATAAAGGTATGTGTTAGGATGGTGATAATGTTTCTGAAATCTAAATATTGAATATTAAACCTACTGTTTTCCTTTCCACCAGGTTGTGTTTGTTATTTTAGCATTTTTAACAGGTGTGCTTTGTTCTTACCCTAATCCAAATGAGGACAAGTGCCCAGGAAACTACACCAACCCACTGAAAGTTCAGACAGTCATAATCCTTGGAAAAGTTATTTTGTGGATTCTGCATTTCCTTCTTGAGCGCTACATTCAGTATCACCACAGCAAAGTAAGAAACCGAGGCTATCACATGATCTACCGATCAACAAGGCATCTTAAAAGACTTGCATTAATGATACACTCCACTGGTAAGCCCAGTTGTATCTCTCAGCTTGTCTGTGGCTTTGTTCAGTAGCAAAAATTACAGCAAAAATAAAATCTGAAGACTTGATTTTATAATCAAACTAGGGGCCCGGTGCACGAAATTTGTGCATGAGGGGTGGTGTCCCTCAGCCCAGCCTGCACCCTCTCCAATCTGAGACATCCCTCTCACAATCCAGGACTGCTGGCTCCCAACTGCTCACCTACCTGCCTTCCTGATTGCTCCTAACTGCTTCTGCCTGCCAGTCTGATCACTTCCTAACCACTCCCTGCCAGCCTGATTGATGCCTAACTGCTCCCCTGCCAGCTCAATTGCCCTTTACTGCCCTCCCCTACAGGCCTGTTCACCCCTAACTGCCCTTCCCTGCAGGCCTGGTTCCTCCCAACTGCTCTCACCTACGGGCCTGGGTCCCCCCCAAATGCCCTTCCCTTAGACCTGGTTGCCCCAATTTCCCTCCTCTGCTGGCCATCTTGTGGTGGCTATCTTTTGTCCACATGAGGGCAGTCATTTTTGACCACAGGTGGTGGCCATCTTTGTGTGTTAGAGTGATGGCCAATTTGCATATTGCTCTTTTATTAGATAGGATACAGCAGGTCCTTGAATAATGTCATTTTATTCAACATCATTTTGTTAAAATGTTGATGGGATGCCATAGGAACTTAACTCTTATTTATATCAGTAGCCTATGGTCAGATTGGTCTCTTTATACGCTGTTTTACTTAACGTCACAGAAACCTATTCCCAAAGTTAAATCAGGACTTACTGTAGATACTCGTTTTTGTGAGACTGATATGTGTTGTGGCCACTAAATTTTGGATCACCTAAATGTCTTGAAGCTTTTTTTTATATATAATATATATAAGCTTTATTTTCCTTTGAAATCTGTGTTGGTTATTATAGGGGAGGGAATATCATTTTTCCTCTACCTTTCATAAGATGCCTTATCCAAAATGAAAAAAGAAAAGCAAATTATGAAGGCAATATCAGCACTTAGAATAATGAGTGCCTGCTTTTCTTTACTGTTGTGGACATTTCAAAGGCTTAATGGAATTACACTGAGCTTCTTTAGGTAGGTAATTTTGCCTTAACGTTATTATAAAGCTTCTATCATGTTAAAATACCCTATTTGATTGCGAGTCCAGGATAAATCTTTAAACCAGATTAGAAATGAATACTTTTTTGCCAGAAAAAAAACCCCAGCATTACAGAACTTAATTTTTATTTTTATTCTGTTCTAGTGCATTTACTTAAGGACAAACTGCAACCTGCAAGTTCATCCACTCGGTAACATTTTTAGTGGAGATGAGGGCCTGCTAGCAGAGAAAGCAGCATTTTATTGTTTTTAATTTTTTAATTTTATTTTTAAATATATATTTTTATTGATATTTTACAGAGAGGAAGGGAGAGAGATAGAGAGCTAGAAACGTGGATGAGAGAGAAACATCAACCACTGCCTCTTGCACATCCCCTACCGGGGATGTGCCTGCAACCAATGTACATGCCCTTGACCAGAATCGAACCTGGGACCTTTCAATCCGCAGACCGACGCTCCACCACTGAGCCAAACTGGTTTCGGCAGAAAGCAGCATTTTATAGAGATGGCTGAACTGTGCTCATCCAGAAGGGGATGACATTTACTGCTTGCTCCCTGAGGAAGAACTAGATTTTATGTTCCACTTTTGATGTGTAATGCTCTCTCCTGGCCAGAAGGTGTCACTATCACCTTTGGTTTTTTTTTTTTTTTTTTTTTTTTTATTGATTTTAAAGAGGGAAAGAGAAAGAAAGAGCAAGAAATACCCATCTGTTGCCTCTTGAAGGCACCTCAACAGAGGACTGAACCCAAAATCTGGGCATGTACCCTACTGGGAATCAAACCTGCCACTTTTGATGCATGGGACCATGCTCAAAACAACTGACCCGCACAGGCCTGGGCAAAAATCTATTTTTTAATTACTGAAAGACCTTACATGCTCTAAAACCAAAATAATGTCCCATCATAAGAGATTTTCTGGAAATAGTTATTATGAGTCCACCAAAATGACTTTCAAATTATTGTTAAAAATGGGACCCTTAATCATAATGTTTCTAAATAATTGGATCCTTAGTTTAATCGCAGGTGACATCACTTTTATGTTGCTCATATAAGGATTCGGAATATCAAAAAGATTGGGCAGGTATTCACCTTGTTTCTGTTTTTCTTTAAGTATATTTTTCTTACTTGAAGAAAAAGAGGTAAATCATAGAAGATATAGAAGCTCCAGCTAATCAGAGGAGTATAAGCATTTTTAAAGTCAGATGTGATAGTATTGTTGGATATATTTTTTAAAATCTTTTTTTAAAAGTATTACATATGTCCTCTTTTTCCCCCTATTAACTCCTTCTAGAAACCCCCACCCCTAACTCCAGGCCTTCACCACCCTATTATTTGTGTCTATGTTTTATGCATATATGTGTACAATTTCTTTGGTTGATCTCTTACCACCCACCCGCCTGCCTCAGAATATTGCTGGATATTGATTAGCTTCATCCTGATACTTTTTGTTTTTCTCTAGAGAAGAAAATCTATTTATTTTAGGGATATGGGAGAAGGGGCTTTTCTTCTAAATAAGTTGAAAATATTTATCTAATTTATCTGTCCTTGTTTCTTAGATCCAAATACATTTTAATGCCCAGCCTGTGTGGCTCAATGGTTGAGCATCAACCTATGAACCAAGGGGTCACTGATTTGATTCCTGGTCAGGCCACATGCCTGGGTTGCTAGTTTGAACCCCAGTAGTGGGTATGCAGGAGGCAGCTGATCAAAGATGTTTATCTCTCATCAATGTTTCTACCTATCCATCCATCCCTCTAACTTTCTCTCTAAAAATGAATAAAAACATTTTAAAAAATATTTAAAACTCAGGATTGAATGACAAGTATTATTTTCCCAAATTTAAATAGGAGGAGTCGAGGGTCAAAGTAAAATAATGGCTTTAGTTCATAAAAAGAACTAATAGAGCCCAGCTGGGTGGATCAGGGATTGAGTGTCAACCAGGAGGTCACAGTTCAATTTCTGGTCAGGGCACATGTCTGGGTTGCAGGCTCGATCCTCCATGAAAGGCATGCATCCAATCAATGATTTGCTCTCATCACTGAGATTTCTATCTCTCTTTCTCCCTTTCTCTCTGAAATCCATAAAAATGTATTTAAAAAACTAATAACAAAATAAATTAAAAAAAAAAAAAAGACAGCCAGGCCGGTGTGGCTCAGTGGTTTCGGGCTTGATCCTCAATGATTTTCTTTCATCATTGATGCTTCTGTCCTTCTCTCCCTCTCCCTCCCTCTCTAAAATCAATAATAAAAATATTTTTAAAAATGAAAAAAAACAACATCACTGTGAGAAAGATAGTTATCCCCATTTTTCAGATGGGAAAGTCAAGGAGCAGAGGAAGTCAGGCATTTCTCCAAGGTTAGCAATATGTCCGGATTTTCATCCAAGTGTCAGGAGCCTCGCTGTGCTCCTAAAGGCGGTGTATGTCTGCCAGGAGCTTAGGTGGTGGCCAGAGTGGATACTAGGTTCCTCAAGTACCCATAAATTCGGAATAACTGGGATAATGCAAATTTCCAAAACCCACAATGCACAAAGGATGACCCAAAGGAATGTCATTGTTAATAATTCTCTGAAGCAAAAAACCATTTCTTAGTTTTTAAGAAAGTTCAGCTTCTTTTTTTTTTTAATATATATATATATATATATATATATATATATATATATATATATATTTTAAATATATTTTATTGATACTTTACAGAGAGGAAGGGAGAGAGATAGAGAGCCAGAAACGTCGATGAGAGAGAAACATTGACCAGCTGCCTCTTGCACACCCCCTACCGGGGATGTGCCCACAACCAAGGTACATGCCCCTGGCGGGAATCGAACCCGGGACCTTTCAGTCCGCAGACCGACGCTCTACCACTGAGCCAAACCGACCTCGGCTCAGTTTCTTACATATTGGTATTAGGAGACATCATTAACTCTTTGATGTTTTGTTTACCTTTATTCCTCCCTCAAAAGATGAGGTTTTTTGGTTTTTATCCTCCAGCTTTCTTCACTTCCCAGTTTAAAGGGGAAGTGGGGGTGTGCATGGCCTTGGGGTGTCACCTGGGCTCTGGCTAACACTGTGGTTATTTCCTCCTCCAGGCTGCACTGCTCTCCTCCTCACACTGTGCATACAGCATTCCTTCCCAGAGCCCAGCAGGTTGTATCTTGACCTCATTCTGGCCATCCTGGCCCTGGAACTGCTCGGTTCCCTGACATGTCTGCTCATCTACACAGGTGAGAACTACAGTTGGCTGTTCTTACAAAGTCCCGCTGGAAGCCCCACTCATTTGAGAACAAGGAAGTTGTTTCCAGAGCTTTTTTTATGTAGCTGAGAACCTGATGAGCACCCGTATCTCTCCTTGCTGACATTCAGACTTTTCTAATTTCAAATCCACCAGAAGATACCACTGAGCCTCATTTGTAGTTGTGTATCATCCACAAGTTTCTGTCAACTAAAGTGAAGCCTTTCCAGTATAAAACAAAAAATTCCCAGAAGACCACCAGTGTTTGATTCCTCAAAGGCAGCTGACTTGTAAATCTTGCATTTACGATGAAAAGAAACAAACTACAAAATAAGTACATAAATAATGCATACAAAATTGCTCAAGGCCAACGTTGCTTTGGGATAAATCATTTTAGAACCTTCTGTCCTCTTAAAGCTCTCAGTTTATTGATAACCTTTGTAGGCTTTTTGTCTCACTCTATATGACCATTGCCTTGAATGTCTGACAATGAAACACACACAATAGAGCACTTGTTAACGCCAGATATTTGAACCCTGTGCTAATGCTCACTGAGTTATTTATAAAAGAAATATTCTTAGTTCAACTGATATTCGGAGTTTTTCTGGGTGGGCTAGTGGTATCCAAGCCCCTACTCTACTAAAAATGTAATCTTGACTACCTCCTTTAAGACAGGAGATGGAAAATTTAGGATGCAGTAAAATAGCTTTTTTTTTTTTGGTGTGTGTTGTTTTGTTCCTAAAGCTATTTTGTTGTGTTAAAGCTAATCATCTCACTGTAACTTTTACAAGTATATACCTAATTAAAAAACACACACACTTTCACACACATCCTCACTCTCTTCCCCCTTCTCAGGATCCTAAGTATTTGTTCTGGATCTCTCCCCTCCCCCAAAACAAAACAAAAAAACACCAAAAACAAAACAAAACACACATCTTCTCCAGTCTTTCTTGTTTCCTTCAAGGCTGAACTCAAGCCCTACCTTCTTCTTCCTCTCTGAACCTCCCCCCACCTGTACATCCCTCCTGCTGAGTAAGGGGCTGCTTTCTGCTCTGTGGTCCTTTTTATCCTGTTCTGGAAGGTATATTTATTTGCATTTTTCTCTGGTTTGGTAGCTCTTGTTATGGGTAGTGTCCTCAGTGGAGGCTTCAGAGCCCTGCTTCCCAGATGAGAGTCCTGGCTACTTACCCAGCTTTCTTGGACTGCACTTGACTAGACTGTAGAAAATAAGGAGTAATAACAGCACCCACCTGAGGAGGAGGTTCTGAGAACTGAATGAGTTCCAGTAAAATAGTTCCCCTGTGCCTTCTGTGCTTCCAGTCCACAAAGAAATAATCCCGGCTATTATAATCAATAATAGCAATGATCGTGCTGGTACAGGTTTGGCACATGATAAACTGTCAAATGTTTGAATACATGAAAAAAGAACCTATTTCTCTTTGTGAAGCATTTTTATGATATTACCTTTTTTTGCAAGTAGCCAATTCATGTCATTTAAATAAATGAAAATAAAAGTATTTTTTATTATTAGGTAACCTGACAATAATGACTTTATTATTTTAGTGAAGGTTCGAAAATTTAACAAAGCCAAACCACAGCCTGATATACTTGAAGAAGAAAAAGTCCATGCTTATCCTAGCAATATTAATTCAGAGACTGGATTCAGGTAAGCTTTGGGTGGGGAATAGAAATTGAAAGAGAAATAATTTCCTCCCTTCCTCTCATCCCCTGCCCCCAACCAAAATCTAGAAACCATTCTACTTTGAGGTTATGACTCTGCATCTGTGCCTTTAGAATTAGGTTTGTGGTTTTTTTATTGTTAATCCTCACCCAACTATTTTTTTCCCCATTGATTTTTAGGGAGAGTGGGAGAGAGAAAAACATCAATGTGAAAGCCCATGAATTGGGTGCCTTCCCCATGTGCCATGACACAGGCCAGGGATAGAACCTGCAGCTCAGGTACACAACCCTTTCCTGTGTGGACTGAAGCTCTATTCACTGAGCATTATGGGCCAGAGCTAGAATTAGGTTTGATGCTACTTTTAGCTGTGGTGAAGCCCAGTTAAATGAAAGAATCTCATTTTGGGATATTGCCCTGACTTACTATATCTACGAGGTAGATATAGTAACAAATGCAATATGCTATACTTTCACCAGTTTTCAACTGGTTGGGACCCATTTGCAAAGAGACCAATGAGTATTGGTAAATATGTGTAACCCATTAATATTTTGATTCTTTGTAGGACTATTTCAAGTTTAGAAGAAATTATTGAAAAGCAAGGAGACATAATAATATACCTGAAGAGACACAATGCACTGCTGAGTAAGCGGTTGTTGGCTTTCACTTCCTCGGACCTAGGCTCTCATTCAAGTCGAATGTGAGAGTTCAAGGTCAAGATAGCAATCGCAGAAGGATCCAGGCTAATACAAGACTGACCACCTGACAAACTGTCATAGAAAATTGCAGCTTTTGCAGATTGACATTTTACCACTCTTGAAGCATACCTGAATTTAGTTCGCACCTGTGTGGCTGTATAACATGTAGAGCTTGTGGATCATGTGATAGTGATTTGTCAAGCCTTGATATCTCAGAATATTTGTCTTTCACATTTTGAAATTATTTAACTGCCTGGTTTATCCTAGGACCAAAGGCAGAGTTTAAACACCTCCTGCGCCAACACTTCTTCCACATTACATAATCTTGTTGATAATTTGGCTACTTATAGAATGAGGCTGCCATGCTAATGTATTTAAAACAGGGATTTGATCACATGAGTTCTTCCCACTTTTAAACTGATGAGGGAAGACATTTCTTATGTTAATGATTCCAGTGGCACCTTCTCATATAGTTTATTTGCTTGTGTAGTATTGGATGGTAACTTGGCCCTTGTAGCATTTTTAAAGAAGGTTCTCACTGTAGGATCAAATTCTTACTAGCTGATTTACTATGCAAACTCCTACAGTTTCCCATTGTCCAGAAATAAGATATGAAGATTACTTGGATCAGTCTTAGACTAACCATTGTCTGTTCACTCTACAGCACCTTCTACTGGCAACACTTTAAACTTTCTATTTTTGCCCTCTTCAGGAAGTTTCAGTATTGACTATATACCTTCACTGGATCAGTATGTTTAGTGATAGCAAAGGGATCTTCTGTGGTTTTGTCTAAAAAGAAAGGACACCTCTTTTAGTCTTGGATCATATTGAAAAATAAAATGCCCTATCAACTTCTATACTGATTTTAAACTTATATAACTCTTCAGATGAATAGAGGTATTCTTAGCCTGGCAGGCATGGTTCATAGGTTGAGCGTCAACCTATGAACCAGGAGGTCACAGTTCAATTCTGGGTCAGGGCATGCCCAGGTATTGGGCTTGATTCCCAATGTGGGGGGTGTAGGAGGCAACTGACCAATGATTCTCCTTTTCCCTTCTCTGAAACCAATAAAAATATTTTTTAAAAAATAATGCGACCATTGTAATGAATAAATGGCATTACTTCTGCAGTTTTCCTACTGTGCTCTTTATCAGTTTGCCCTTGGAGCCTTAACATGGTCCCTTAGGAAGACTTTAATTGAAAGCTTAACGTGAGGGGGAGGGGATATCTGCGATAATATTGGCTACTAACTATTCTTAATTTTGGGGAGTATTTAGTGGAATAATATTTGGTTGGAAAACGCTTAACCTAGACACAAGTATCTGACAGGGGATATAGTCATGATGTCACACAGTTACTTATGGAGGCAAACACCTGTTTCTTTTAGATGCAGCCATTATGGGGACATTTTAAGAGTTTTCTACTCAGCTAAAAGTGATGGTGTGTCACCTGCAGGCAATGCCATTGAATCCCCAAAATGACAAGATCCATAAACTAACAAGCCAAATTTTATTGTGAAAATCCAGGGCGTCTCCAAGTTTTCTGTCCTTCCTATCCCTCCCCCCACTTTTGAAAAAATATATTTTTATTGATTTCAGAGAGAAAGGGAGAGGGAGAGTTCAATGATGAGACAAAATCATTGATTGGCTGCCTCCTGCTGGGGATTGGGCATGTGCCCTTAACTGGAATCGAACCCGGGACGCTTCAGTCAGCAGGCCAAAGCTCTATTCACTGAACCAAACCAGCTAAAGCTTGTCCTTTCTTTTTAGTAAGTGTCTCAAACCATTGCCTTCTCTGAAAATCTGTCTCTGTGTCCAAATCTGTAAACTGCTGCCAGCTGATTTCTTTCTCAAAAGGAAAACACTGAAGGAAGAGGGAGTCTTATTTATTTTTAAATTCAATTTGTATCTAGTCCTTTTCTAAAGTTTGGTGGGATGAACTTAGGTTTACAGAGAAAAAGTTGTAGTTACCGGGAGGATGCTCAGATTCTAAAGTGCCAGCTACGTGACCAGCAACACTTTTTAAACACAATAATGAACACTGCAAACAAAAGAAAATGAAACTAAGCACCAGAACTAGCAAAGTAGAAAAATCACAAAAACAATTGAAATGTTAAGCATGCTATTCAGCAGGCAAATACTATGCCAGCACCATCTATACAAAAACTACTAAGACCCTGGTTTGTAGCTTACAGAGGACCGGGATTTCTCTCCTCTGGGCTCAGTGAAAAAAGTCAAGGAGCCCAAAAAGTACCATAGAAGTCCAGGTCAGAGAATACCCTGGAGAGGAGGGGGGAATTATGAACCCCAGACCAAGAGTAAAGAAGCTAAGTAGCTGAAACTGGTTTGGTTCAGTGGGTAGAGTGAGGGCCTGCGGAGTGAAAGGTCCCAGGTTCGATTCCGCTCAAGGGCATGTACCTTGGTTGCAGGCACATCCCCAGTAAGGGGTGTGCAGGAGGCATCTGATTGATGTTTCTCTCTCATTGGTGTTTCTAACTCTCCCTCTCTCTACCCTCTCTATGAAAAATCAATTTATATATATATATAAAGTAAACAGCTATAGAAGATCCTAAGTACTGGGTAGAGCTTGAACCAAGAGTGTGTTGGGACCTGGACAATCCTCAGATCTTATACTGTGCTGTGGAAACAAAATGAAAGTCTCTTCCTGACTTAGATGTTTAACAGGCCCACCTTTGTTTACCAAACATTTCTTCCTTTCACCTTCCAGTGAAGGGGAATTAGACTTACTCTTATATTAACATGATACCCACTATTGTATTAATTCACACACACCTTCATTTAAAACAAACAAACAAACAAACAAAAACAGCGCTAATATAACCGAATTTTCCAAGTACAATTCCACATTCTAAGGCCTGCTAAGTCAGATACCAGAGTGCAAAGTGCTGACAGATGTGGAATTGCTGTTACAAATGAAAGTTTTCATTCGGTCTGTTCCTATAGAAATCCTAAGAGGTTTTGAGTCAGGTCCTACATAGAAATAAGACCCAAGAGGTTGTTGATTAAAGTTGTGACAGTATCGATGTGCGATTTGTCAGTCATGTTATGAGATCTGCCCCATCTCAGAGTCCAGGAAAATGCCGACGTCTGTGAGCTTCACTTCAGACAAGAGAGGGACGGTGTCAGCTCCTGGGGCATCATAGACGTTCTCCAGCCGCCTTATCTGCCAGCATCCCCGACGGGCCGACAGGCTTGCCTTCGATCTGGTGGGCAGAGAATCTTTGCAAACCCCTATATCCCAAATGGGTTTGTCTCCCACTTCTACCTCCCAGAAATGCCTGCCAGAATGAAAGGGCGGAAACCCCAGGACAACTGTGATGAATGTAAATCTTTTTGGAAAAATCGGAATGTCTTGCCTTCTCTTCGTATATTGCACACATTTCTTATCCTCAGAGACAATCAGGTTAGGGTGTGCCGTTTCAGGATCTAGAATGATATCAGCTCAAAATGCCTTTATAATTTTCTTTAAGGCAGGATACTGTAAAGGAAAACTGCAGCCTTTTGTGTGTATCTCGGCTGAAAACGTTGATGGGAAGGACACCTCAGAGTTCTGGCAGAAACTTTTCATTTGTAACAGCAATTCCACATCTGTCAGCACTTTGCACTCTGGTATCGGACTTAGCAGGCCTTGGAATGTGGAATTGTACTTGGAAAATTCGGTTATATTAGCGCTGAGTTCCTTTTCAACAGTTTTTTCTTCATCAGCTAATCTTGAAAGAACTGCTTCTTGATCCCTTTCTAAAAACTGCCTCAAGCACTCCAATTCAGAGAGTAATTCCAGCCTTTGGGTTTCCGCCTTCTCTCTCAGTTCTAAATTTTTTTTTTTGCTTTCACTCCTTATTAAAATCTGAAGGTCTGCTAACTGCTTCTTCAGGGGCTCGATGTAACGAGATCTTTTGCCTGTGGTGAGTGAGAGGCAGCCTCCCCCATGGGCCTCACCTGGTGGCCCAGATGGTCAGGGGACTGAGCGCACAGGGCACACAACAGCTCTCGGTCCTCCTCACAGAAGAGGGTCAGGGCCTGGTTATGCTTCTCACACAAGTCCTTCTCTTCCTGCCTCTGATTCTTGCCCCAGGTGGACTGGAGAATCTTGCTCATGTCAACCATCCTTCCCAGCTGGGTGTTGCTCCTCAAGGGCCTCTCTTGGCATGGGTGACGGCACACAGGGCAAGGGTACCTGTCCTGCAGATCAGCCCAGGACTGCTGGATGCAGGAGCGACAGAAGTTGTGCCCACATTCGATGGTGACAGGGTCTTGCAGAGCATCCACACAGAGGGGACAGTTGATTTCTGCCTGGAGTCTTGCCAGAGCTGCATCAGTCGCCATTGGGCCCTGAAAGAAGGACGGGACTGAGGTGGGTTTCTTCGGAAAGGTGGGTTATGCAGTGAGAAGTGGATGCATCAGAAATCTCAGTCCTCACTTTGCTGGTGGCCTGTGGGTCCTGTGAGACCCCTGACCTTTTCATTCCAGCTGCCAAGAGAAGCCCTTTCCCCAACCAGCAGCCAGTCACAGCTCAGCTGGACAACTGCTCCTCCAGATTTGGAAGCTCAGAGCACATGCAGCCAACTAAGCAGCTTTCCTGGTCAGAAGAGCAGTCCTTACCTGAAATCATTAGTTGCTGTGTGTGTGTGTGTGAGAAGATATTTCTTCCTTAAATCCCTGGGTTTATTTCAAGTGGCTCCACCCTCTACCACACTCCAGTCAAACACAGATTTCTCTCTCCTAATCCCAATCTTTCCTTCTCATGCTTTTATCATTAAGCCCATCTGCACCCACTGGGCACCGCCATCCATGAATCCCATCTATTTTCTATTCACCCACCTGGGCTACAGGAAGGGCTCTTGGACAGATGGGTGTAATGCACCCAAGTTACACCACAGCCTTGGCCACCTATCCATGTAACTTGGGAGAATTTATTTGACATCCAGAAGGGGTTCAGAACATGTGATCTCAGAATATGCCATTTTGGATGGGGGTTATTTTGAGCTGATGGCAATCAAAACCCAACAAACTCAGGAAGAGCCCTGAGCTCTTCCTTCACTGTCACCCTCAAAAGTATCAAATTCTGCATTTACGGGATAATCACCAATTATACAGGAAATTGACATCCGAAAAGGGGCCTCTGGAGCTGGAAGAGAACTATTACCGGAGCTACCCTTTTTACCGGAGACTCACCTTTAACTGGACCATCTTTGCTTATCAAACATTTCTTCCTCTCATCTTCCAGTGAATTGCCTCCCACAACCCCAGAAGCTCCAGCCCCTAGCCTTTTCTCATCTCCATTTGGTATAGAAGTGTCACTTCTCTGACCACCAACTGAGTCTCCAACCTTTGTGAAAATCCTGCATGTAAAAAAAAATCTCAAAAAAAAAATTGTCTATTGTTTCACGTGTGTTAAACTGACTTCAGTGGGGCCAAGGACCAAGGGCCAGGTACAGAAGGTCACCAGGGTGGAAAAGCCCAGGTGCCTAGCAAGGAACAATAAATTGTAGGAGGGAATTACTATTTCTACCACCCTGGTTTAACAAGTAAATGTTCTCTTACAGTTTGAGGTCTTGGCTCTGAATTCTTTCCCAGCCAGAACCCAAGTTCCAAGGTTGCTGATAGACCTGATAGATCCTCCCTTCCTCCAACTGATGGACGGATGTGAAGTCCACCTGCAGCCTGACGTTCCTGAGCACTGAACCACCAATCAGCACCTGCAAAATACCCTAAGCCCCAGATTCCCAAGTCCCTAATCATATGCTTTACATGAAACCACCAATCAGTGTGTGCTGAGTGCCCTGAGCCCCATCTCCTCTTTTTCCTCCCCTTAAAAGGTGCATGAACCCGGCCCTTGCTCTCTTTCTCTGGAAGCAGCCAGCAGTGGTACTCTCCTTCAAAAAAGCCTGTGTCCTGGCATCCCGGTCTCCGGCCCCCTCTCTTTCATTTTTCAGAACCCAGGTTTGATCTGACCCCAGCAGTCAGACATCTGGTGCTGTTCCTGCCGCCGCCTACAACAAATCTATTTTATGTCAATTTAATTCTTAGACCGGCCACAGAACCTACAATGGTAGAAGGTAAATGTGTCCCTCCCATACAATCCCAAACTCTTAAGAGTCAGGTATATAAGAATAATAATATCACTATAATTTTTTGTCTTATGAGGATATAGAAGTTAAAGAAAGCCCTGGTTTTGAAACAGTATTTATTGTCTCCCAATTCACATTTACTAAATTTAGTTTTCTTTTCCCCCCATCCTTTCTCTTCTACAGTATATTGTATAAGGAAATACAACTGTCCCTATACCATCTTCGATATATACCATATTGTATGAGAAAATGCAGTTGTCCCTCTACTATCTGAACTGAGACATCCCAGTAATAAAAAGACTAACAAGGGAAAAACAAGTTTAATAATATGTACACCTCTGTACACCTGGGAGAGACACAGGAACACTGTAACTCCCCTAAAAGGTCTAAGCCTTCACCTTAAGTATTATCTTCAGCTAAAGATAAAATAAGGATGGTGGGGGTGGGGCAGTTATGGGGGTTACCAAGCAAAGTAAACTGAATAAGGGAAAGATTGTTAGGCAGATTTCAATGGGTGGCTTCTCCATTGATAAAACAGTTTCTAGAGCTTCAGAATCATGCTCTTCTTCCTGATACAGAAACACCCTTACAGATGGAGATTTCCCTTAGCAATGTAAATCTCCCTCACAAAAGAGCAACCTCACTATTTCCAGATATTCAACATCAGCAGCCTTTGAAAAATCATCAGTCCCGCATATTTTAGGGTGGCATATTTTGTTCTCCTTCAACAGCTGTGTATATCTCAAAAAACCTTACTTGTGAAATGTGACCCAGGGAGGAACTAACATTTAAAACATGCAAATTGCCCTAGCGGGTTTTGCTCAGTGCATAAGATGCCATAGAGTGTTGGCCTGCAGACTGAAGGGTCCCAGGTTTGTTTCTGGTCAAGGGCACATGCCTGAGTTGCAGGCTGGATCCCAAGTAGGGGGTATGAGGGAGACAGCCAATCAATGATTCTCTCTTATTGATGTTTTCATCTCTATCTCACTCACCCTTCCTCTCTAAAATCAATAAAAATTTATTAAACAAACATGCAAATTGAGTATAAACACAACTGGGAAAAACATTTTCAGTATTTACTAGTAAAATATCATCTCTAAAGAATACCTACAAGACAAGAAAGTAAAAAACAAACACAAAAACACAACATGTAGAAGTAGGAGCAACAGTTATGGAAAAATGTAGGACCTTCCTTATCCTGTATCAGTGGTTGCTGCTCTGTTGACTAATGAGTTTGCTGACCACTGTCCTATATAACAAAAGCCTAATATGCAAATTGACCCAAGTTGTAATGACAGGTCACTATGATGCACACTGAACACCAGGGGGCAGCCGCTCAACACAGGAGCTGCCCCCTGGTGGTCAGTGTGCTCCCACAGGGGGAGTGCCACTCAGCCAGAAGCCATGGCATGTGGCAGGAACCTCTGCTGCCTTGGAGTCCCAGATTGCAGGAGGACACAGGCCAGGCTGAAGGACCCTCTCCCTGTCAGTGCACAAATGTCATGCACTGGATAGCTGGTTAATAATATAAAAATTACATGCCTGCCCTGTTTACTATGCTTACTGTATAAGAAAGATTGAACAAATTGATAGTATCCAGTATTGGCTTTGGGAGGTAGCTATTCCAGTGCTATAGACAACTGGAGTAGGGAAACTTTTTTTTTTTTTTTTTTTTTTTTTTAGGAAGCCACATTGAACTATCCATCAACCACTAAAAAAATATTTGCTTTTCCCTTGTAATACCTTAATTCTAAAAAACCCGTTAATGGTCCATGGACACAGACAATGTGGCAGTGAGGGCCTGAGGTAGGGGACCTGGGGCAGGCTGGAGGGGGCCAATGAGGATTAAAGATCCCCCTTTAATATATACTAATTTCAACAATAAAGATTATTTTTTTTAATAAAATAAGAATTTAAAAAAATATGTTAAGCATTAAAAAACAGACCCAAACCCTGACCAGTTGACTCAGTTGGAGCACCATCCCATTCACTAAAAGGGGGCAGGTTCAATCCAGGTCAGGGTACATACACACGTTTAGGGTTAGATTCCTGGTCCCAGGGTCAGGTGGTGAGCAAGAAGCAACTGATTGGTTGATTGGTCTCTCTCTCCTTCTCTCTCATTCTACCCCTCTCTCCCTCTCTAAAACTAATTTTTTTAAAAATCCCAAAAGAAATTACTTATGCTAAGCTCCATGCCATCAAACTAAAACTTAAGTCAGCTTTCCCAGAAATTGAATCTTAACCCCATCAACCAGGAATCACCTGATCAGCATTAGTTAGGTCAGCTGCCTGATGAGCCCTTGCTATTTGCAAAGGAAAGTCAACTTTCAATAACTAATCCTTTTTTCTGGCTCCCTTCTGCCTATAAAAACATTTTATTTTGTAGTTCCTCAGAGCCTCTTTCTAGTTGTAAGACTAAATGCTGCCTATTGAACCACTAAACAAAGCTAGTAAGATCTTTTAAAATTTACTTAATTTGGGTTGAATATTGTTCTTTAACACACATACAATTTAATCAAAATAATGAAAAATATATACAAAAAAGGAAGAGTAAAATAGATATATACAAAGATGTCCTCTTCAGCACAGTTTTAAACTTCAAAAAAGGAGAAACATTGGAAATACCAAATGTCGGTGTTGGCTGAATAAACCACATTACAAACGTGTAAAACACATTCTGTTCAAGAGACTGCAAGCTGATTTTAAAGAAAGATGGTAGCGCCAAATGTACTGATCTAGAAGGAGGCACATTAAACCGTGTAGATTGAAGAAAGCGGGTGAACTTCCCACTCCATTGCAGTCCCAGGTGTTGTCTCAGACCACTGACCGTAATAAGTGTATTCAAAAATTTGTATTTTACACCATGAATATGCTATATAGCTCATGTACTTTGTAAACATCCACAGAATGATCTGGGGAAACACTTCCTAATCAAACTCAATGCAATTATGGTACAATGCACCTGTGTTCAAACCAAATGGGATAATTAAAGACTATCATGTCAGGTAATGTTTTGCCAAATACATTTTGAACCAAGTTTACCAAAAATGTGAGCCAAAAACCCCCTGTCAGTTTGGCTCAGTGGAATGAGCCTCAGCCTGTAGACCGAAGGGTCCCAGGTTCCATCTGGTGGCAGGTACCTCGGTTTCAGGTTACTCCCCAGCTCAGGCCATAGTCAGGGTGATTGCAGTTGGCAACCAATCAGATGTGTTTCTCTCTGATATTTCTTTCTGTCCTTCCCTCTCTCTTAAAAAAAAAAAAAAAGCCAAAACCGGTTTGGCTCAGAGGTAGAGCGTCAGTCTGCGGACTGAAAGGTCCCGGGGTCGATTCCAGTCAAGGGCATGTACCTTGGTTGTGGGCACATCCCCAGTAGGGGGTGTGCAAGAGGCAGCTGATCGATGTTTCTTTCTCATTGATGTTTCTAGCTCTCTAGCTCTCTAGCTCTCTATCTCTCTCCCTTCCTCTCTGTAAAATATCAATAAAATATATTTTTTTTAAAAGGAAAAATATTCTTGGGTGAGGATTAAAAACAAACAAAACCCCCTCAAACTTTTTTAAAAAAACCTTGTTTTACAGCAGTTTGGGTCCCAGCCTGTGGGCTCTTGTAAGATGACTCTGTGACCTGGGACTAGTGTCCCCCAGGCCTCTGTTTACACAGGTACCGGCCAGAATGGGCCCGGGTTTTCCCAGATCCTTCCCAAGCTCACAAGGCTCAGGGGCTATCTCTTTTCTGGCACCAAACCCACTCTAGGCGAGTGTTAGCCAGGTTTCTTCACTTTCTCCAGGTTGACCTAACAGGCTCCCAAGGTATTTTTTGAGGGGGGCGTGATTGGAAATTCTTTATTTCTCTACACTCAGCACAGAGTAGGTGTAACTCTCATTTCCTGATGCAACCCTGTTTTCTCTAGACAGCTTGCAAGTAATACCCTCTTTTTTTTTTCTTTTTTTTTGGGGGGGGGGGCACAGAAGGCTTTATTCATTCCTGGGAGCCAGCATTTACACCAGGTTTTCTTAATTGAGATACATTTGACCCCAGGTCATTTGAATACCAGCAAAGCTTACCAGCTATCAGACTCCTTCCTTAGCTCCACTTACTCTTCCTTCAGAGTTCACTCCCCCATCCCCAACATCCAATGTCAAGGTTCAGTAACACACACTTTCTATAAAACTTAATCATTGTAGTGACTTGAGGTCTAGTTCTGTCTTCCCCACTAACCACTAAAATACTGAGAAACTATCCTTCTTCCTATAACATCCAGCTCAGGGCCTGGCACTGAATGGGAAGTTGTATATTTGTTGCATTAGATTCCTGGTGCTCCCTTATGACTTCTGTGGCTTTGGGTAAACTACTGAACCTCTCTGAGCCTTAGCCAGCCCTCTATAAGAAGGTTGACAGGTTAGGTTAAGGAAGATCAAGGCCACAAAGAGCCTTCGGATCAGAGATATGGGCCCCATAACTCTCATCCCTCCACTCCCCCAGTTCACAAGCCTTCCCTCACTGACACATCACGCTTGGCCACAGACCAGCACCTCGGCTTAACCACACACAGATATTGTTCCCCTTTAGGACAGGGTGGGATCTGGGTATCTGTTCTAAGGGGAACCAATATTTAACAAATATTTCAGGCGATTCTGGACAAGACTCCTTGAGGGACCAGGAACCATAATACACGGGATGTGTTCTGAAATAATCGGAACTTGAGTTTGGATTCCCTGGTGAGGCAGGCTCTCTCCAGGGAACCAAGTACCTGCACAGGAGGCCAAGCCTCTTACCACACTCCAGCCTCCTGCACCCACATCCTCCCATCTCCCCACTTACCTGGAGCCGGGGGGCTCTGGAACAGATCCTCTCTCAGTGCAAGAAGCCACAGATAACTCAATTGGAGTACAGCTTGGAGGGTGTGGCTTTAAGGACTCCACCAGCAAAGACACAGCTGCTCCAGGAAATGGGAGCAGCTGGGGGGAAAGAAGGGGAGAAAGGATGCGAGGTTTCTCCTGTGATTACAGTCAGTGTCTTGGCCTTGATCTAAGAACTTTGGATCTTCTTCCTCATAACTGTGTAGCACTGTTTCTTTTATCATTTATATTTTTTATATGAGTAAAGTGAGGCACAGAGAAGTTGAGAAAGTAAAAAAGAAATGTCAACCCAGAGCCTGTTACCCAGGCTACTGTAGAATAACCTTCCCCCCCTTTTTATTGATTAATGTATTACACATGTGTCTTTATCTCTCCCCCCCCCCCCCAAGATAGACCTTCTTGACAGAAATTAGCACTGGTGGTGCCCAATGAAACAATCTGTGCTTCACAGATGCCAACTAATTTTATAAGGAAAATCAAACATACAAGATGTTCTTTTAAAAAAATATATATATTTTATTGATTTTTTACAGAAAGGAAGGGAGAGGGATAGAGAGCCAGAAACATCGATGAGAGAGAAACATCGACCAAGGTACACCCTCTTGATCAGAATAGAACCTGAGATCCCTCAATCCGAAGACCAACGCTCCACCCCCTGAGCCAAACAGGTTTAGGCTAAATGATGTTCTTTTTGTCTGACACATATAGGAACAGAATTCTAAAGTGATGAAGTTGTTATACTAATAATGACACTGGGAGGTTGATTATCCTCTTATCTCTACTTCTTATAACCTTTAAGATGTTCTTATCTTTATTGTTGAGATTACAGATGGACCCCCTCTCAATTTCCCCCCTTGCCCCCCACAAACCAGTTCCCACTCTGCCCCAGCCCTTCACCCTCTTAACGAAAAAAAACCATTGAAAGCCGTAAAGAATTTTTGTGAGTTTATTTGAGCCAAACTGTCACATACCTGGGTTTGGGGCTTGATTCCTAGTGTGTGTGTTTGTGTGTGTGTGTGTGTGTGTGTGTGTGTGTGTGTGTGTGTGTGTGGAGGGGGAGGGGTGGTTGTGGTGGTGCAGGAGGCAACAGACTAATGTTTCTCACATCAATGCTTCACTCTGTCTGCCTCTCCCTTCCATTCTCACTAAAATAAAACAATATATATATATATATATATATATATATATATATTAAATATATTTTATTGATATTTTACAGAGAGGAAGGGAGAGAGATAGAGAGCTAGAAACGTCGATCAGAGAGAAACATCGACCAGCTGCCTCCTGCACACCCCCCACCGGGGATGTGCCCGCAACCAATGTACATGCCCTTGACCGGAATCGAACCCGGGACCTTTCAGTCCTCAGACCGACGCTCTACCACTGAGCCAAACCGGTTTCGGCAACAATATATATTTTAAAAAATGAAAAATATGACAATGTGCTGACACAGGATGGAAGTATGGGAAACACAGGCAGGTGTAGGACATGTAGATTGCTCTCCTTTGAAGATATACAAGGACAGTGTTCTCTATACAAGCTAAATTACGCCACACCCATGTCTGCCCAAGCCAGCCCTGGCCTCTCTTCCCCAGCACAGGGCCGGCCAGCCTGGGGCCTGTGACAGCCCCTCCGCACCCTCAGGGCCGCCCTCTCCCCGGGGCCGGGGCAGGAGACAGGGTGCTGCTGGGCGCTGGCCTGCTGCGCGGGAACCTGTGGAGGTGGAGACCCGCAGGATGGTTTTGTGAAGCAGAAAAGGAGACAAGGACAGGCTGCGGAAGCACCTCCTTCAAAGACAACCTCTGAAGAAACAGGCTGAGGCCTTTTAGGCAGTTTCTTTCTTTCTTTTTTTAAACCGTCATCGAGGGAAGTATTACATATTTGCCCTTTTCCCTCCCGTTGACCCCGTAGGGCCACCCCTGGCCCGTTCCTATTCTCTTCACCAGAGTGAAAGGAAACGGGAGCCATGTCGCGCCCTTTGACCCGGATGTGGAAGAAGACGCTGGCTTTGCGGGCCGGAAGGAGCGCACAGCGCCCGCTAGGCCTCGAGGACCCGGCTGGGCGGCTGGGCGCTGAGCAGAGAGACCTAGCGGAGCCGGTAGGTGAGCGGGTCCCAGGCCGCGGGAGGGCGGGACTCAGAAGGACCCGATGCGGGCGGGGCCGGGGGAGGAGGCCCGGATGTGGGTGCGGCCCGGCGACGGCGGTGGCGCCCCCTGGTGGCGGCGAAGGCGGCCATGGAGGCCATGGCGGAAATGGCCGTCAGCGGGCTGAGGGCTGCGGGGCCGGCGGTTCTCACTGGGTGTTTGGAACAGGTGCTCTGGCCGCTGAGTGGGTCCTGCGGTAAGTTCAGAGGAGGAGGTGGTGGTGGGGGGGGGGGGGGAGGGAGTTCCGGCGATGGCTCGGAAGGGACCCCCACTTCAGCCTCCCTTTCCCCCCCCCAATCCCTTCCTGGCCCCAGCCCAGGGAGCTGTGGCCAAGTCCCAGGGCTCCTGGTGAGGACCTGTGGGTGCCAGGTCCTTGGCTCATGGCTGTTCCACTTTCTTTCTCCATGGACTCCCTATTTAAGATGCTGTTTTTAAACATATATTTTTATTCGTTTCAGAGGGACGAGAGGGAATCATTGAATGGCTTCCTCCCGCAGGCCTCACACTGGGGACTGAGGCGTGACCCTGGCGTGTTCAACCACTGAGCCACACTGGATGGGCTCTCGTTAAGGTTTTACACATGTGTTTGTAATTACTTAAAGACCTATTTACTGATATTTTAATGGCTTCATATGTTCCCTTTTTACTCTGCAACCAACTGTGGAATTTGTTTTGGTGAAATCATGAGGTATTCGGTTTTCCAAGGACTTCAGACTGAATTTGTACATTAAATGCACTTTGTCAGTGTTGAGAAAAAATCAGCAGACCTACAATTAAATCATCCAATTGGACGATGCACCTCCAAGCAGTTCTCCAAAAAGCAGCAGATACTGACAGGGTGAATTTGAAACTAGCTAGCTAGAGATAGAGTCAGACCCCACAGCATCAGATGCCCACTACGGAAGCCAGTCCAAAGTCCAGGTTGTTTTCTTGTACTTCTGATCCAATAGCTTAAATTAGGGGTCACCACAACGCCCTCTTTGAGGTCCATTAATTTGCTAGTGGGGCTCACAAATTCAAGCCTTTACTTGGGTTTACTGCTTTTATTACAAAGGATACAGATGACAAGCCAGATGAAGAGGTACAAAGGGAGAAATCTGGAAATATATGGAGGGCAGGAGCTTCTATCCCTGTGGAACTGGAGTGTGCCACCCTCCTGGCATTTGCACATGCTCCTCAACACAGACACTCTTCAAATCTCCAACAGTTTGTATTGTTTTCACAGAATTTAATCTCTAGCCCCCACTAGACCTCCCAGAATTCGGTGTGTGGGGCCCAAAGGTCTAATCTCATCAATTGGTGTTTTTGGTGACCAAGCTACTAGGTGTCCTTCTTGCCCCATGCAGTCACATCATTAAGGTAAGCTCAGATGTGCTCAAAGGGCGCTGCTAATAACTACAAAAATATATTCTTATCTGCGCTGAAACCAGTTTGGCTCAGTGGATAGAGCGTCGGTCTGCGGACTGAGGGGTCCAGGGTTCCATTCCAGTCAAGGGCATGTACATTGGTTTCGGGCACATCCCCAATGGGGGGGTGTGCAGGAGGCAGCTGGTCGATGTTTCTCTCTCATCGACATTTCTAGCTCTCTATCACTCTCCCTCTCTGTAGAAAATCAATAAAATATATTAAAAAAATATATGTATATCCCTATCACTTGGAAAATTTCAAGGGCTTTAGGAGCTCTGTGCCAGAAATTAAGGACAAAGACTAAGTATATTTCTAGTTATACCATAGAAGAAAAATGGAAATACCATGCCGAGATTCTTAAGTTCTGTGTCACACATATTCTTATTGTTTAAAACCACAAGTTTCAAGAGGCCTATTTATGTTTATGCTGACACAAAACTGAAAGGGATCCTGAGTGTTACTTTCCTTGTTCCATGTGTTCCTGAAAGAAAAGGGGATTAAAGAACCCATTCCAATGACACAGGTAATCTGAGAATCAGATTTAGAATCCGACCCACATGACATAGAAGAAGATGGAATTTTAATGCCTTCCTTGTCTTTCCTCAGTCTCAATTTATATTATTTGGGGAGATCTGAGTGTGGATGTGAAGTGGGAACACAGAACATGATGGATTTGGAGTGGAGGAGAAAGGGACCAGTTTGAAACAACCGTGAGGAAGAAAAGAGATGGAATAGATCTGAGAGCTTTTAGATGAATGGAAAGAGGTGAAGTTTAAAGAAAGGAGTGGGAGAAAACTACCTAGAACAGAACAGAGAATCACAGAAATTGAATTAAAAAACTTTTTAAAATCAAAGAATATTCTAGGAAAGGAGAGAGAATATTGTGAATTCAGGTGTGAAGAACCCAGGTACTATAATTATGAACTTTTTGCAACTCCTTACCTATAGTTCTACTAAGTTCTTGCCATTTCTGTGAAACAAATCCAAAGACATCACAGGATTACACTCATAAATTTTTCATTATATATTTCTAAGAGAGACTTTACTTACAAATTTCTAATAACATTCATTATCTCAACCTAATATAATCATCTTTAAATTTTTTAATCTACAGATATCCAATTTCCAAGTTAAATTTTGGCTAAGTATTTCAAGGCGAAATGAAATTAAGTTTATACATTGTAATTAGTTTTTATGTTCTCTACATGTACTGTAATTTCTTATTTTTCCTTCATGGGTATTTTCTTTTTACATTTGTGTCGAAAAACATGGTCGACTTTTAGCAGTTTATTACAGTCTGGATTTTACTAGTTATTTACTCAGTATATAATAAAGGTTTACCAGAGAAACAGAAACAATAGTATGAATTGTTAAACATTTATTAAAAATTGTTGCCTCACAAGGTTGTGGAACCTGAGCTGTCCCATGATGCAAGCAGGAGACCCAGGAAAGATGGTGGCGTAGTTGGAAGACTGGAGATTGTGCCAATTCCAGTGGGGGTCTGAGGGGCTGAGAACCAGGAACACTCAGGATAAGAGGTGGGTGTGCTAGCTTATTCAGTCCAGCAGAGAGTGAATTCAGCCTTTCCCCAGTTTTGGGTCTCTGTAGTCCCTCAGTGGATTGGATGATGCCTACTGACATTGGGGGAGGGCCATCTGCTTTGTTCATCCATGGATTCAAATACGAATCTTTCCCAGAAATCTCAGACACACCCAGAACTAGTCTTTCACCTGCTATCTGCATCTCCTGTGGCTCAAGTTGATTTCTAAATTCAACAAGATTATCCTTCACAGGTTTTCCCATCCCTTATATTGCCTGTAAATAGGTGGGTAGTTTGAACTTTGTAGAGATTTATAGATTTATTTTTCTGTCAAAACTTCTTCACAAATAGTGTTATGTATTTCCTCTCAACAATTCTATGATATGTATTTTATCTACAGATATCCAACTTCCAAGTTAAATTTTGGCTAAGTATTTCAAGGTGAAATGAAATTAAGTTACTCTTTTGCTGATAGTTGAGGCCAATGATAAATTTCCTTACAACAATTAATTCATTTAGAGTTGGAAAATAGATTATAGTCTTCATTGGTAACTCCTCCTTAAGTATTTTCCTGGTAAATAATTTCATTTACCATAGATACTTTTTCTTTTTAACATTTAAGAAAACATATTCTTTTCTTTTTTTGTTTATATATATATATATATGTTTTTCATTGATTTCAGAGAGGAAGGGAAGGAGGGAAAGAGAAACATTAATGATGAGAGAGAATAATGGATTGGTTGATTCTTGCACATCCCCTACTGGGGGAAGTGGAGGATCGAGCCCGAAACCTGGGCATGTGCCTGGGCCGGAATCAATCCCAGGACCTTCCAGTTCTTAGACGGATGCTCTATTCACTGAGTCAAATCGGCCAGGGCACCAGAGGTACTTTTTTATACAGGATGTAAAGATTAATTGCTGATTGAAATGCTCTTTAAATGTCAATATCATTCTGTTCACAGAAACCACGTATGACTTAGATTGTGCTGAGGTTTTGACCACAAGGACTCCACAGCCCATGTTCAATTGGGTGAAAAGGCATTAAATACAGGCAAGAGTGGCAGGAAGACTGGGCATTGGCTGAAAAGTGGGACTCTTTTTGGACTCTCCTACTGCATTGTACACAGAGTAGACCTCAGCTTCTCACTTTTCCTCACTCTTGGAGGATCACACTGACTGAAGAGACTGCCTTGGCTCAGACACCCTCACTGCACAATGGAGTCTGCAGCCTCCCTGGCTGAGCTCCAGGCAGAGGCTAACTGCTCCATCTGCCTGGATTACCTGAGAGACCCAGTGACCATTGAATGTGGGCACACCTTCTGTCACTCCTGCATCTACCAGCGCTGGGAAGATCTGCCGGGGACCTTTCCTTGTCCTGTCTGCCTCCATCATTGCTCTGACAGGAAGTTGAAGAGGAACACCCAATTATGTCACATGATTGAAATTGTTAAACAGATTCCCACCACAGAGAATGAGAGGAAATTGCAGGAAGAAAAACCCAAGTGTGGGAAGCATGATGAGGTTTTGACATTTTTTTCTGACAGGGCTCAGGAGATGTTATGTCTTCATTGCAAAGACTCCTTAAAGCACCAAGATCAGTCCCTGATACCCATTGAGGAAGCTGCTGCTAGTTACAGGAGTAACCTCAAAAGATATATTGGGGCGCTGATGGTAGAGGTTGAAGATGCTGAAACAGAATATGAAAACCAAATTGCAAAAACTTTTGAAGTGCAGGAAAAGATGGAAAAGTGGAGGAAAGAATTGCAGTATGAATGTAAAGAACTAAAGTGTTCCTTACAAGTGGAGCACAATGTTTGTAATGCTGGTCTACTTATAGAAGAGAAGAACGTTGAAGAAAAGCTAACTGAAAATGGAACGCAAATTTCAAACCGTATGTTCATACTAAACAAGCTTTTAAGTGAAATAGCAGAGAAGTATTTGCAAGCAGATGTAGATTTACTCTCAGGTATTGAAAGGATCCACAACAGGTATGAAAGCCTAGAAACCCCAGCAGTGTTTTCATGTGAATTAAAGAAGAAGATTTTCACTCTCCCCCCACATTATTTGGGCCTGCATAAAATGACCCACACGTTTCAGGTAGATTTGACACTAGATCCTGAAACAGCCCATCCAAGTCTCATTATCTCAAGAGATAGAAAAAGTGTGACCTATAAGACACCAGATGGTTTTCCTAATCCCCAGGCACACACTTCTTACCCAGCGGTCCTGAGTTCTGAGGGATTTGATGCTGGCAGGCATTTTTGGCAGGTGGAAGTAAGAGGCACAGGTGAATGGTCTTTAGGTGTGTGTAAGGAGTCTTTCCCCAGAAATACTCTCATATCACCATTGCCAAGCAATGGATGCTGGCGATATCAGCAGCAGGCTGGTATATTTGGCCATTTCCCTAGAGGACAACATAAGATTGGCATTTTCCTGGACTATGAGTTGGGAGAGGTTTCATTTTATAATTTGAATAACAGGTCATACTTGTATGCATTCACTGACATATTTACAGAGAAACTTATGCCTTATTTCTCCATTTCATCTTCTTCAAAAACTCTTACAATTAGTATCACCAGAGTCTAGTGATGAAAAATTTGGAAGAAATTTTGTATGTGCTTATTTTCTTCCCTCTTTATTGAAAGGAATACTTAGAATAAAAATCCTGATTCCAGTTTTGATGTTTGAATGTTGAAAGCTTTAAGGATGCGCCCTCCCCTCCTCCCTGACCTTATACCCGGGAAAGCTGATGGGAAAGACCAGGTGCTCCACCCTTGGGTGCAGGTGGGAAGTTCCAATCAATGTGGGCAGGCTCCCAGCAACAGCACACAGTAACCACCATGAACCCCACAAGCTAGTCGCTTTTCTCTGTGCTCCCAATCATTTTGGGACCTAGTCTAATATCCACCTTTCTCTCCCCCAAAACCTCACCATGTTGAGCAATAAACTTTTCATAGTCTTCTGGTATGTAGTGAGTCATCATCATTGTGAATTGAAACCAATTTTGGATGGCTTCCACCATGCCTATGCAAGCTGGTCACCACCATTGACATTGTGAGCAGGATTTTCTCCTCCGCTTTGTGTGGTAACACACCCTGGTTCCCTAGGTAAGGGTGTCTTTGCAGTTTGTGATGCATTTGCTGAATCCTAGGGAGGCTCTGTTGTAATTGAACTGGCCTAAGTCAGAAGTTTCCATAAGAATCACATTCTATCGACTATTTATTATTTTCCATGTAATAGTTTTTGGAATTCTAATTGTCTTGCTTTTGTCTAATGTTTTATAATATTTTGTCTCATGTTTTATAGAAATTTCATCTGCAGGGCTGTGAAAAAGCAGGCTGACAGTAGTGTTACAAATATGCACAGTAATTAATAAAAAATATTCAAGAATAACTTTTGCAGGCTAACAACTATGAGCATAACTTTATTTTAAAATTCTCATCTGAGCCTAGACAGTGTGGTTCAGTGTTTAAGTATAAACCTATGAACCAGGAGGTCATGGTTTGGTTTGATTCTCAGTCAGGGCAAATGCTCAGGTTGTGGGCTCAATGCACAATGTGGGGTGTGCAGGAGGTAGCCTCTCTCTCCCTCTCCCTTCCTCTCTGTAGTTAATAAAAATATATTTAAAATAAAATAAAATTCTTACCTGATGATGTTTATTTAGAGCAAGAGAGAGAGAGAGAGAAAGAGAAATAGAGAGGAAGGGACAGAGAGAGGTGTGGGAGAGAGAGAAACATTGATGTGATACAGAAGCATCAGTTACTTCCTGAACTCAACCTGACCTGGGATTGAACTCCAAACCTATGTGCTCTGACTGAGAATCAAACCTGCCGACTTTTTGTTGTATGACAAGACATTCCAAGGAACTGAGCTACTTGCCCAGGGCTGTACACCTACAATTTACAACCACTGTATTACCTGCAAAGGTGACATATTCATTTTTGATCTTATGTGAAATTGTCAACCTTCTGTATGGTTGTTTGTATGGTATTGTTTACCATGTTTGGAAATAAAGTTTTACTTTGTATATCTCTGTACTATTTGTTTCTCATAACTTGAAAAGATGCTCAGCAGAGCTTTTATTGAGGAATCCATGCTATGCTGTGGTGACTCAGATGCTTACTCTTGTGAAGTGTAATGTATGTCATCAGGGCGCTGCTCCATTACCCACCCAGGGACCTAACTCCCTCAGTTGTGTTGTCACAGCACTGCATCAGAACAACTAGACAAAGAGGGAGCACTGAATGGCCACCTAGAGCATTGAAGGCCAACACCAGGAGGAGACACATGCTTTTCTCTTATTACATTTTCTAAAAGTCATTGCAAGGCCCTACTTCTCTGCAGGGGGTGAAGGAGAATGCATGTATTGTGTGGTGAAAAGCTGCTGTTTGCCATAATTCCTGAATCCAATTAGACATTAGTGAAATGTACATTAATGATTAGTGGGAAAATGAAAAGTCTTTCATCAGAACTAGAAAAATGTTGCCATAGGAATTTATATAGTTTGACTTAATCTTATAGCAGTTGTTCAGTAACTTCACCTACAAAGAAGATATTTCTTTTAAGTAAAATCTTAAAATATTTATTTGTTAGAAATATAAAGCATTATTTTGAAAAATGGTGACTCATTAGAAAATGAATCATTGAAACTAACATTTAAATACAGTGGCACACTGTCAACAAATGATTGAATCAAAAAACCATGGTACATCTACACAATGGAATACTATGCTGCCATAAAAAGAAGGAATTCTTATCATTTGCAGCAATCTGGATGGAATTGGAGAACATCATGCTGAGTGAAATAAGCCAGTCAATGAAAGAGAAACCTCCCCCATAAGAGAAACCTCCCTCATTTAGGGATAATAAAGAACATTATAAACTGATGAACCAAAAGATAGATATAGAGACAGCAAAGCAACAAGCAGACTGTCAAATTACAGCGGGAGGGTAGGGAGATCTGGGGGAGATAAGAGATCAACGGAAGGACTTGTATGCATGCATATAAGTATAACCAATGGACACAAAGCTCTGGGGAGGGAGGACATGTATGGAAGTGGGGGGGATGATAAGATATGTACACATATAATTAATAATAAAGAATAATAAAATTTAAAAATAAATACAGTGACACAAAAACATAATTGGAAGAGAATTCTGTTAAGCAGATTCAGAGCTACCTTTAAAATATATATATATATATATATATATATATATCGTTATTTCAGAGAGGAAGGGAGAGGGAGACACAGACAGAAACATCAATGTTGAGAGAGAAGGATGGATCAGCAGCTTCATGCATGTCCCCCACTGGGGATAGAGCCCAAACCCCAGGCATGGGCCCTTGACCTCATGGAACCGGGACCCTTCAGTCTGAAGGCCAATGTTCTATCCACTGAGTCATACCAGCTAGAGCTCCCAGCTAGCTTTTAAAAAATAGTTCTTAGGATCTATTTGTTAAAAATGTTTTTATTGATTTTGGAGTGTGCGGAAGGGAGAGGGAGAGAGAGAGCGAGAAAAAAAATAAACACCATCATTTGGTTTCCTCCTATACATGCTACAACCTCGATTGAAACTGCAGACTGGGGCCGAAATCAGTTTGGCTCAGTGGATAGAGCGTCGGCCTGCGGACTGAAGGGTCCCGGGTTTGATTCCAGTCAAAAGCATGTACCTTGGTTGCAGGCACATCTCCAGTAGGGGGTGTGCAAGAGGCAGCTGATTCATGATTCTCTCTCATGGATGTTTCTAACCCTCTCTCTTCCTCTCTGTAAAAAATCAATAATATATATATATATATATATATATATATATATATATATATATATGTATATATATATATATACCGTATTTGCCGGCGTATAAGACGATTTTTTGGTCCTGAAAAATACGTATTTGCTGGCATATAAGACGACTGGGTGTATAAAACGACCCCCTAACATTTCCACTAAAAATACAGAGTTTGTTATATACTCGCCGTATAAGACTACCCCCCACTTGGAGGCATATTTTTCAGGGCCAAAAAATCGTCTTATATGCCGGCAAATACGGTGTGTATATATATATATATATATATATATATATATATATATATATATATATATATGAAAGAAACTGCAAACTGGGCATGTGTCCTAACCGGTAATTAAACTGGCCACCTTTTGGGACATGGGACAATGCTCAGCCACCTGAGCCACATTGGCCAGGGCCCTAGGAGTTACTTAAATGAATGGTGTGGCATGTATGAGAGACAGTGGTGGCATTATGGTATGTTTGCAGCACAAAATAACAAGGGCAATTCACATGTAACAATGTTTCAACAGGCACAAATTCAGTTGCTATGGTTACTTAAACAACCCAAGTACATCACAGGTTTAAATTTCAGTTAAACATGGCATGTGAACTGTAATTCTTAAAGTAGGAATAATATGGACCCAGAGGGTGGGGTCTCCAGCCTCAGCAGTTCATCACTTACAAAGTCTGCCTTCCACACCATGGTACCACACCACTAAGCTAGGTTTTCTGGTCCTTTACAACAACAATCACCTTTCTTCAGTGTCAGATAACACCTCATTCTCCTCTGAGTTGCCACCAAGGAGCTTTCACATTCATTTTTCTACTGACATTTTCTGGAAAATATATGTCTTTTTCAGGGCTTTTTAATTTTTTTTTGTAATGGTCTATAAGTCTTATTTCAGGGTGTAGCAAGGGTTAGAAGTCAGAAACACTTTGTGGAGGGAAACAATCCCAATGGAATTGACTTAAGGAGATGATTGTTCTACATTGATCGTATCTTTTAGAATAGGAAATTTTAGGAATTTGTATGCTGGTCTCCTCTGGTCACTGAACCAAAATCAGTCTTATACTGATAGTGGGGGGGGGGGCCTTAAAATCTAATAGATAAAGCACCTGTATTAATCTGAAAAGCAATCATATTATTTTAAATCTTAGAATATATATACTTATGTAAAGAGGGGTTATGTTTCTTAATAGGGAGTTAAGTTTTTCTTTAAGTTTCCTTTTCAAAGCTTGTGTGAAGTGACTGGGGGAAGGGACTCAACTGTGAATCTACCAAGCAGAACCCACCAGCATGGTCAAGCCAACCCACCAGGAGTCAAAACATCATCTCATCAACATCATCTTCTGGCCCGATGACTAATTACAAGAACTGATGCCCGAGGATCCCCCGGGCCAGCAGGTAGCTGCATTCCTCACCCCAGCCTCTTTCCCTTTATAAACCCATCCCTGAATCTTGCTGGGAGGCAGGATTTGATTCTTGTAAGTACCCTGTCTTCTTGGCTGTCTAGCCTTCTCAATAAATACCTAATATTATTCAACCCTATCATCGTTATTGGACACCGTGACAGGCAGCCTGAGCCTACACAGGGTGCCCTGGTAACAATACCTGAGCTTACTAACTCAATTGAAATAGTGCTTAGTGCCGAAACCGGTTTGGCTCAGTAGTAGAGCGTCGGTCTGCGGACTAAAAGGTTCCGGGTTCGATTCCGGTCAATGGCATGTACCTTGGTTGCGGGCACATTTCTCTCTCATTGATGTTTCTAGCTCTCTATCTCTCTCCCTTTCTCTCTGTAAAATATCAATAAAATATATTAAAAAAATAGTGTTTAGTGATTTCATTACTCATCTAGCAGCAAAGTCACTTGAATACTATTTCATTTTTATGTCACTTTGCTTAATGACTCTGTTCTTGGCAATGAGATTGACTAGAATCAACTGTGATTCTGTACGCGTTTTGCTTTATAGGAATCAGTCTTTCATAGATTGCTAACATAACAAAAGTTTGAATTTTTAGTTAAAATGTGTTTTACATACTGATTTCAGAGAAGCTGGGAAAAGGAGGGAGAGATAGAACCATCACGAATAAGAGAGAAACATGGAAAGGCTGCCTTCTGCACCAGCCTCAAAGTATCTAGTGAGAAAACTAGGCTTGAGCCATGACCAGGAATCATACCTTGACCTCTGGTTCATAGGTCCATGCTCAGACACTGTGCCACACTGACTGGGCAAATGTTTGATATTAAAAGAATGTGGATGGTGTCAACCATAATTGAAAATAAGTGATAGCCCTAGCTGGTATGGCTCAGTAGCTAGAGCATCGGCCTGCTGACTGAAAGGATCCAGGTACGATTCTGGGTAAGGACACATGATCAAGTTGCCTGCTCAGTCCCAAGTTGGGGTTTGCAGGCGGCAGCTGATCAATGATCTCTCTCATCGATGATGTTTCTCGCTCTTTCTCCCTCTCCTTTCTTCTTTGAAATCAAGAAAAATGTACTAAAAAAAAAAAACAACTACCCAAAATAACAAAAAGCAAAAAAAAACACAACAAAAAAACCCCCCACAAAAACAACAACACCAAAAAACAACAACAACCACACAAACCTGAAAGCACAGCATTTAAAAAAATTAACAAAAATGAAACTGGTAAATTTTTGTAATTCAATATAAACACCAGATTCCCTAAAAGCAATATAACACAAATTAATTGATAAAGAATTTTAGAGCTCAAAGAAACCTCTCGATGAAAGTAACTAGACTGGATTTTGAAGAAAGAAAGCCAGTGCAAGGGGTAAACAGTGCATAAGGGGCAAGGGGCTGCCACGGACCAACCTGCCTGTGCAAAGTGCTGTGGCAGAGGGTGCCAGGCCCTGAGTGTGGGAGAGAGGGCAGGACTGCACAGCGCTGGGGATGACAGGGGGTGAAAGTGGTGGGCTTCTCACATTCCCAGGTGAGAAAAGAAATGGGCCTCCCTTAGCCTTCAGGTGTCTACTTCTTAATGAGCAAAGATGGGATTAAAGGGTGTTGAGAAGGTGGGCCTAAATCCCAAAATTCCAGATTAGATCATGCAGCTGAAGAGCTACAGGCCTGTGCTGATCAGATTGTCTCAAAGGAGAATCATACTGTAATTTTATTTTATCTTTTTATTGTTTTTTATGTTTTTTAATTTAATAAATCTTTATTGTTCAGATTATTACAATTGTTCCTCTTTTTTCCCCCATATCTCCCCCCCACCTGGTTTCCACCTCCCTCCTACCCTTACCCTACCCCACTGTCCTCATCCATAGGTGTACGATTTTTGTCCAGTCTCTTCCAGCACCCCCACACTCCTTTCCCCTGAGAAATGTCAGTCCTCTCCCTTTCTATGCCCCTGATTCTATTATATTCACCAGTTTATTCTGTTCACCAGATTTTTTATTCACTTGATTTTTAGATTCACTTCTTTTTTAAAAAATATATATTTTATTGATTTTTTACAGAGAGGAAGGGAGAGGGATAGAGAGTTAGGAACATCAATCAGCTGCCTCCCGAACACCTCCTACTGAGGATATGCCCACAACCAAGGTACATGCCCTTGACTAGAATTGAGCCTGGGACCTTTCAGTCTGCAGGCCGACACTCTATCCACTGAGCCAAACCAGTACCTAGTTGTAGTGACCCGTGCTGTGACAACACATGACTGAGAGATTTAGATCCCTGGGTGGGTAATGGAGCAGAACCCTGCTGGCCTACATTGCACTTTACAAGTGTAAACACCTGAGATACCAGAGACTCTGATCAATGCAGGGCTCACTTGTACCTCAATGGGAGCTCTGCTCAGCATCTTTTCAAGATATGCTTGCTGGTCAAATAGTATAGAGATAGGCAGAGTAAAACTTTATTTCAAAATATTGTAAATAATACACATATAGGCATACAAACAGAAGCATATTCTCAAAGGTTGGCAATTTCCCATAATTCAAAAATGATTATGTGACCTTTTGAGGTCATACAGGGATTGTCAAAGGCAGGTTTACAGCCCTGTCCAGGTGGCTCAGTTTGTTGGAATGTGGTCTCCTACACACAAAAAAAAAAACTAATAGATTTTATCCCCATTCAGGGCACATAGGTATCAGGTGCAATCCCTGGTCAGAGTGAGTATAAGAAGCATCGGATTGAGGTTTTCCTCTCTCTCTCTCTTCCTCTTTCTATAAGTCAATAAACTTATCACCAGGTGAGGATTTAAAACAAAAGTGTATTTACAGTGGTTAATATGCAACAGTTTCTTCTTGTGTTATTTGTTATTAATTGCTGTACATATTTGTATCACTACTGCCAACTTGCTTTTGCTCAGCCCTGTACATGAAAATTTTATAAAACACTAGAGGCCTGGTGCATGAAATTGTGCACGGGTAGAGTACCTAGGCCTAGCCAGCAATAGGAGCTCATTGAGGCCTTCTAGGGCCTTCCTTCAAGCTCCCAACCAGGGGCTCCCTTCCCTGGCTGCTGGCTGCTGCCCTGGGCATTCCTTAATTTTGTGCCGCCCCCCGGAGGTCAGTCCACACCATAACAAGTGATTGAACTCATGGTGGAGCTCTTATTAGGATAGTTTGCATATTAGCCTTTTTAATATATACTAGAGGCCTGCCCAGCCTGCACCCTCTCCAATCTGGGACCCTTCAGGGGCTTAGGCTCAATCCTGAGAACTGGATTTACACCAGCAGTCAGACATCCCTTTCACAATCCAGGACCACTGGTTCCTAACTGCTCACCTGCCTGCCTGATCGCCCCTAACTGCACCCCCCCCCCACCCCCTGCCAGTCTAGTCACACCAAACAGCCCCCCACTCCTGCAGTCCTGGTCACTCTTAGCTGCCCCCAAATAATATGGAAAATAATAAAAAATAATGTGTTTCTTTTAATGATATAGTTTATTGATTTCAGAAAGGAAGCAAGAAAGAGAAATATCAATGATGAGAATCATCCACTGCTGCCTCCTGCACATCCCCTACTGGCCCTACTGGGGATTGAGCCAGCAACCAGGGCATGTGCCCTGAGGAGGACTCTAAACATGACTTCCGGCTCCTATGTAGATGCTCAACCACTGAGCAAGGCAGGCTGGGCTAGATTGTGTTTACCTAATTGCTGACTTAGATCAGTGAAATCTACCAGCTTCCCTAGGACTCAGCATTGGCAGCACAAACTGCCTAGGGATGCAGGGTGTGTTATAATCCAAAGCCAGAAGAGGAAGCCCCGAGGGGTGGGGCGGGGGGTAACTTCATATCTAGAAAATCCTGCTGACAATGTCAGTGGAGGTGACCAGCTTGCATGGTCATGGTGGAAGGCACTCAAAATTGCTTTCAAATGTTCACACTGATAATGACTCACCACATACCAGGAGAGTATGAAAAAGTTTATTACTCAAATGCTGAAGTTTTAGTGGGAGAGTAGAGTGGATATTAGAATAAGAAACAACAGAGAGCACAGGGAAAAGTAACTGTCTTGTGCTGATGGTGGTTACTGGGTGCTTTTGGTGGGAGACTGTTGACACTATTGGTGTTGTGCCCAGATTTCGTGATCCCCAAGGACCACCAGGGAACCAAATCCGATGCAATTAGCAAGAGAGTCTCTTCCATGCTAGCATGGGCTCCATTCCACTCACGCCAACAGCATGGCGGAAAAGAGAAAGAATGTAACATCTCAATGGGTTTTATACAGGGGGGGATATGACCCTGATTGGTTGGGTTAGAGCTAGGGTCCGGCCACAAAATGGAGGATAGCTCCGCCCTGTCCCACAAGGAGGCAGGGTTCTAGCCTTGCCCTTTCATTGGAAACTTGCTTGATTGAAACTTTCCTCCTGCACCCAAGGATGGACCACCTGGGCTTTCTCATAGGCATTCCCAGGAATAAGGTCAGGAAGGAGAGAAGAATGCATCCTAAAAGTTTTTAATATTCAAACATCAAAACTGGAATCAGAATCTTTATTTAAGTATTTTTTTTCCAATAACAAGGGAAGAAAATAAGCACATACAAAATTCCTTCCTAATTGTTTATCACTCCACTCTTATGATGCTGATGGTAAGAGATTCTGAAGACAATGCAATGGAGAAATAAGGCATAAGTTTCCCTGTAAACTTATCAGTGATTACATACATGTATGACCTGTTATCTAAATTATAAAATGAAACCTCTCCCAACTCATAGTCCAGGAAAACTCCAATTTTCCGTTCTTCAGTATGATTCCAGAGCTGATGTTGCCAGCATCCGTTGCTTGGGGATGCTGATATGAAAGTATTTCTGGGGAAAGATGCTTTACACAAACCTAAGTAATATAAACCTCTACCTTCTATGTTTACCACCCAAAAATGCCTGCCAGCATCAAATCCCTCAGAACTCAGGACATCTGCATAAGTAAGTGTCTGGGGATTGGAATGACCATCTGGTCCCTTATATGTCACACTTTTTCTATCACTGGAGATAAGGAGACTTGGATGGGCAGTTTTAGGATCCAGTGTCAACTCTTCCTGAAACGTGCGGATCATTTTATACAGGCCCACGTAATGTGGGGGGAGAGGGAAAATCACCTCCTTTAATTCACATGAAAACACTGCAGGCGTCTCTAGGTTTCCATAGCTGTTGTGGATCCTTTCAATACTCGTGAGTAAGTCCGGGTCTGTCTGTAAACAGTTGTCTTCTATTTCAATTAACAGAGTGGTTAGCCTGAACATATGGTATGAAATTTGCCTTCTATTTTTAAGTAGATTTCCTTCAACATCATTGTTTTCTGTAAGTAGAGCGTCACCAAGGGCACTGAACTCTATTTCCAAGAAGGATTTAAGTTCCCTAAATTCATTGTACAATTTATCCCTCCATCCTCTGATCTTCATCAATGCTTCCGGAGGATTTGCAAGTTGGATTTTACATACCTTTTCAATATTTTCAAGGTGATCAGTGAGGACCACCAGATTCTCTTTGAGCATCCTCCTGGGACTAGCTGCAGCTTCCTCAATGGGGATCAGGCGCTGATCCTGGTGGTCAGAGACCTTGCACTGGGCACACAGCAGCTCCATGTTTTTCTCACAGAACAGGGTCAGAGCCTCATTGTGCTTCCCACACAGGGGTATTTCTTCCTGCAGTTTCCTCTGGCTCCCTGAGGTGGAGATCTGCTGAACAATCTCAGTCATGCGGCATATTTGGGGGTTCTTCTTCAAGCTCCTGTTAGGGCAGTGGTGGAGGCAGACAGGACACGGAAAGGTGCCCTGTAGACCTTCCCAGCGCTGGTGGATGCAGGAGGAACAGAAGTTGTGCCCACACTGAGTGGTCACCGGGTCTCGCAGGTGATCCAGGCAGATGGGGCAGCTGGCCTCTGCCTGGAGATTGGCCAGGGAAGCTTCCAAGGCCATTGTGCAGTGAGGGTGTCTATCGGAAAGGGTTCTCTGCAGTCAGTGTGATCCTGCAGGAGTGAGGAAAAGTGAGAAGCTGAGGTCTTCTCAGGCCTCCCTCTCTAGGCACTAGGAGCTTCCACGAAGAGTTCCAGCCACCAGTTGATGTCCAATCTTCCTGTCACCTTCTCCTGTGTTTAATGTTGAGTTCCCTAAGTAAAGATTAGCTGTGGACTCTGGTCTAAAAAGGAAGCAACATGCAAGTCGTCAGTGGTTTCTGTGGACAAAAAGATATCAACACTTAAAAGTTCAATCAGCATTAACCTTTCCCTCCTTGTGTGAACAGCATGTCAGGTAGCCCAAATCAGTTACTATGACAATATTTAAGGAGGAGTTAGAAGAAAAGTCTGTCTACAAGGAATTAGACAATCTCAAGCCTCACAAAAAAAATGTCATCTTGTGCTGTGGGGAAGAGAGAAGGATTTGTAAGCCCAGGAGCGAGGTCCTGCTACCAGAGGATGCTTCTCTGCAGAGACCCAGGTGAAGCACCATGCACATGTGTGTGTCCAGGAGGCAAAACCCTCAACAGGGGATCTAGGGAATAAGAGGAAGGAGGATACATTCAACTCAAAGTCATTGGACAGGGCAGCAGAAATTCACTTTAACGTGAAAATGACAACACATCTCTTGAAACCCAAACAATCATGCTGTATAAGAGGGGAGTTCCAATGAACTCGTTCAGGTTTCTCTTGGAGGGTCAGAGAATGGCTGATAATCACACTCCAAGAGAACTGGGAATAGAGGAAAAAGATGTGAATGAAGTTTATCAGGAACAACAGGGGGTCATTCAATGGTTTAGATTTCCTTCTTTTCCCTCAATCCTTTCTTATTGTTAAAAATAGTTCTTTTGTACTGTGGTGTTCCAGATGAAATGCCCTCCAGACTCTACTGGGGATTGAACCCATAACCCAGACATGTGTTCTTGACCAGAATCAAACCTGGGACCCTTCAGTCCACAGGCTGATGCTCTATTCACTGGGACTAGGGCCTTGACTATGACTTTTAGTGGGAGGTGGGAGTTTTTCAGTCAACTGAACTGTAGGAATATGACCTCTCCTCAGCTTGAAGCTACGTTGCAACTCTGAAGGTCTGGACCAAAAGAAAAATATCAGGTTGGAGACAAGATGACAGATAAGGTGAGAGTAAAGACTAACGCCAAAAAAGACTTCACTGAGGAGAAAGCAGTTTAAGAGTAAAGAAAAATCTTGTCAGGAGATCTCAGAAGAGCTTTAATTTTCATTAGCATTTAATAAAGTTATACATGCATAAATGTGTGCAAGAGAGTACTGTTCTTTTTTATTTTATTCGTAATTTGTGGGTTTTAAATGGATATTGACTGTACCAGCTTCATTAAAGTAAGCAAAATATTTTTGGGTAAAAAAAGTCATTTTAGCCAGATAGCTTAGTTGTTTAGAGTATGTTCCAAATTGAGAAAACTCTGAAGAATATTCTGGTCAATTTAAAATTTCAACTTTATTGGGCCACTGGATAGCCAGGTAGCAGGTGAAACACTAGTTCTGAGTGTGATTGTGAGATTTTTGGGAGAGATTAGTATTTGAATCTATGGATGAGCAAAGCAAATAGCCCTCACCAATGTGAGTGGGCATCATCTAACCCACTCAGACCCCAAAGAAAACAAACACCAGGGCAAGACTGAATTCACATTCTGAATAAGCTAGCACACCCACCTCCTGTCCTGGGTGCTGCTGGTTCTCAGCCCTTCAGGACC
This sequence comes from Vespertilio murinus, assembly GCA_963924515.1. Classification (NCBI taxonomy): domain Eukaryota; kingdom Metazoa; phylum Chordata; class Mammalia; order Chiroptera; family Vespertilionidae; genus Vespertilio; species Vespertilio murinus. The sequence continues at coordinate 57,234,174 of OZ004708.1, forward strand.
CCACTGGAAGCTGTACCACCTGCTCTCAGACTCTCAGGACTTAAACTACACCATGGTCTTTCCTGGGTCTCCTACTTAAAGACTGCAGACCATGGGACACCTATAACTTTTTGAGCCAATGCCTTTTAAAAATTATCTTTCTGGATACATACTATTGGTTCTGTTTCTCTGGTAAATCTTTAATAATACAGGGAGTTAAGCAATCAGTAAAATCCAAAGTATAATAAACTCTACACAAAATTCTATTATATTGATTCAACAAAAATCTACAGAGAAAGTAAAAAAACAAAACAAAACCACACATGGAAGGATGTAAAAATTAAATAGATTTAAAAGCTATACTAATGTGTATAAATCAAATTTCATTTCACTTTAAAATATTTTCTAAAAATTCAGTTGAAAGTGGATATTTGAGGATTAAAAAAAAACACTAATTGATAATTATGTTACGGTGAGATAATAAATAACATTAGAGGTATGTAAATTGCCCTAGCCTGGTAGTTCAGTTAGTCCCAATATGCCAATGCTTCAGGTTAAACTAAAGGTCAGATTCACGTCTGTGGAGACCGAAACAAGATGGCGGCCTAGGTAGTCTCCTAAGATGCCACCTCATCAACAATTTGGAAAAAAAACCAGCTAAAATCAAAAGGGATCACATCAGACCCACAGGAAAGCTGGCGGAATGGGATGGCTACAACTAGAGACGAACAAAAGTGCAGCTGCTGCCATGTGGAGTTTAAAATTATGGTGGAACCAGAGCTGTCACCGCCTCCACCGCGAGTGAGGGAAGCCCACCGAGAGCAGAGCTCGCTCTGCCCCAGGCCCAGGAAGTGGGCTGCTTCAGAGCCTGGCCTTCCCATACGCAGCCTTCCAGGCCTGCCTGCCGTGGGAGCGAGGGAACTGATGCCGGATCTCAGCCGCACCTTCTGCTCCCACCCGGAACGAGACCCCTTGGAGGCCCAGGGAGTGGGCTGCTTCAGAGCTTGGCCTCTGCCTCCGCAGCTGTTCCGCTCGGGTCCAGATCGAGAAGCCTTGGAGCGCAATCTCCCCGCCCGCAGCCATCTCAGCCCGGCCTCCACGCCCTGAAGCCACCCCAGCCTGCCTGCCATGCAAGCGAGGAGCTGGTGTGGTGCCTTCTGTTCGTGACCCCAGTGCCCCAGGGGGGCCATGTGCCCCGGGATAGCCGTGTAGGACCAGGGGGGGGGGGTGTGAACCAGAGGAGGAGTAGTTATAGGCAATCAGGCCAGCAGGGGAAGACAGTTGGGAGGGACCAGGCCTGCAAGGGAGGGCAGTTAGGAGAAATAAGGCTGGCAGGGGAGCAGTTAGGCATCAATCAGGCTGGTAGGGAGTGGTTAGGGGGTGATCAGGTTGGCAGGCAGAAGTGGTTAGGGTCAATCAGGAAGGTGGGCAGGAGAGCATTTGGGAGCTAGCAGTCCTGGATTGTGAGAGGGATGTCCCAGATTGGAGGGTGCAGGTTGGGATAAGGGACAACCCCCCATGCCCCCCATGCATGAATTTCATGCACTGGGCCTCTAGTCTTACCTAATAATAGAGAAACCTGAAAATTTTTATACGCTCACAGCCAATCAGAGTTGAGTATGCAAGTTACCCAACAAAGATGGCGGTTCATTTGCATACATACCTGGGTCTGGGGAACCTCCTCAGCACCTCCCAGCTGGCCATCGGGCAGAGGCTTTAGGCTTGGGAAGGGGCCAAGCCTGCTATCCGAGGGGCGGGGGTCCCCTTTCCAGGCCAAAAGCTTCTGCCGAGCCTGGGATCGGAGGTGGGGTTGGGAGAACCCCTTCCCAAGCCTAAAGCCGGGAGTGGAGGCTTTAGACTTAGGGTGGTGCTGGGTGGCACCACTTCCCAAGCCTAAAGCCTGGGGCAAAGGCTTTAGACTTAGAAAGGGGCCGAGCCTGAGATCGGAAGTAGAGAGAGAGAGAGAGAACCCCTTCCCAAGCCTAAACCTGGGGTGGAGGCTTTTGGCTTGGGATCAGAGGGAAGGGGAAAATGTCAATTGAAATATATCCTCAGGTGAGGATAAAAAAAATAATAAAGAAATGTCATAACCTATGAAAGACACATTTTGAAAATACTCAAAGTTGTCATTTTTTCATGGAGAAGGGACTGAAGTCCGTGTTGATGAAAATACCTTGGAGGCTGTGTGACTGGCAGTGGCTGCAGCAGTGGGGTGATGGGGCTGGCGCCTTCCCCTGATCAGCCCGGTCACCTCAAGCAAAGGGAGGCCAGAAGGTGGCTTAGGTCCGCTCCCAATGGGGAATGTGCTTAAGCCATCATTAGGACATCCCCTGAGGGCATCCAGTATGTGAGAGGGGACAGGCTGACCCCTCCCCAGTGCACAGATTTCACAAACCAGGCCCCTAGTATATATGTATTATTGATTTCAAAGAGGAAGGGAGAGGGAGAGAGAGATAGAAGCATCAATGATGAGAGAGAATCATTGATTGGCTGTCCTCTACACTCCCAGGGATCAAGCCCAAAACCTGGGCATGTGCCCCTGCCCTGAATCAAACCTGGGACCCTTCAGTCCACAGACTGACACTCTAACCACTGGACAGAACCAGCTGGGGCTGGGGGATGGGTTTTTTAATTCCTGGTTTATTCAGAGACACATGGGACAAAGAAACTAACACTCAGCTTCCCTCTCAGTTTGGTGGTAGCATATACAGCTATTTAGGTAAACCTTTTGGAACATCTGGTTTTAAACAAATGAATATGACACCAGGCACTGAGACATTCTGGCAAAGGATTTCCATGGATAGCTTCAGACCAACACTTCAGGGCACTTTGCACAGGCAGCTATCCATAATCCCATATGTATCTGTATTTTTAGCAAGCATTTTGATGATGTAGGGCAAGGCTAACTGAGGGACACCAGCAATAATAAAAGCATGTATCTAAAATAACCTGAATCCCAGTGATCGTTGGCTTTGAGGTAAAGTCAAGGCCCTGCTAGAGTAGCCACCCAGAAAGCCAAGGGTGAGGAGCAATACCTCCATGGCTCTCAGTTTGGTCCCACCTCCTGCACCAGTATCATCCCGACTCCCAGCTTACCTGGAGCCTGCTCCCTTGAGTGAGTCCTGAAGTGTGTCTCCAAGAAGAGTCTCAGAAGCCAGTCTCCTTCCAGTTAAATGCTTAGTAATGTGACTCTGGCCTATATATACCACCCTAGGAGGGTGGATGTCTTTAAGACCTCACCCACTAAAGCTCCTACCCAGAGGTGGGAAAAGTGGGTGAGGGTGGGGATAGGAGGATATTCAGAAGTCTGTTTGATGGGATCTCTTCTTATTCCTGCAGGTTAGGGCAGAATAACTTTGTCAATATGCATAATCTGATTTGCTCCTTTGTAATCATCCTTCTAATTTCTCAACACCCTTTAATCCCATCTTTGCTGAGGAAGAAACTGAAATTAAAAGTAATTTGGCTCAGTGGATAGAACACCAGTCTGTGGACTGAATGGTCCCAGGTTGGATTTTGGTCAAGGGCACATACCAGGTTTTCAGGCTTGATCCCCAGTGGGGGTGTGCAGAAGGCTACCAACCAATGATTCTCATTGATGTTTCTCTCTTCCTTCCTTTCTGAAATAAAAATATATTTAAAAAAATAATGGTAAAAGCAAAGTCTTTCCTTTCTTTCCAACTTTAGCTTGGCATAATGACTCTAGCAAAAAACGATGGACAGAAGAAGGGCTTTTGTGCCATCCATGAGGTAGCACCAGAGAACACACTATCAACATCCATAAACGCATCTATGGAGTGGGTTTCAAGAAGCTTGCTGCTCTCTCACTCAAAGAGATCCAGAAACATGCCTTGAAGGAGATGGAAACTCCAGATGTATGAATTTGAGAGGGTTAACTTGAAACAAAGGCAGGTGGGACATAGGTGGGGGAGTCATGGCAGTTTGAGCTAGCCTAACCACAGGAAGCAGAAATAATAAAATGTTTCTGGTGTCAAAAGTGGAGTCATGGAAAACCAAAGGAGGGCCTACAGCAATAAGGTGTACTGACACTGAAACAGGAAGTTCAGCACAGAAACAGAGAGAGGACACATAGAAACAGGGAAAGTTCAGGACCTTTGCTGGGCAAGAACAACTGAGGGAATCAATCAGGTGATGTCACAGGCAGGCTTGTATTAAATATACCCCTGGACTACAAGGCTTTGATGGGTAGCCCAATATAATCTCCCCCACCCCACCTCATGAGGTCACATGCTTCAAGGGATTATAAATCCAAGCAGAATACCTGCGTGGTGTGCACTTGCTTTCAGACCACCTGTGTGTACCCTTCTACCTAGAAGTAAAGATATTTGCCTGGCTGCCTGCCCCTGACTATGTTTTGTGTTCTACCAGGACTCCAGAATTTGGGGGCTCACCTCATTTCTTACAGGAGAGAGAAGTCTGTGTTTGACTGGAGTGTGGTAGTGGGTGGAGCCACTTGAAATAAACTCAGGGATTTAAGGAAGAAATATCTTCTCACACACATGAAAACTAATGATTTCAGGTAAGGACTGCTCTTCTGACCAAAAAAGCTGCTTAATTGGCTGCATGTGCTCTGAGCTTCCAAATCTGGAGGAGCAGTTGTCCAGCTGTGCTATGACTGGCTGCAGGTTGGGGGAAGAGTTTTTCTTGGCAGCTGGAATGAAAAGGTCAGGCAACTCACAGGACTCACAGGACTTGCAGCTCTGGCAAGACTCCCGGAAGAAATCAACTGTCCCATCTGCCTGGATGGCCTGTGAGACCTTGTCACCAACGAATGTGGGCACAGCTTCTGTCGCTGCTATATCCAGCAGTCCTGGGCTGACCTATAGGACAGGTTCCCTTGCCCTGTGTGCCGTCACCTATGCCAAGAGAGGTGCTTGAGGAGCAACACCCAGCTGGGAAGGATGGTTGACATGGCCAAACTCCCCCAGATCACCAGGGGAAAGAAGAAGAGGCAGGAATATAGGTACTTGTGCAAGAAGAGTAACAATGTCCTGACCCTCTTCTGTGAGGAGGACCTAGAACTATTGTGTCGCCTGTGCACTCAGCCCCTTGACCACCAGGGCCATTAGGCGAGGCCCATGAGGGAGGCTGCCTCTCATTACAGGAAAAGGCTCAGCAGTTACATTGAGCCCCTGAGGAAGCAGGAGGCAAACATTTATTAATTAATAAGCATTGAACGCAAAAAAAAACCCCTTAGAACTGAGAGAGAAGGTGGAGATACAAAGGCTGGAATTACTCTCTGAAGTTGAGCAGTTTTTAGAATGAGGTCAAGAAGCAGTTCTTTCAAGATTAGCAGATGGAGAAAAGGCTATTGAAAAGAAACTCGGCGCTAATATAACTGCATTTTCAAAGTACAATTCCACACTCAAAGGCCTGCTAAGTCAGGTGGTAGAGTGCGCTGTGCTGATGGAAGTGGAATGGCTGTTTCCATGACTTCCATTTCATGCACCTTCTCCTCTAGCCTGACTGAGCTTTCTGGAATGCCACAAATACACTCTTTTATCTTTTCAGAATCCAACTCATCTTTCAAGATCTCAACCAAACAAAACTTATGTTCTCTATAAATCTTGTCTACAACAGTGTGTTGTTTTTTTTTCCTACTTTAAAATTTTTATGACACTCCCCTTAATATTTAGTTGGAATATTTCTTTTTTTAAAATTATTTTATTGATTTTTTACAGAGAGGAATAGAGAGCTAGAAACATCGATGAGAGAGAAATATCAGCCAGCTGCCTTCTGCACAACCCTCACTGGGGATGTGCCTGCAACCAAGGTTCATGCCCTTGACTGGAATTGAACCCGGGACCCTTCAGTCCACAGGCTGACGCTCTATCCACTGAGCCAAACCAGTTTTGGCTAGTTGGAATATTTCTTATGCTGTCTTGTATTATATTCCCTGAAGGGTTTGGAGCCTACAATACAGTTTCTTCTCTCTGTCTATCATTTGATGTTCAATAAGTACATGATGTCTATTTCAAATACACTGGCCAATGGAGCTGACAGGAAATATAGTAAATCCATACAAATAGCACCCCATAATTTCTCTAATTTACCATCCTCAAGTGAATGGTGAAGGGAAGATGCCTCTTAAATACAAAAAACCAGTTTCACTATTTTGTCTCCATTTTTATTTTTTTAATTATTTTTTAAAAATATATTTTATTGATATTTCACAGAGAGGAAGGGAGAGAGATAGAGAGCCAGAAACGTTGATGAGAGAGAAACACCGAAAAGCCGCTTCTTGCACACCCCCTACCGGGGATGTGCCCGCAACCAATGTACATGCCCTTGACCGGAATCGAACCCGGGACCTTTCAGTCCGCAGACCGACGCTCTACCACTGAGCCAAACCGGTTTCAGCTGTCTCCATTTTTAAACATTTCATTGTGATGACATTAGTCTACATGAACATATAGGTTACATGTGTGGATTACTCATTTACAAAATCTTTATATAGAACCATGTGTCCACCATCCAAAGTCAAATTTTCTCCTGTCACCTCATATAGGACCCCTTTCTTCCCCCATCTCCCTCCCTCTGGCAACAACTATGCTGCTGTTTGTGTATATAAGTTTCAGTTTTATAGTCTGCATATGAGTTAAATCATATAGTTCTTAGCTTTCTCTGTTTGACTTATTTCATTTCACATAATGTTTTCAAGGTCTATCCATGTTATTATAGATAATGCTATTTCATTGTTTCGTATGTCTGTGTAGTACTCTGTTGTGTGTATATACCACATGTTCTTTATCCAATCATCTGTTATAGGGCACTTTCGCTGTTTCCAACTCTTGGCCACCATGAATGATGCTGCAATGAATATAGGGGTGTAGAAAGGGCTTGGGAAGACACATGAGCATTTTTTAAAATTATTGTCAGCTGAGTCCAGTGGCATTGGCAGAGCCACGTCCTGGAAACATACCATGCTAGAGGCAGGTATGTTGTCAGCCTGACCTTAGCTTTTATTACTTAAGTTCATCCAGGCACAAGGAAAGGACACAATTTATCTGGGCTTAGCCAGGAGTGACAATTACAAAGAAGCCAAGAAAGAATTACAGTTTATCTTTAACCATAATTAAACATAATTTCCTTTGTCTCAAACTCTAGTAAAACTTCCTGGAACCATACTGTATAAAACAAATGCACTGCACCGGCTCTGGGTCACTGTCTCTCCATCAGAGGCAGCTGTTCCACTGGTCCCAGCTTTCCCTACTGTATCTATGTCTGTCTCTTTCATTTTCAAAACTTATGTCTGCTCTCTAACCATCTTGGATGCAGTCCAAAAGAGAGCAATAATTATATAGGGGTGCATATACCTTGCATATAAATGTTTTTGAAGTTTTTTTTTTGTTGTTTTTCTTTGTTTTCTTTTATTGTTTTTTTTGGTATATACTCAGGAGTGGGATTATTGGGTCATATGGTAGCTCTATTTTTTGAGGGAGCACCAGACTGCTTTTCATAGTGGTTGTACCAGTCTACATTTCCATCAGCAGTGATTGAGGGTTCCCTTTTTTCCAACAACCTCTCCAACACTTGTTGTTGCTTGTCTTGTTGATAATGGCCACTCTAACTAGTGTAAGGTGGTATTTCATTGTAGTTTTAATTTGCATTTCCCTGATTGCCAGTAAGGTGGAACTCCCCCCCCCCCCCCCATATATCTATTGGCTGTTTGTATGTCTTGGGAGAGGTATATTTTCATGTCCTCTGCCCACTTAAAAATATATATATTTTATTGATTTTTCCACAGAAAGGAAGGGAGAGGGACAGAAAGCTAGAAACATCGATGAGAGAGAAACATTGACCAGCTGCCTCCTGCACACCCCCCACTGGGGATGTGCCCACAACCAAAGTACATGCCCTTGACCAGAATCGAACCCGAAACCTTTCAGTCAGCAGGCCAACACTCTATCCACTGAGCCAAACCGATTTTTGCTCTGCCCACTTTTTTTTTTTTTTTTATTTCATTATTTTTATTTATTTTTTTTTTAAAATAAATCTTTATTGCTGCCCACTTTTTGATTGGATTGTTTATTTGTTTGGTGTTGAGTTTTTTTTTTTTTTAATAAATCTTTATTGCTCAGATTATTACAATTGTTTCTCCTTTTTCTCCCCCATTGCTCCCTTCCACCTGATTCCCACCCCACCCTCTGCCCTTACCCCCTCCCCCCACTATTGTCCTCATCCATAGGCTATACAATTTTAATCCAGTCTCTTTCTGCACCCCACACCCCTTTCACCCTGATAATTATCTATCCACTCCCTTTCTTTGCCCCTAATTCTATTATATTCACCAGTTTATTCTATTCCTCAGATTTTTAATTCACTTGATCTTCTTCCTCTTCGTAAGTAATACCTTTCAGCATTTCATATAATACTGGTTTGGTGGTGATGAACTCCTTTAGCTTTTTCTTATCTGTGAAGCTCTTTATCTGCCCTTCAATTCTGAATAATAACTTTTCTGGATACAGTAATCTTGGTTGTAGGTTCTCGCTATTCATCACTTTGAATATTTCTTGCCACTCCCTTCTGGCCTGCATGGTTTCTGTTGAGAAATCAGCTGATAGTTGTATGGGTGCTCCCTTATAGGTAACCAACTGCTTTAAACTTGCTGCTTGTAAGATCTTTTTGTCTTTTACCCTTGGCATATTGATGATGATGTGCCTCGGAGTATTTCTTTTTGGATTCCTCTTGTTTGGGGTTCTGTAGGCTTCCTGTACTTGTAAGTCTATTTCTTTCACCAGGCGAGGGAAGTTTTCTGATATTATTTCTTCAAATATGTTTTCAGTATTTTGCACTCCCTCTTCTTCTGGCACCCCCATAATTCTGATGTTGGTGCGCTTGCAGTTGTCCCAGAGGCTCCTTACACTATCTTCAACTTTCTGGATCCTCTTTTCTTCTTCCTTCTCCAAAGGAGTGTCTTTTGGCTCTTTGACCTGGTTCTTGTGTTCCTCCATTCTGCTGTTGGATCTCTGCATAATATTTTCCAATTTAGTCAGTTTATGTATACTTTTTAGTTGGGTCTCATGAAGTTTATCAAGCTTTTCTAGGATATTCTTGCATAACCTTAGAACCATAGTTCTGAACTCTATATCCTCCATCTCTTTTGTTTGAGATCTATTTCCTTGTTTCGGCATTATCACTATTTTTCAGAGTTGGTAGGATGGCTTTGTGTGTTGGTGTCCTATATAGCACAGTGGGTCAGCCTCCTCAGTTACCTGAGGTAGACACTCCTGGTGATCTCCTTTGTGGATTGCGTGCACAGCCTTGTTGTAGCTAAGTCTTTATTGTTGTGAATTGACCTTCAGGCCAATTGGATGTGGGTATCAGCTGTGTCTACTCTGGGATAAATTCTGTATTGGAGACAGTCTTTTAGGATCAGACTTGAAAAACTGCAGAAGCCTCTGCTCAGCTTGGATGGGGCAGAGTCTCAGGGCTGTACTGACAGTCTTGGCTTCTGCCCTGCCCTTGTGCACGCCTGAGTTTCCACCTGGCTTTTGCCTTCTGCAGCTTCCCTGAGTTTCCACCTGACCGTCCCAAGAGCGTGGGTGCCCCAGGGGCTCGCCCGGACTAGGGCTGGTCTCTGTAGTCTGGAGCTTCTGACTCCTTCCACTACAGAGAGGCCGCCACCTTGTACAGAGAGGCAGCGGCAGCCTCTGCGGTCAGACCTGGAGCTTCTGACTCCTTCTGCTCCGGAGAGGCAGCGGTCAGACCTCAGCGCAGTCTCATTCTCGCGAGCGTGACTGTAGACCCTGCCAGCTGCGGCTACAGGTCCCTGGTCTCCCAGTCTCTGAGTCTCTGGGTGCCTTTCTCTACAGTCCAGACTCCACCCGTATGAGCCTGGGACCACGGAATTTCGGCCGGGGGTTGGGTTCAGTACAGTCGAAAAGGGTTCTGAGCAATAGGGAATTCCTCCCCTCCCGCCAGGCAGGCATTCAGAGGCCGCACTTCTTCTCTGTGCGAGAGCGTCTCCCTACCTTAGCGCTTTTCGGCTCCCAGTCTGATCCGTGAGCCTCTCTCTTTCTTTCTAGTTGTAGCTATTCCACTCCGCCAGCTTTCCTGAGGTTTTGGTGAAGTCCCTTTTGATTTTAGTTGTTTTTTAAATTAAATTGTTGATGAGGCAGCAGCTTAGGAGACTGCCTAGGCCGCCATCTTGGTTCCGGTCCTGGTGTTGAGTTTTATGAGTACTTTATATATCTTGGAAATGAAACTTTTGTCAGAGCTACTGTTTGCAAATATCATCTCCCATCTACTTTTTTCTTTTGCTGTGCAGAAGCTCTTCAGTTTGATATAGTCCCATCCTTTTACCTCCCTTGCCTTTGAGGTCAAGTCCATAAATATTCTCTACTACCCAGGTCCATACGTTTGCTACCTATATATTTTTTAATGTGACCTATAGTTGTGGTTCCTATGTCTAAGTTTTTGAGCCATTTTTGAATTATTTTTTTGTACGTGGGGTCAAACTGCAATCTAGTTTCATTCCTTTGAATGTGGCTTTCCCAGCACCACTTATTGAGGAGACTATCTTTACTCCAATGTGCATTTCCGGCTCCTTTGAAAACATTATCTGTCTATATGTGTGTGGTTTTATAGCTGGGCTCTCTGTTGTGTTCCATTGATCTGTGTGTCTGTTTCTCTGCCAGTATCATGCTGCTTTGATTATCATAGCTCTGTAGTATATTTTAAAGAAACCTGGAGTAGTTTAGCTTCAATCAAGAAGCATTTATTGCATGCATTTTTCTAAGTCTCTCATTTTACTTAGATATTCATTTTATTTCCATACACTGTCAGTTCATGCATCCCACTCTTAAAAATTAAAAAAAAAAAAATCAAGTGTTCTTTAACTCTCAAATCTACTTCCAGGTAATAAAAAAGGAATTTTTATTGTTATTAGAAACTAGTGACCCAGTGCATGAATTCATGCACTTTGAAAGGAAATTATTAGAAGTTGGTTGGCATGGTGGGGCTGGTCTAGCTGGGCTGATATGCCCTGGAGCCAACCTATCACATTCCCTTCCCAGTGTCTGTAGAGTGAGCACAGTTTCTCCAGCAGGTGGGGTCCCCAAGCCTGGCCTGCAGGGATCAGATGGGGTCCCCCGACCTAGCCTATGGAGATTGGCTGAAAATGGCTCTCTGACATCCCCTGAGGGGTCCTAATGTGTGAGAGGGAACTCTGCAAAGTTTCTGTTATACAGGGTGTGGAACACAAATTCAAGTTTGCAGTAAACCAGATTCAAGGCCACCAGTGCCCAGCAACAACATAGCCTACGGCCAAAGTTGGAATCATGTGGTTCCATGAGGAACCGGGCTCCCGACTTTCTGGTTTTGGGGTGTATCATTAGAGAACCACCACAGACAAGTCACTGCAACTTGGCAGCTCCTTCATTGACTGTCTGCTCCCCTGATGGTCAGTGTGCATCATAGTGACCAGTCGGACAGTAGGAGGGACACTTAGTATATTAGCCTAATATATATATATATATGTACTAGTAGCCCTGCACACAAATCTGTGCACCAGTAGCTCTCTGCGGGGCCTATCCGCTCTAGGCCTGCTGCCCAGAGGGTCTCTGTGGCTCAGAGGCCCATGTGCAATCTAGTGCAGAATTCTTGCCTTGTATCCACTGTGACAAACCAAGCATTCCACCAGGCCTCTCATGCTGCCTGCTCTCAGCAGCCGCCCCCCTTGGACTGGGGCACTCCAAGAGGGCTGAGAGGACTGGGCACCGCCATTTTGTGGCTTTGGGCTCTGCTATCTTTGTGACAGTGATGATTAATTTGCATATTACCATTTTGTTAGGAAAAAAATATATATGTATTTTTTTGTCATTATTTACTCAAGATAATTTAACTTTGGTCACAATTTACTAGGAATTTAAGCACTTGCAGTCTTGCCTGTCGGACCTCATTCAATGCTAAGGGCCCAATAATATATCTATTAATTTATTAATCCAAATTAGTGCTTTAATGTAACTCTCAACTTTTCATTTTTCAAGGTCACTAATTTTATTTTGTGCCAGTAGGGGAATTCAGTTTGTTATAGACACAAATATGTTTCTCCTAAAAATGTTATAATATACTTAAAAATAAATTTTGCAATGTGTGGTTTTATAGCTGGGCTATCACTCCATACATTGTAAAAGAGGGCACTGCATTCTAGTAATCTGCTTTTTATCCATGCAAGAAAGATAACTCAAAAGTCCTTTCATTCTTACCATGCCTCCCTAAATTCAAAACATCCCATTGTTTTTCCAAAGTCAGTTTTCTGGTGATCCCAGGTCTGCCCCTGGGATGCTGGCTGCCAGCCTGCCCATTGCAGCTGAGCCAGGTGCACAGACCTTCAGAGCCAAGATAGTGGACCCGCAAGAAAGAGAGACTTGCCTCATGTGCCCCTGCAGGATAGAGGGAAGCCCAGCGACAGGGAGCCCAGGATGCACAAGGAGCCAGGGCTGTCAGACCAGGTGTACCTCAGGGGAAGTTCTCAGTTCCCGGGGCAGATGCGGACCTGGGCTGGGCACTCGCCTGGGACCAGGCGCCGGCAAGCCCCACGGTACCCAGGAAAATTAAGGCCAAAGCTGCCTTGTGGTGGACCCCATCCCACCCTGATGCCTCCTCTTACAACCCAGCACACTGGGCTAGCCCAGCTCAGGGAGCACTGCCTCCTGCCCTGGCTGCTATGGGGGAGGGTGGCTCCCCTTTCCCCTCCTCAGTTTCCACCCAAGGTATTCTGGACCAGCCACCCCTCAACTCTCCTTCCTCCTCCACTTTTGAGCACTCAGATCCTCCAGCCTGCCCCCCCCTCCAGCCTTTCCCTCCCCCCCCCATTTCCGGACCCTTGATACCAAAGCCCCAGCCAGCTTGACCTCTCCACCTGTTCCCAGGGGCCCCATTCATCCAGGTTGCATTTAGACATTAGTCTCAATGATTCGTTTTCTAATGGATCACCAACATTTCAAAATAATAGAGTCTCACAGTGCTACCAAATAACGAATGTTTTAGGCTTATTTTACTTAAATGAAATAACTGCTATAGGATCAAGTCAAACTATTGTAAATGCCCATGTTAATCTATTTACAAGTTGTAAGAAATTTTCAAAAGAGATCCAAGATGGCGGCATAGGTAAACATCTAAACTGTTGCCGTGCACAATAATTTCAAAACTAAAAGACAAAACGTCTATCACCCAGAACCATAGGAAACCTGGCTGAGTGGAAGTTTTACAACTAGACGGAAAGAGAAAAGAGCATTCAGGTGCTCTCGAAAGTGATGAAAAACTGAGGTACAGGCTGGCGGCATTCAGCATGCCAGGAAGTCTAAATCAGTTATCTATACTAATAAAAGGGTAATATGCAAATTAACTGTAACTCCACCAGAAAGATGGTGGTACCGTCTAGCTCTGTGGCCTCTGCCCAAGCCAAGCCTCCATCCTGCCCAGGCCAGCTGCCAAGGGAGACATGCAGGGAGTGAGCAAAGTCCCCTGTCTGGGGGTTCCAAATTTGCCATGGGTTCCTTTCACTGTTGACTAGAGATATACAGGGTGTCCCACCAAAATGTATACACACTTTGAATGCGTACTAATTCCAATGGATTTAAGCATGAAAAGAAAGAAAAAACAATGGCGCTGTCATCTGTTAAAAGTGTAGGCACAAACTGGCAGTCAGACATTCCCCAAGGGGTCCTACATTGGAGAGGCTGCAGACCAGACTGAAGGGGTCCCCATCTCACTACCCACTCCTGCAGGAATTTCATGGTTATGACAACATTAAAAGAGGAGTTAGAAGGAAAGTGTATTTTTCAACTTAAAAGGAATTAGTCAATTTAAGTAAATTCATCATTGGCCTCCACCATCACAAAAAAAAGTGATCTTGTGCTGTGGGGAAAAAAGGATTCATAAGCCCAGGAGCGAGGTCCGGCTACCAGAGGGTGTTTCTCTGCAGAGACCCCAGCTGAAGTACCATGCACATGTGTGTCCAGGAGGCAAAACCCTCAACAGGGAACTTGGGGAATAAGAAGGAAGGAGGATACATTCAACTCTGAGTCATTGGCAGGACAACAATGAGATTCACTTCAAAGTGAGAATGACAACACATCTCAAGAAACCCAAACAATCACACTAAGATGAGGAGTTCCAATGAACTCACTCAGGTTTCTCTTGGAGGGTTGGAAAATGGCTGATAATCACACTCCAAGAGAACTGGGAATGGAGAAGAAAGATGTGAGTGAAGTTTATCAGGAACAACTGGAGGTCATTCAATGGTTTAGATTTCCTTCTTTCTTTTCCCTCAATCCTTTTTTATTGTTAAAAATAGTTCTTTTGTACTGTGGTGTTCCAGATGAAATGCAAAAGTGACACCCCCTCCAGACTCTTTAAAACCTCTGGTAATTTGAATTCTAGTGCCCAGCATTCATTATTGTTTGTTTTCATTGTGCTGAGTTTGGGTGATCAAGCCTCAGCCTCCTTCACATTGCCCTCTCCTTTTGAAATATCATGTGTGCACAGGGAGGCCACCCTTTTCAGGACTGTGCATTTTGGGGCTTATGATAAATGAGGTGGACCAATGCAAGTCATCATAATACTTCTAATTGGCCCAGATGTCCTAGCATGTGTCTGCTTCACTCCTGGACTGTGACTTTCAGTGGGAAGTGGGAGTTTTTCAGTGAAGTGAACTGTGGAAAAATGACCTTTCATGAGCTTGAAGCTACTTGTGAAATCTGAAGGTCTGCAGCAAAAGAAGAAGAATATCAGGTTGGGATCAAGATGACAGATAAGGTGAGAGTAAAGACTAACGCCAAAATGGCTTCACTAAAGAGAAAGCATTTTAAGAGTAAAGAAAAACATTGCCAAAAGATTCCAGAAAAGATTTAATTTTCATCAGCATTTAATGAAGTTATTAAAAAAATATATCTACATATTTTGTTTTGTTTCCACAGCCACATGGAGACATATTTCATGTATTGCTTGAAAACCACTGCATAGAGGCGCTTGTGATGTTGATGGTGTGTTCTCTGGTCACTACCTCCCTGATGGCAGAAAGGCCCTTCTCTCCACCCTTCCTTGCAGGAGCCATTATGCCAGGCCCACATTGGAAAAGAAGCAAAGATTTTACGTTTATTATTATTTAAATATATTTTTATTGATTTCAGAGAGGGAGGGAGAGGGAGATAGAAACACCAATGATGAGAATCTTTATTTATTTATTTATTAATAAATCTTTATTACTCAGATTATTACAATTGTTTCTCCTTTTTCTCCCCCAAAGCTCCTTACCACCCAGTTCCCTTCCCACCCTCTGCCCTTACCCCCTCTCCCTCCAATTGTCTTCATCCATTGGTTATAGGATTTCAATCCAGTCTCTCACTGTTTCCCCACCCCCTTATCCTCCTGATAATTATCAGTCCACTCCTCTTCTTTGCCCCTGATTCTACTATACTCACCACTTTATTCTGTTCCTCGGGGTTTTCTTTCCTTCTCTTTTCCTTTTTTCCGTATATTGAAATTCATATATGGAAAAAAGGAAAAGAGAATCTTTTATCAGCTACTTCCTGCTCACACCTCCCTCCCCTTGCACCCCCCCACTCCTTCCTCCTCCCCGACTGGGGATTGAACCTGCCTCTTGGGTATGTGCCCTTGACTGGAATAGAACCTGGGAACACTTCAATCCACAGGCCAATGCTCTCCACTGGACCAAACCAGCTAGGGCAAGGTCTGTTTGTTTTTTTCCTTTTCCATTCAAATGGGATTAAAGTTTGTTGAGAAGTTCAAGAGAAAATTACAGCTGAAACCGGTTTGGCTCAGTGGATAGAGCATTGACCTGCGGACTGAAAGGTCCCAGGTTCGATTCCGGTCAGGGGCATGTACCTTAGTGGCGTGCACATCCTCAGTGAGGGATGTGCAAGAGGCAGCTGGTCGATGTTTCTCTCTCATCAATGTTTCCAATTCTCTATCCCTCTCAATTCCTCTCTGTGTAAAATCAATAAAATATATTTTTTTTTTAAAAAAGAAAATTACAAAGATTATACATTATTAGATTATACATATTAACGGGGTTAGTCTGCCCTAACCTGCAGGAATAAGAGGAGATCCCATCAACCAGACTTCTGAACGTCCTCTTATCCCCACCCTCGCCCAGGAGTCCCACCTCCAAAAAGGAGCCTTAGTGGGGTGAGGTATTAAAGATTTACCCTCCTTAGTGGTATATATAGGCCAGAGTCACATTGCTAACCACTTAACTGGAAGGAGACTGGTTTTGGAGACTCACTCAAGGGAGCAGGCTCCAGGTAAGCTGGGATGATACTGGTGCAGGAGGTGGGACCAAGGTGAGAGTCACTGAGGTATTACTCCCTATTCTTGACTTTCTGGGTGGCTACTCTAGCATGGCCTTGACTTTACTTCATAAGCCAATCATCACTTGGATTCAGGTTGTTTTAAGAGCCCTATTTTTATTATTGCTGGTGTTACTCAGTTAGTCTTGCCCTACATCATACTAATTTGCTTGCTAAAAATACAGATACCAGGATCCCAACCTGCCCTATGGGGTGACAAATATCTATATGCACATGCAAAGTGCCTTGAAGTGCTGGTCTGAAGCTGCCTATGGGAATCTCCTAGAATGTCTCAGTGTCTGCTGTCAAATTCTTTTTGTTTAAAACCAGAGGTTCCTTATTAGTAGATTTGGCTAAGTGGAAAGAGCACCCAGTTTTGATTCTGGAATAGGGCAGTGGTTGGTAAACTGTGGCTCAAGAGCCATATGTGGCTCTTTGGTCCCTTTAGTGTGGCTCTTCCACAAAATACCACGTGCGGATGCACATGTACAGTGCAATTGAAACTTCTTGGCCCATGCGAAGAAGTCAGTTTTCAGCTCTCAAAAGAAATTTGTCATTGGCTCTGTTGACTAATGAATTTGCTGACCACTGGTCTAAGGCTTGGGTTGGGGACTCCATGCCGTGTTGAGCTTGTAGGAGGCAGCCAATAAATGATTCTCGTCATTGATGTTTCTATCTCCTTCTCTGTGATATATATATATATATATATATATATATATATATATATATATATACAATATACAAATATATATTATTTATTTTATATATATACACAATAAATAAATTTATATATATTTGTGTGTGTATATATACACAATAAATAAAACCAGAGGTTCCAAGAGGTTTACTGTGTATGCTGACACCAAACTTAAAGGGAAGCTGAATGCTATTTTCCTGGTTGCATCTGTCTCTGGAGGAATAGATGATCAAAAATACCACCATCAATGACTCAGGCTGACTGAGATCAAACCTGAAATCCAGCCCACATGTACAAGCAGATGGAATTTTAATACTAGCTTTGGTCTTTTCTTAATCTCTTTTCGGGAGATTGTTGGATGGGGATGGGATGTGGGAACAGGAAAGCAGATGATGGATTTGTAGTGGAGAAAGGGGACCAGTTTGAAACAACTGTGAGGGAGAAAGGAGTTGAAGTGAAACTGAGAGCTCTGAGATGAAGGGACATGGATGAAGCTTAAGAAAGGAGTAGGAGAGCCGAAACTGGTTTGGCTCAGTGGTAGAGCATCAGCCTGCGGACTGAAAGGTCCCAGGTTTGATTCTGATCAAGGGCATGTACATTGGTTGCGGGCACATCCCCGGTAGGGGGCGTGCAAGAGGCAGCTGGTCGATGTTTCTCTTTTATTGATGTTTCTAGCTCTATCTCTCTCTCCCTTTCTCTCTGAAAAAATATCAATAAAATATATTAAATAAAAAAAAGAAAGGAGTAGGAGAAACCTTCTTGGTTAGAAGTGATCAGAGAAACACTGAAATGGAATTCAGTGGTTAGGTTTTTATAAAGTAAATTATAGAATATTCTAGGTTGAGAATAGGAGAGAATATCTTGTGAACTCATTATGAAGAATCCATATTCTATGACTAACTGTTTTGCAACTTACCCCTATAATTGAGCCAACATTTTGCCATTTCTGGGCAGGAAGTCTCTATGAGTTTACTTATAAACTTTTCATTATATATTTCTAAAAGAGACTCTTAATTTACATACTTCTACATTAAAATTTTAAAAATTAATTTCTTTTTTTAAACTTATTTTCTTATAAAATGTGAGAGGATGGGGCAAGGCAGAGATAGAAAGAGAGAGAGATTAGGAATGATCAAGAGACATTGATTTGTGGTTCCATTTAGTCATGAATTGATTGGTTGCTTCTTGTAAGTGCTCTGACTTTGGATTTAATCTGAAACCTTTGCATATTGGGACTACCTGAACTAACTGGCCAGGTCAATTTACATAGCGCTAATGTCACTCATTACCACAATGTGAAATAATTATCAACAATGTTGTTTTTTTTGGAATCCTCAAATATCCAACTTCCAACTGAATTTTGATCAAATATTTCAAAATGAAATGAAATTAATTTATACAATACATACATAATAACTGACTTCTATGGCTTTTAGTCAACTACACTTGTACTTGAAGGCCTGAATCAGAGAAGAGACAGTACAGATTCCAGTGTGGGTCTGAGAACCAGGTGCACCCAGGACAGGAGGTGGATGTGCTGAGTCCAGCAGAGAGTGAAGTCAGCCTTCCTGGGTGCTTGTTCTCCTCAGGCCCTCAGTGGAGACAATGTTTTCCACTGACATGTGGAGGGCTGTCTTCTTTGCTCATCCACAGATTCAAATACTAATCTCTCCCAGAAATCTCCTCACAGTCACGGTCACACCCAGAATTAGTATGTCAGCTGCTAACTGGCTATCTAGTGGCCCAATAAAGTTGGCAGATTAAATTGACCAGATTATTCAACAGAGTTTTCACAAGTGTTTCATACCCATGGCCTTCCCAGTGTACTACCTGCAACTGGACACAGAAAGCTTGTCTCATCACTGAGGCAATGAAGTAAGCATCCCACCAAGCTGCTCACGCTACCTGCTTTCAGTGGCCACCCTCCCAGAACTGGGGGAACTCCAGAGGGGCTGAGAAGACTGGGTGTTGCCATCTTGTGGCTATTGGCACTGCCATCTTTGATATGGGGTGATGGTTAATTATCCTTTTATTAGATACTATCAAATATGTATATGTATATATACTATTAAATATATATACACATATATTTAATAGGGAGAGAGAATACCAGAAAAACATAAATGTGAGAGAGATACCTGAATTAGTTGCTGTCTTACATGACACAACCCTAGATGGAACTCGTGACCTTCTGGTGCATGGGACAACATTTCAACCAACTGAGCCACACAGGCCACTGTTTGTAAAATATATATATTTTTCTTTTTATTTATTGACTTTTAGTGTAATGGAATGGGGGGATAGGATAAGTAGAGAGAGGGGAGATCAATTTGTTTTACTTATTTTGCATTCATAAATTTATTATTGCATGGGGACTGGGCATGAATTGAACATGAAACATTGACACATCTGTATCATGCTCCAGCCAACTGAGCTACGTGGCTAAGATCGCTTCCCCCAAATATTTTGTTTACTTTAATGAAGCTGATATACAAAGTCATAATCCAGGCTGAACTGTACAAATAAAACAAAAAAGGGCAGTGCTTTGTTGCACACACATTTGCATGAATAACTTTATTAAATTCTGATGAAAAGTATAAGTTTTCTGGGATCTTCTGACAATATTTTTCTTTACTATTGAAATGCTTTCTCTTTGTGAAGCCATCTTTGGTGTCAGTCTTTACTCTCACCTTATTTGTCATCTTGACTCCAACCTGATATTCTCTTCTTTTGGTCAGACCTTCAGATTTTAAGAGTAGCTTCAAGCTGATGAAAGGTCATTATTGCACAGTTCAGTTCACTGAAAAACTCCCACCTTCCACTGAAAGCCATAGTTCAGAATAAGGCAATCACATGCTAGGACTTCTGAGCCAATCAGAAGTATTATGATCATCAGGATTGTGGCTGGAGAAACCAATATGGTGGCATAGGTAAACGCATAACTGCAGCCTCATACAACAATTTCAAAAAATACAACTAAAATATAAAGTGGACATTATCCAGAACTATAGGGAAGTTGACTAACTGGAAATTCTACAAGTAGAAGGAAAGAGGAAACCAGAAGTAAAATCAGAGGAGCTGTGAAAGCCTAAGGTAATGAGACATGCTGCATGTGTGGGAAGAGAACGGAGCTGGAGAGGAGGGGCGGCTGAGTGCCTGGCTGATGATCCCTAGCAGGAAGGAGACAAAAAGCTCCAGACTGTGCTGAACCCCAGTTCCGACTGCACTGAACCCCACTTCTGGGCGAGACTCTCGGGTCCCAGGCTCATACAGAGGGAATCTGGGATGTAAGGCAGAAGCTCAGGGGAGCAGCAAAAGGCAGAGGCCCGGAGTTACGCATATTTTCCACAGAGGACAGACCGTTGATTGAGGATTGTCCTAGTGGGAAGGAGACATAAGCTCCGGACTGCTCTTAAACCCACCTCCAACTGCACTGAACCCCAGTTCCAGGCTCATTGGGGGAAAGACTAGACTGTCTGGTAGCACTGGGAGAAACTCTAGGGCACCTTTCTCTCAGAGGTGCTTGCAGCGAACACCAAAGGAGAGTGACGAACACTGAGACTCAGGAACCTCATAGGGAGGGGCTAATGGGAAGCCAAGGCTGTAGGGTCCACCCTGAAACTCCACCCCATCCAAGATGAGCACAGAGGCTTTTGCAGTTTTCCAAGTCTAGTAGAATAAGGCTATCTCCTGGCATAGACACAGCTGATCCTCACAGCCAATTGGCCTGGAGGTCAGTTCCTGCCAGTGATACCAACAATCAAGACTTAAATACAATAAGGCTGTACACACAGTCCACAAAGGGGTGCACCAAGAGTGTGCACCTCAGGTAACTAGGAGGCTGACCCACTGAACCATATATGACACCTTAACACACAAAGCCACCCTACCAACTCAGGGAAGCAGCGAAAATGCCAAGACAAGGAAACAGATTACAAACAAAAGAAATGAGGACAAAAAGCAACTGGATATAGAGTTCAAAACCATGGTTATAAGGTTTTTCAAGAATTTCCTAGAAAAGGCTGATAAAATAAACAAGACCTATGAGGATATGAAAAGGGATCAACTAGAAATAATAAATGATCAACTAGAAATAAAGAATACATTGTCTGAAATAAAAAAATATTATACAGAGTCCTAAAAACAGAATGGGAGATTGCAGGAATAAAGTCAAAGATTTGGAACACAAAGAGCCTGAGGACACTCCTCTGTAGAAGCAAGAAGACAAGAGAATCCAGAAAGTTGAAGATAGTGTAAGAAACCTCTGGGACAACTTTAAGTGAACCAACATCAGAATTATTGGGGTTCCAGAAGAAGAGAGAGAGCAAGATACCAAAAGACAATTGGAAGAAATAGTGACAGAAAACTTCCCCCACCTGGGGAAAGAAATAGACTTACAAGTCCAGGAAGCTCACAGAACCCCAAACAAAAGGAACCCAAAGAGGACCACACCAAGACACATCATAATTAAAATTCCAAGAGCAAAATACAAAGAGAATATTAAAAGCAGCAAGAGAAAAGCACGTAGTTACCTATAAAGGAGCACCCATACGATTGTCAGTTGATTTCTCAACAGAAACCATGCAGGCTAGACAAGAATGGCAAGAAATATTCAAGGTGATGAATAACAAGAACCTACAGCCAAAAATATTCTACCCAGCAAAGCTATCACTCAGAATCTAAGGCCAGATAAAGAGCTTCACAAATAAAAAAAAAGCTAAAGGAGTTTATCACAGCCAAACCAGAATCATATGAATTGCTGAAGGGGGTTCTTTAGGAAGAGGAAGAAAATAAAGATAAAAATTGTGAACAACAAATACGTCAACAAGTGAATCTAAAAACTAAGGGAATTAAAAAATCATGATGAACAATATTAACTGGTGAATATAATAGAATCAGAGGTATGGAAGGGGAGTGAACTGATGATTCTCTGGGGAAAGGGGAGTGGGGGGTGTGGGAAGAGACTGAACATAAACTGTGCACCTACGGATGAGGACAATGGGGGATGGGGAAAGGGGAGAGGATGGGATGGGAACCTGGTGGAGGGGAGCAATGGAGGGAAAAAATGAGGAACATTTGTAATAATATGAACAATAAGGTTTTATTTTTTTAAAAAGAAAAAAAAAGAAGTATTATGATCACTTGCATTGGTCCACCTCATTTATCACAAGCCCCAAAATGCACAGTCCTGAAAAGGGTGGTCTCTCTGTGCACAGGTAATATTTCAAAAGGAGAGGGCAATGTGAAGGAGGCTGAGGCTTGATCACCCAAACTCAGGACAATGAAAACAAACAATAATGAATACTGGGCACTAGAATTCAAATTACCAGAGGTTTTAAAGAGTCTGGAGGGGGTGTCACTTTTGCATTTCATCCGGAACACCACATTACAAAAGAACTATTTTTAACAACAAGAAAGGATTGAGGGAAAAGAAAAAAGGAAATCTAAATCATTGACTGACCCCTGTTGTTCCTGATAAACTTCTCTCACATCTTCCTCCTCCATTCCCAGTTCTCTTGGAGTGTGACTATCAGCCATTCTCTAACCCTCCAAGAGAAACCTGAGTGAGTTCATTGGAACTCCCCTCTTAGACATCACGACTGTTTGGGTCTCAAGAGATGTGTTGTTTTTTTTCCACTTTGAAGTGAATCTCACTGCTGAACTGTTCAATGACTTTTAGTTGCATGCATCCTCTTTCCTTCTTATTCCCAAGTTCTCTGTTGAGGGTTCTGACCTTGATCACACATGTGCATGGTGCTTCAGCTGGGGTCTCTCCACTCGCTTGTGGGCTTACAAATCCTTCTCTCTACCCCACAGCACAAACTCTCCTTTGTCGGGATGGTTGAGGCCAATGATAAATTTGCCTCGATTATCTAATTCCTTTTAAGTTGAAAAATAGACTTTACTTCTAACTTCTCTTTAAATATCTATAATACTAATAAAAGGATGATATGCTAATTAGAGAGTACTTCTGGAAGTCCTTCCTGAGCAAGGAGGGGCCAGAGGGAACCCTGCGTAGGGATATTGTGCCTGCTGGTAGCCAGAGAATAAAAGCCTGGGTCCCGGATGCCAGAGGGAAGCTGGTGCTGGCAGCCATGGGGAGGAAGGCCTACTCTTGCACGGATTTTGCACATCAGGCCTCTAGTTGTCATGATAATTGATTTGGTCTACTTGTCATATTGTTCATATAGGAAGGGAAGGGTTACTGCTGATTAAACTTTTAAATGGTGATATCTATTTATCCACAAAAACTACTTATGACTTGCATGTTGCTTTTTTTTTTAATTTATTTATTTTTATCAGTGTCCACATCTGATCTTCAATTGGGGAACCTGACATTAAATACAAGAGAAGCTGCTGGTATAGGAAGTTTGGACATCAGCTGTCTACTGAAGCACTTCCTGGAAGCTCCTAGACCTAGTGCCTAGAGAGGGAGGCCTGAGCAGACCTCAGCTTCTCACTTTTCCTCACTCCTGCAGGATCACAGGGACTGAAGAAAGCTCTTTCTCATAGATACCCTCACTGCACAATGGCCTCTGCAACTTACTTGGCCGAGCTCCAGGCAAATGCCAGCTGCCCCATCTGCCTGGATCACCTGAGAGACCCCGTGACCACTGAGTGTGGGCACAACTTCTGTCCCTCCTGTATCCACAAGCGCTGGGAAGGCCTACAGGACACCTTTCCCTGTCCGGTCTGCCTCCACCACTGCCCTGACAGGAGCTTGAAGAGGAACCTCCAAATATGCCGCATGACTGAGATTGTTCAGCAGATCTCCACCTCAGGGAGCCAGAGGAAACTGCAGGAAGAAATACCCCTGTGTGGGAAGCACAATGAGGCTCTGACCCTGTTCTGTGAGCAAAACATGGAGCTGCTGTGTGCCCAGTGCAAGGTCTTGGCCGACCACCAGGATGGGCCCGTGATCCCCATTAAAGAAGTTGCAGCTATTCATAGGAGCATGCTTAAAGGGCACATTGGTGCCCTCACTAATTACCTTCAAAACGCCAAAAGTGAGTATAAAAGCCAACATGTAAAGACTTTGGAAGTAACGAGAGAAATAGAAAAATGGAGGAATGAAGTGGACGATGAATGTAAAAATCTCAAGTGTACCTTGAAAAGAGAGCATGATGAAATGAATGATAATATCTTTCTAGAGAAGACTGAAGTTGAAGTTGAACTAAATAGAAATAGAAGTCAAATTTTAGACCACATGTTCCGGCTAAACAATCTATTAAGTGAAATAGAAGAGAAGTATTTGCAGACTGACCCGGATTTACTCACAGATATTGACAGTATCCACAAGAACTATAAAAACATAGAGGCGCCGGCTATCTTTTCACGTGAGTTACGGAAGGACACTTTCTATCTCCCCCCACATTATTTCGGCCTGCACAAAATGATCCGCAAGTTTTATGTAGAATTGACACTGGATCCTGAAACTGCTCACCCAAGTCTCATTTTATTAACCAATGGAAAATATATGATGTATATGACATCATTTGGGTATCATAATCCCCATGGACTTACTTCTTACCCAGCTGTCCTGAGTTCTGAGGGATTTGACGCTGGCAGGCATTTTTGGCAGGTGGAAGCAAGAGGCATAGGTGAATGGTCCTTTGGTGTGTGTAAGGAATCTTTCCCCAGAAATAATCTCATATCACCATCCCCGGGCAATGGCTGCTGGACTCATACATTAGGCCCTTTACCTATAACACACAGAAAGATTGGTATTTTTCTGGACTATGAGTTGGGAGAGGTTTCATTTTATGATTTGAATAACTACTCATACATGCACAGAATGACTGCTACATTTACAGGAAAACTTATGCCTTATTTCTCTATTGCAGCATCTTCAGGAAATCTTAAAACTGATATCATCAGAATCTATTGATGACAATTTTGAAAAATTTCTCCCCTTGTTATTGAAAGGAATACTTCTAATAAAGATCTTGATTCCAATTTTGATGTTTGAATGTTGGAAGTTTTTAAGATGTGCCCTTCCCTTCTCCCAGACCTTAAACCTATGAAGCTGTTGAGGAAGTCCAGGTGCTCCATTCTTTTTTTTTTTTTTAATTTCTTTATTGATTAAGATATCACATATTTGTCCTCAAACCCCATTCCAATCCCCCACCCCTCCCCATTTATGCCCCCTCCCCAGGTGCTCCATTTTGGGGGTTAGGGGGAAAGTGTTAATCAAGCAAGTTTCTACCAACATCACCCTGTAAACCACCATAAACACCACAAGCTAGTCCCATTTCCCTGTCCTCTTACTCATTTCCCACTATAATATACAGCCTTCTCTCCATCCCCCAAACCTCATCATGTGAGTAGTAAACTTTTTCATACTCTCCTGGTGTATGGTGAGTCATCAGTGTGAACATTTGAATCCGATTTTGAGTGCCTTCCACCCTGTCTAAGTAGTAAGTTGGTCACCACCACTGACATTGTGAGCAGAACTTTCCAGATATTCTAGGCCAGCCAGTGATGCTCAGTGCTTGAGCATTGAATAACTACTCATACTTGTATGGAATCACTGCTATATTTACAGGAAAACTTATACCAGAAGTCAAGGGCACATGTCCTGGTTGCAGGCTCAATTCCCAGCAGGGAGCATGTAGGAGGCAGCCAATGGATGATTGTCTCTAATCATTGATGTTTCTACATCTTCCTCCTTTCCTTTCTGAAATCAAGAAAATTTATGTTTTTAAAAAGAAATACATATTATTTGCTTTTTATTACTTTTTATATTTTCCATATAAATTTTTGGGAATTCTAATTGTCTTATTTTTTTCTCATGTTTTATTCAATTTTCTTGAGCAAAGGCAGGTTGACAGTAGTGATACAAATATGTACAGTAATAAGTAACAAATAGTACAAAAGTAAACTTTTGCATATTAACCACTGCAAACATACTTTATGTATTTTTTGTAATTCAGTTCTTTATTTAAAAATTCAATTCTTTTGTTAGAACGTTTTAGATTTGCGTTTGCAAACATTTAGCATGGGGGTGGGGAGGGGAAACCAAGAACAACCCACACCACCCTTTCCCCAGCTTCTGCGGCTGTAGCAGGACCTAGAATGGGGCTCCAGATAGGGGCTTTCACTAGAACCTTGCCTGGCTCATGCTCCCAGGCCTGAAATACCTTCATAACCTGGGAACCAGGCTCTGGGTAGCATTGGGGAACCTCTGGGTGGCCGCCTCCTAGATTGTCTGGGGACCGCTGGGTCACCTTCTCTTGGACAGTGTCGGGGAACCACAAGGTTGCCTTCTCCCGGACTTTGTTGGGGGACCACTGGATCTTGGCCTCCTGGACTGAAACGCAGATGTTCCAGGGCTGGGCCTCCTGGCCAGCGTTTTGCCACGAGCGTCATGCCCAGAGTTGGCGGTGCTAGAGAGCCAAGTTCATGCTCATCTTGGCCACATACTTTCAGAAAGAAGGCTGACCCAATATCAAGATCTCAGCCTCGCCTTCAGGGACCTTCCCACTGAGTGTTGCGCAGCAGGGTCTGTGAAACACACTGGACCTGCAGAATGTGCTCTCTGCGGAGCCAAAGATCACTTCCACCAGCCACGCCTCGGGGGGAACTGTCTGCAGGCTCCTGTGGTCAGTGTGCAACCAGTAGGGCTGCTTCACGTGGTCACCCAACACCTGGAATGGCGCCCTTCCCCACTGTTCCAGTTGCAGGCACCTGGGAAAGTCCTCAGTGGTGGCCATGCTACTGTGGGACAGCAGAGAGGGCTGGTGTAGATGCAAGTGGGCCAGGGTACAGCCAGCATACTGTCTTTTTACACCTTCACCTGGTGATATCTTTATTGATATGTAGAGCAAGAAAGGGGGAGGGGGGGAGACAGACAGAGAGAGAGAAACATCTCTATCAGAGAGAAGCACCACAGTAGCTTCTTGTGCTTTCCCTGACCAGTTGAACCTGAAAACTATGGGCCCTGATGGGCATCCAATCTGCAAACCTTTTAGGTGTAGGATACTACATTCCAACAAACAGAGCCACCCGGAAAGGGCTGTAAACCTGCCTTTGACAATCCCTGTATGACCTCCAAAGGACACATAGTTGCTTTTGACCTTACATGAAATTGCCAACCTTTGAGAACATGCTTCTGTTTTTATGTCTGTCTGTGAATTGTTTAAGTATTTGGAAATAAAGTTTTACTCTGCCTATCTCTGTACTGTTTGTCTATCTCCATATATCTGAAAGATGCTCACCAGGGCTTTCATTGAAGTACAAGGGACCACTGTATTGATCAGAGTCACCCTGCAATGCTGTGGTATCTCTGGTGTTTACTCTTGTCAAGTGCAGTGTAGGTCATCAGGGCGCTGCTCCATTACCCACCCAGGATCTAACTGCCTCAGTCATGTGTCATCACAGCACTGCGTCACTACAATTAGGGAAAAAGGGACCATTGAAGGCCAACACCAGAAAGAAACACACACTTTTCTCTTAATCCACTTTCTAAAAGCAATTGCAAGACCCTACTTCTCTCTAAGGGATGAGGAAGAATGCACGTATTTGGAGGTCAAAAGCTATTTGCCATAATTCCTGATTCCAATTAGACATTTGTAAAAAGTGCATTACTGATGAGTATGAGAATGAAAAGTCTTTCATTATAACTGGTAAAAAGTTTAGCATAGGAATTTACAGTAGTTTGATTTAATCCTATGAAATTGTTCAATAATGTCACCTATAAAGAAGGTATTTCTTTTAAGGAAAGTCTTAAAACATTATTTATGTGGTAGAAATGTAAAACTCTATCATTTTGAAATTTTTGTGACTCATTAGAAAATGAAACATTGAGTCTAATTTCTGTACACAATGGGATAAAAAAACATAATTGGGAGATAATTCTGTTGACAATTAGCCTCAGAGCTACCTTTTAAAAAAATTATACTAATAAAAGGGTAATATGCTAATAATAGTAGATAAGTTCCAGATGTCCTTCTGGACAAAGCTATGGTGGAGAGGGCCAAGGTAGAGGCATTAGGAGTGGTCAGGCCAGCAGGGGAGAGCAGTTAGGATCGCCAGGCTGGCAGGGGAGGGAAATAGGGGGCAATCAGGCCAGCAGAAGAGCATTTAGGGGGCAATCAGGCCAGAAAGGGACCAGTTAGGGACATCAGGCAGGCAGGCAGGTAAGCAGTTAGGAGCCAGTGGTCCCAGATTGTGAGAGGGATGTCCAACTGCCTATTTCAGGCCTAAACTGTGAGTTGGATATCTCCTGAGGCATCTCAGATGGGAGAGGGTGCAGGCCGACTGAGGAACTCCCCTCCCCACTCTGTGTACTAATTTTGTGTATCAGGACTTAATTTTGTGTACCAGAGGGGAAATATATATATATATATGATATATATATATATATATATATATATATATATATATATATATATATTCTCTTTGAGAGAGAATCATGGATCTGCAGCCTTTTGCATGTCCCTCACTTTGTTCTGTTCTTGGAAATAAGATTGACTAGAATTAATTGTGATTCTGTACTAGTGTTTTGCTTCAAAGGAATCACTCTTTTAGAGATGGATAACGTATAATAAATGTTTGCATATTTAGTTAAAATATCTTATAAATTGATTTCACAGAGCTTGGGAGAGGGAGAGATAGATAAATGCATCAAGGATGAGAGAGAATCATGGAAAACCTGCTTCCTGCATAACCCTCTCAAGATCAAGTGGAAAACCCAGGCATGTGCCATCACCAGGAATCATACCTTGACCTCCTAGTTCATAGGTCCATGCTCAGCCACTGTGCCACACTGACTGGGAAAATGTTTGATTTCAAGAGAATGTGGAGGTTGTCAACCATAATTAAAAATAAACTTTAGCTGTAGCTGATTTGGCTCAGTGGCTAGCACATCAGTCTGCAGACTGAAGGGTTAAAGGTTCACTTTTTTTTTTAATTTTTAAAAATATATTTTATTGATATTTTACAGAGAGGAAGGGAGAGGGATAGAGAGCCAGAAACGTCAATGAGAGAGAAACATTGACCAGGTGCCTCCTGCACACCCCCCACCAGAGATGTGCCCACAACCAATGTACATGCCCTTAACCGGAATCGAACCTGGGACCTTTCAGTCCGCAGACCGACGCTCTACCACTGAGCCAAACCGGTTTCGACAAAAGGTTCACTTTCATACAAGGACCTATGCCTGGCTTTCAGGAACAGTTCCCAGTTGAGGGCCTGCAGGAGGCAACTGATCAATGATTCTCTCTAATCAGTGATGTTTCTCTCTCTTTATTCCTCTCCCTTCTTCTCTGATATTCATAAAAATGTACTAAAAACACACACATCTCAAACACACAGTATTTACATATATATCCTATCTAATAAAAGAGTAATATACAAATTGACTGTACCTCTGCTACACCCATAAGCCACGCCCACCAGGCAATCAGGAGCCAGTGATTAACCCAACCAAGATGGTTTTGCTTGGGGAGAGAGCAGGAGGCTTGGGTTTCCCTGGCAATGGAGGAAGCCAAGCTTTCCGCCTGCCCTGGCCTGCCTTGGCCTCTGCTCAAGGCTATAAATATCAATAAATCCCAGATCCCAGAGTCTCTGCTTGGGTTTCAGGGGGGCATGGCCAGCCTGCAAACCACCACAGGCCCCTCACCCAGGCTGCCACACACCCCAAGG
This sequence comes from Vespertilio murinus, assembly GCA_963924515.1. Lineage (NCBI taxonomy): Eukaryota > Metazoa > Chordata > Mammalia > Chiroptera > Vespertilionidae > Vespertilio > Vespertilio murinus. The sequence goes on from OZ004708.1 coordinate 57,263,832, forward strand.
ATCCCCTACCCTGATCTAGGACACCATTCAGGGCAAACCAGCTGGCCCCCACCCCTACTTTAGGCCTCTATTTAATCTAACCCTATTTAATAAAAGAATAATATGCAGATTGACAGTCACTCCAACATACAAGATGATTGTTCTCATGTTGACACAACATGACCACAATAAGATGGCCAGCAGGAGAGGGCCGTTGGGAGGGACCAGGTCTGCAAGGGAGGGCAGTTGTGTGTGATCAGGCCAGCAGTGGAGGGAACTTGGGAGGGACCAGGCTTTCAAGGGAGGACAGTTGGCGGTGATGAAGCCTGCTGGGGAGGGCAGTTAGGGGTGACCAGGCTGCAGAGGAGGGAAGTTGGGGTGACCAAGCCTTCAGGGAAGGGCATGGGGGGGGGAGGACACAGACCTGCAGGGGAGGTCAGTTAGGGGCAATCAGGAAGGCAGGGGAGCAGTTAGGTATCAATCAGGCTAGCAGAGGAGTGGTTAGGGATGATTAGGCTGGCAGGCAGAAATGGTTAGGGGCAATCAGGAAGGCAGGCAAGTGAGCAGTTGGGAGCCAGTAGTCCTGGATTGTGAGAGGGATATCCGACTGCCCATTTAGGATCAGGCCGAAATGGCAAATCTGACATCCCTCTAGGGGTCCCATATTGGAGAGGGTACAGGCTGGGCTGAGGGACATCCCCCAGCCTCAGTGACCAAATTTTGTGCACCTGACCTCTAGTAATAGAAGGTTTGTGGACACATGGGAAACCAAGGGAGGGTCTGCATTAAACAAGATGTATGAACATATAGAAATAGAAAAATTTCATCATAGGAACAGAGAAACAACACATAGAAACAGGGAAAGTGCAGGTCCATTGGTGGGCAAAAACAATTGAGGGAGACACAGGTGATGACACAGGTAGACATAGAGCAGGCTTGTAGCAAATTTATTGCCTTGGACTACAAGACTTATTAGGCAGCCCACTATTGGGCCCCTGTCCCCTTATGGGGAATCTGATTCTACCTGTAATAAATTTCCATACTTTTGCTTAAATCTTCTGGTCCATATAGCTCATTCATTATTTGGTGTTGCAAGACATGAACACGGGAAGAATACCTTAGCTCACAATTCCAGTCACTATATCCACACACACACACAAAAGTTCTAATTATATGCAATATACAAGCATAGACACCCATTGTATTTTAATTGTTTCATAATATAATGTAATACTACTATATGATGTGTTCTACAATTTCCTCTTTAAAAAATTAATTATAAGAGCTCGAGCCAGTTTGGCTCAGAGGATAGCCTGTGGATCTGCAGACCAAAGGGTCTGAGTTCAATGCCACATACTTTGGTTGCAGGCTCTTCCCAAACCTGGGCCCTTCTCTGGGCTCCTGCAGGAGGAACCAATTGTTGTTCCTCTCACATCTATATTTCTCTCTGCCTTTCCCTCTCTCTTACACTTTCCCTAAAATTCAATGGAAAAACATTCTTGGGTGAAGATTAATGAAAATAAATAATTTATAAGCATTTATTTGAGGCCAAATGATGACCATTGCTGCAAAGCAAAATATCAATGCGCGCTACAATTTGCTTTTTACAAAAATTATATATACAGGTTTTGGTTTTGGTTCGCACAGCCACATGCAGATGTATTTTATGTATTGCTTAAAACCCACTCTATAGAGGCACTTGTGATGTTGATGGTGTTCTCTGGTCACTACCTCCCTGATGACAGAAAGGCCCTTCTTGTCTCCACCCTTCTTTTTGGGAGCCATTATGGCAGGCTCACATTGGAAAGGATACAAAGATTTTATGTTTATTGTTATTTAAATATATTTTATTGACTTCAGAGAGGGAGGGAGATAGAAACATCAATGATGAGCCCTGGCTGGTTTGGCCCAGTGAATAGAGGGTTGGCCTGTGGATTGAAAGGTCCCAGGTTCGATTCCGATCAAGGACATGTACCTTGGTTGTGGGCACATCCCCAGTAGGATGTGTGCAGGAGGTAGCTGATCAATGTTTCTCCCTCCTCGATGTTTCTAACTCTCTATCCCTCTCTCTTCCTCTCTGTAAAATCAATAAAATATATTTAAAAAATAGAAACATCAATGATGAGAGAGAATCATTGTTCAGCTGCCTCCTGCACGCCCCCCTCTGGTGATTCAACCTGCAACCTGGGTATGTAGCCTTGACCTGAATCAGACCTGGGACACTTCAGTCCACAGGCTGATGCTCTAAACCAAAACAGCTAGGGCAAGATTTACTTTTCATGTCAGTTTCCTCCTCAGCCAAATGGAATTGAAGGTTGTGGAGAAGTTCAAGGGAGGATTACAAAGGTGCAAATCAGATTACGCATATTAACAAGGTTAGTCAGCCCTTGCCAGCTGGAATAAGAGGAAATCCCATCAGCCAGACTTCGGAACATCCTCCTATCCCCACCCTCACCCAGAAGTCCCACCTTCAAGGAAGAGGCTTAGTGGGTGAGGTCTTAAAGAGATCCACCCTCCTAGGGTGGTATTTATAGGCCAGAGTCACATTACTAAGCGTTTAACCGAAAGGAGGCTGGCTTCTGAGACTCTTCTTGGAGACACACTTCAGGACTCACTCAAGGGAGCAGGCTCCAGGTAAGCTGGGAGTCGGGGTGATACTGGTGTAGGAGGTTGGTCCAACCTGAGAGCCATGGAAGTATTGCTCTTCACCCTTGGCTTTCTGGGTGGCTACTCTGACAGGGCCTTGACTTTACCTCATAAGCCAATCACCACTCAGATTCAGGTTATTTTAGATACATGCTTTCATTACTACTGGTGTCCCTCAGCCTTGCCCTACATCATTAAAGTGCAGGCTAGGTGCCCGTCAACAGATGATTGGATCAGAAAACTATGGTACATCTACACAATGGAATACTATGCTGCCATAAAAAGGAAGGCATTCTCATCATTTGCAGAAACCTGGATGGAACTGGATAACATCATGCTGAGTGAAATATGCCAGTCAATGAAAGAGAAACACCACATGACTTCACTCATTTATGGATAATAAAGAACATTATAAACTAATGAACAGAAAGATAGATATAGTGACAGTAAAGCAACAAGCAGACTGTCAAATGAGGGAGGGTAGGGAAATCTGGGAGAGATAAGAGATCAACAGAAGGACTGGTATGCATGCATATAAGTATAACCAATGGACACAAAACTCTGGGGAGGGAGGGCATGTATGGGAGGTGGTGGGGTCAATGGTAATCTATGTACACATATAATACCTTAATAAAAAATGGTGGGGGGAAAAATAAAGTGCTAGTTAAAAATACAGATAGCAGGATCCCAATCTGATCTAAGAGGTGACCTATCTGCATGTGCAAAGGGCCCCGAAGTACTGGCCTGAAGCTGCGTGTGAGAATCCTCTTCTAGAATGTCTCAGTGACTGTTGTCAAATATTTTTATTTAAAGCCAGAGATTCTGCCCTAGTCTGTTTGGCTTTAGTAGATAGTGGTCCCGGGTTCAATTTCAGTCCTGGGCTATTGACTCCATTCCCAGTGCTGGGCCTGTAGAAGGCAGCCAATAAATGATTCTCTCTCATCATTGATCTTTCTCTCTCTTCTTATCTTTTTCTTTCTGAAGTCAATAAAAATATAATTTAAAATAAAACCAGAGGTTCCAAGAGCTTTACCCAAGCTCTTGTGTAGTAAGAGTTTGATGTGTATGCTGACACCAAACTGAAGGGGAAGCTGAGTGCTATTTTCCTGGTTCCATGTGTCAGGAGGAATAGATGATCAAAACACTCACCCCAATGACTCAGGGGGACTGAGATCAGACCTGAAATCCAGCCCACATAACCTATGAGCAGATAGAACTTTAATGCCAGTCTTCTTCTTTCTCAATCTCAATTTATCTCAATTTGGGAGATTTATTGGGTGGGAATGAGATGTGGGAACAGGGAAGCGGATGATGGATTTGGAGTGGAGAAAGGCAACCAGTTTGAAACAACTGTGAAGGAGAAAGGAGGTGAAGTGGGTCTGAGAGCTCTGACATGAAGACAAATGGATGAAGCCTGAGGAAGTATGTAGGAGAGACGTTCTTGGCTAGAAGGGAGCAGAGAAACACTGAAATTGAATTCAAATGGTTAATTTTCTTAAAAAGTAAATTATAGAATATTCTAGGTATTCTGAATAGAAGAGAAAATCTTATGAACTCATGTATGAAGAACCCATATTCTATAATTAACCTTTTTGTAACTTCTATCTATAGTCAAAGCAATCTTTTTCCATTTCTGGGCAGTAAATCTCTATGAGTTTATTTGTAAACTTTTCATTATGTTTCTAAAAGAGATTATCCTGTATTTACATACTTCTAGATTACATTTTTAAAAATTATTTTCTTTCATTTATTTCATATAAAGAGAGAGGATGAAGCCAGGCAGAAAGAAAAAGGGAGAGAGAGAGATTGGAAATGGGAAAGAGACATTGATTTGTGGTTCCCTTCAGTCATACATTTATTGGTTGCTCCTTCTAAGCGCTCTGATTTTGGATTTAATCTGAAACCTTAAGATATTGAGACTAATGGGACTACCTGGCCAGGGCAATTTACATACCACTACTGGGATTCATTACCTCAATGTAACATAATCATTAACCAGATTTAAAAAAAAATTATTTTATTGATTTTCCACAGAGAGGAAGGGAGAGGGATAGAGAGCTAGAAACGTCAATGAGAGAGAAACATTGACCAGTTGCCTCTTGCACACCCCCTACTGGGGATGTGCCCGCAACCAATGTACATGCCCTTGACCGGAATTGAACCCGGGACCTTTTAGTCTGAAGGCCCACGCTCTATCCACTGAGCCAAACTGGTTTCAGCTAACCAGATTTTTTTAATCCTCAAATATCCAACTTCTAACTGACTTTTGGTCAAATATGTCAAAATGAAATGAAATTAGATTTATATATAATAACTGATTTTTTTGCTTTTCAAAAAAAAATTTTATTGTTCAGATTATTACAGTTGTTCCTCTTTTGCCCCCATAGCTCCCGGTTCCCACCGAATACCATGTCCTTACCCCCCTCCTATATTGTCCTCATCCATAGGTGTAAGATTTTTGACCAATCTTTTCCCGAACCCCCCTCACCCAAGAATTGTTAGCCCACTCCCTTTTTATGACCCTGATTTTATGATATTTACCAGTTTATGTTTAATTTCTAGTTGGTCCTTTTTCATATCCTTGAGGGTCTCGTTAAATTTATCAGCCTTTTCTAGGAAATTCATGAAAAACCTTATAATCATGGTTTTGAACTCTATATCCAGTTTTTTGTTCTCCATTTCTTTTGAGATCTGTTTCCTTTTCTCCGGATTTTTGCCATTTCCCTGAGTTGGTAGGGTAGCTTTGTGGGCCTGGGTGTCTTATATGATTCAATGGGTCAGCTTCCCAGTTGCCTGATGTGAACACTCCCGGTGCACCTCTTTGTGGACTGTGTGTACACCCTTGTTGTAATTAAGTCTTGATTGTTGTTGGTGTCACTGGGAGGAACTGACCTCCAGGCCAACTGGCTGTGAGGACCCGCTGTGTCTATAACAGTAGAATTGCTGTGTTGGAGACACGTTTATGGGGGAAGACTTGTTGCAGTAAGGCTTTGGTGCTCACTGAGAATGCTTCTTGAATGTGTTCCTTATGAGAGTAGTTGAAATCTGGTCGTCTCACACAGACCACTCGATACACTAGTTTCTGGATCTCCTATGGGGCTCAGGTCAGCTACTGTCTGAGGCCAACAGGCAGGAGGTACAGCAAGAACTACAATTTTCTCCTCTTTGCTTGGGATTTGGCGGTTTTGGAGCTGGAGCTGCAGTTTATTTCCTTAAGCTGCCACAATACAGGCCATTTATATGCAAAAGCAGCTGTTGTGGAGCCTGGGCGGATCTGTAGAATGTTCCGGGGTGGGGTCTCAGGACATCACTAGGCTGGGGCGAGGCAAACAGTGATGGCGGCCGTCATCAGCCTTCTCTGCCTTTCTGTGTTTCCAAGTCCCTACATCCCCGGGGCTCCAGTGCAGTAAACAATGACTGCTGTCCGCACCTCTCCAAAAAAGTCACCCTCACGTTTGGACCCGATGGCCTATAGACCAGCTTTTCCTCGTAGGCGTCTGGGTCCTCCACATGACCCCAGAAACTAGATTTCAAAATGATCAGGAGCTTGTTTTCTTTCGGTTTGAAAAAAAAAACACAAACACACACACAAAAAAAACCCATGCTCCCAGGCGCCCACCACCAGCCCGATTCGCATGCCTCTGTATCTAGGCTTTTCAGCTTTTCAGCTCTTGGGTTCCTTTCTCTTTCAGCCAGCTTTCCATGGTTCTGGATGATAGACATTTTGTCTTTTAGCTGTACTTTTGAAATTGTTGTGCAAGGCAGCAGATTACTTGTTTACCTTTGCTGTCATCCTCAATGAAATATATTTTTTAAAAATAAGAAAAGGCCGAAACTGGTTCTGCTCAGTGGTAGAGCATCAGTCTGTGAATTGAAAGGTCCCAGGTTCGATTTCGGTCAAGGGCATGTATATTGGCTGCGGGCACATCCCCGGTGGGGGATTTGCAGGAGGCAGTTGGTTGGTGTTTCTCTCTCATGGATGTTTCTAGCTCTCCATCCCTCTCCCTTCCTCTCTGTAAAAAATCAATAAAATATATATATATTTTAAAAAATAAGAAAAGATTGAAGGAAAAGAAATATATATCCAAAATCATTGAGTGCCCCCTGTTGTTCCTGATAAACTTCACTCACATCTTCTTCCTTCATTTCCAGTTCTCTAAGAGTATTATTGTCAGCCATTCTCTGACTCTCCAAGACAATCATGAGTGAGTTCTTTGGAACTCCCATCTTAGACATCATGATTATTTGGGTTTCTTGAGGTGTGTTGTCATTTTCACTTTGAAGTGAATGTCATTGCTGCCCTGCCAATGACTTTGAGTTGAGTGTATCCTCCTTCCTTCTTATTCTCCTAATCTCCTGTTGAGGGTTTTGCCTTTTGGTCATACATGTGCATGGTGCTTCACCTGGGGTCTCTGCATAAAAGCAGACTCTGGCATCAGGACTTTGCTCCTGGGCTTACAAATCTTTCTCTCTTCTACGTAGCACAAGATCACTCTTTTGTGATGGTTAAGGGCAATGGTGAGTTCGTCTAGATTGTGTAATTCCTTTTAAGTTGCAAAATAGATAGACTTTACTTCTAAGTCCTTAAATATTGTCATAATAATTCATTTGGACTACCTGATATGCTGTTCATACAAGGAGGGAAGGGTTAATGCTGATTGAACTTTTAATGGTGATATCTTTTTGTCCACAAAACCACTTATGACTTGCATGTTGCTTGTTTTTTAGTGTCCAAAGCTGATCTTCACTCGGGGCAAACTGACATTAAACAAAAGAGAAGGTGACAGGAATACTGGACAGCAGCTGCCCACTGGAAATCTTCTTGGAAGCTCCTAGTGCCTTCTACAGAGTGAGAGGCCAGAGCAGACCTCAGCTTCTCACATTTCCTCACTCCTGGAGGATCACATTAACTGAAGAGAGTCTCTTCTAATAGACACCCTCACTACACAATGGCCTTTGATGCTTCCCTGGCCAAGCTCCAAGAAGAGGTCAGCTGTCCTATCTGCCTGGATCACATGAGAGACCCGGTGACCATTGTTTGTGGGCACAACTTCTGTTCTTCCTGCATCCACCAGCGCTGGGAAGGCCTACAGGGCACCTTTCCCTGTCCTGTCTGCCTCCACCATTGCTCGGACAGGAGCTTGAAGAGGAACCCTCAATTATGTCATATGATGGAAATTGTTCAGCAGATTCCCACCTCAGGGAGCCAGAGAAAACTGCAGGAAGAAATACCCCTGTGTGGGAAGCACAACGAGGTTCTGACCCTGTTCTGTGAGAAAAACATGGAGCTGCTGTGTGCCCAGTGCAAGGTCTTGGCCGACCACCAGGATGGGCCCGTGATCCCCATTAAAGAAGTTGCAGCTATTCACAGGAGCATGCTCAAAGGGCACATTGGTGCCCTCACTAATAACCTTAAAAACGCCAAAAATGACTATAAAAGCCAACTTGAAAATACTTGGGAAGTGAAGAGAAAGATGGAAAAATGGAGGAAGAAAATGGACTTGGAATGTAAAGAACTTAAGTGTTACTTGAAAATAGAGCGACGAGAAATTGATAAGGATCTACTTATAGAAGAGAAGGATATTGAAGAAAAACTAATTGAAAATCAAAGGCAAATTTCATACCATATGTTCAGGCCAAGCAATCTGTTATGTGAAATGGAAGACAAATGTTTGCAGACAGACCCGGACTTACTCACTGGTAATGAAAGGATCCACAACAGCTATGGAAACCTAGAGACCCCGGCAGTGTTTTCATGTGAATTAAAGAAGGTGTCTTACAATCTCCCCCCACACTATTTGGGCCTGCATAAAATGATCCGCACGTTTCAGGTAGATTTGACACTGAATCCTCAAATAGCCCATCCAAGTCTCAATATCTCAAAAGATAGAAAAAGTGTGACCTATAGGAGATCAGAGGGTGTTCCTAATGCCCATGCATTTACTTCTTACCCAGCTGTCCTGAGTTCTGAGGGATTTGATGCTGGCAGGCATTTCTGGGTGGTAAAAATAAGAGGCACAGGTGAATGCTTATTAGGTTTCTGTAAAGAATGTATCCCCAGAGATACTCTCATATCACCATCCCACAATGATCCATGCTGGGAATACCAGAAGAAGAATCAAATATTCCGCATTGTCTGTACAGGACAACATCACTTTGGCGTTTTTCTGGACTATGAGTTGGGAGAGGTTTCATTTTATAATTTGAATAAGAGGTCATTCTTGAATGGATTCAGTGATACCTTCACAGAGAAACTCATGCCTTATTTCTCCATTGCACCTTCTTCAGAATCTCTTACAATTACTATCATCAGAGTCTAGCGATGAAAAATGTGGAAGAAATTTTGTACGTGCTTATTTTCTTCCCTCTTTATTGAAAGGAATACTTAGAATCAAGATCCTGATTCCAGTCTTGATGTTTGAATGTTGAAAGCTTAAAAGGACTCACCCTCCTCTCCTCCCTGACCTTACAACTGAGAAAGCTGATGGGAAAACCCAGGTGCTCCACCCTTGGGTGCAGGTGGAAAGTTCCAATCAGTGTGGGCAGGCTCCCAGCAACAGCACCCAGTAACCACCATGAACCCCACAAGCTAGTCCCTTATCCCTGTGCTCCCAGCCCACTTTTTCTGGTATGACAAGACATTCCAAGGAACTGAGCCACTGGGCCAGGCTTGTAAACCTGTTTTACAATCTGTATATGTATGACCTGCCAAGGTCACATACTCATTTTTGACCTTATGTGAAATTGTGAAGCTTTGAGAACATGCTCCTGTATGGATGCCTGTATGGTATTGTTTACAATGTTTGGAAATAAAGTTTTACTGTTCATATTTGTGCTATTTGTCTCTCCATAACTGTAAAAGTTTCTCAGTGGAGATTTCATTGATGTACAACAGACCCTCTCTCTCCCTCTTCCTCTCCTTATTCCTCTCCTTCTCCCCCTCTCTCTTCTCCTCCCTCTCTCTAGTTCTTTCTCTTTCTAAGCACACCCTCAGGTGAGGATGTAAAAAGTGTGGAATTCCCAGGTTTCTTATCATGGTTCCATGCTCAGATCGCATCTTTGGTTCTTCAGCCCTGGACTCCCTGGAAGAACAGGGTCCACCTGACAGTTACAGCTTCATTGCACTGCACTGATATTCTACCAACCAGCCTGGGGGCATCAGCCATCCAGGCTTCCCTCGGGGCTTAGAGGCAAACACTTGGGTTGGGTTGGGATATAGACTTTCACATGTTCTGTCCATTGATCCAGACAAAATCATCTGCACTGGAGCCTGAAAACAGATCTGAATTTCTAATGCAGGTTTGTCTGATCTCATCAAGCCCATTTAGACATCTCATTGAATTAAGCATCCAGCAAATTTTTTTTCCCCATTGACTTTCAGAGATAGTGAGAGGTGATGTGGAGACAGAGAAATAAATGTCGATGTGTGAGGGACACATGCAGTGGATGCCTCCTTCACAAGCCCTGATCAGGGCCTGGTACAAAGCCTGGAACCAAGGAATCTACCCATGAGCAGAATCTAACCGTGGACCCTTCAGTTCGAGGCCAATGCTCCATCCAGTGAGCCAAACCAGACATGGCCATCCAGCAAACCTTTTATGAGCTCTTAGTAGGTATGTGGTGTTGAGCAGGAAGCCTGGATGCACAGATTATCTCAGAGTCCCCACTATGAGAGAACTGACCTCCCAGGCAACAGATATCTTGTAACTTGAGGACTTCCTTCACAGGAATGGCTGTGTCCAAACAGGGTGAGCAAAACTAACACCTGGATTGTAGCAATTTTCCAATGAATATAATTTTGGGTTATTTGTTGGGAAGCATTTTAAAAATTAGAACAATATAGATAAATTTAATGAAAACCACTTGTTAAGTAGCACACACTGAAAAGCAAATTGCTCTCTCACCTTGGAGAGAGGTCACCCAATCTCCTTAAACCTTTCCAGCCTGATGATCCTTACCTGTGTTCTGTATCGCAGGGGGTTAACTTGAAATGCAGGCAGAGAGGGCAGGGGTCCAGTGGAAAACAAAGCAGGTGGAACATTGGCAGGGACAGACATGGAAAGTTGAGCCAGCTTAACCACAGGAATCAACCACGCAAGAAATACTATATAATAAAAGCCTAATTAAGCATCCAGTGCACCATTCTCCCAATCAAAATGTAATATGCTAATGATATGTTAAGGGTGCTCAACCACTCGCTATGATGTGCACTGACCACCAGGAGGCAGATGCTCCGACGTTTAGGTTAGCTTGGTTCTGGGTGCCGCCCATTGGGACTGAACAACATGGCCTAGGCATGCTCTGGAGCTCTCCCATATCCCTCCCCAGCCCTGATGGTGCATCGGTGGGGACCTTGGCCTGGCCTGCATCCTCTTGCTACTCAGGACCCCTCAAGGGATGTCAGAGAGCCAACTTTGGCCGGATCCTGCAGGCCAGGCCGAGGGACCCCAGTGGTGCACTAGGCATCCAGTAATAAAATGTTTGTGGACTCAAAGCAGGAGTCATGGGAAACTAAGGCAGGGCCTGCAGTAAACAAGATGTATGAACACACAGAGACATAAAAAGTTCAGCATAGGAACAGAGAAATTACACATAGAAACAGAAAAAGTGCAGATCCATTGCTGGGCAAAAACAATTCAGGGAGTCACAGGTGATCACACAGATGGACACAAAGCAGGCTTATGGCAACTATACACCCCTTGACTACAAGGCTTTACAAGGCATCCCACTATTGGGCCCCTCTCCCCTTGCCAGGAGTCTAAATCGGCTCTAATAAGTTTTCCATATTTTTGCTTAAATCTTCTGGTCCATGTAGCTCATTCAGCATGATCCTGGGATAAAAAACTTGGCTCATCTTTACAGTCATCATATCCACCAAGTGAAAAAAAAAATCCTAATAATATACAATACACAAGCATAGACATTTATTATATTTTAATAGTTTCATAATATTATGTACGACTACTATGTGGTGTGTTCTACAATTCCCTCCTTAAAAAGTAATTTGAGCCGAGACTGGTTTGGCTCAGTGGATAGAGCATAGGCCTGCGGACTGAGAGGTCCCAGGTTCAATTCCGGTCAAGGGCATGTACCTTGGTTTTGGGCACATCCCCCATAGGGGGTGTGCAAGAGGCAGCTGATCAATGATTCTCTCTCATTGATGTTTCTAACCCTATCTCTCTCCCTTCCTCTCTGTAAAAAATTAATAAAAAGTATTTTTAAAAAAAAGTAATTTGAAGAGCTCTAGCCAGTGTGGCGCAGTGGATAGTCTGTCGATCTGCAGACCAAAGGGTCTGAGTTCAACTCCCATCAAGGCCACATCCTTTGGTTGCAGGCTCTTCCCCGATACGGGCCCTTGCCTGGGCTCCTACAGGAGGAACCAATTGTTGTTTCTCTCACATCTGTGTTTTTATCTTTCCCGCCCTCTTATCTCTCCATAAAATTCAATGGAAAAACATTCTGGGGCGAGGATTCACAAAAATAAATAAATAAATAATTTGCAAGCATTTATTTGAGTCCACAATGATGAGCAAGATATCAAATGTTCCCTACAATTTGCTTTTCTACAAAAAATACATCTACAGGTTTCAGTTTTGGTTTTCACAGCCACATGCAGACATATTTCATGTACTGCTTGAAACCCACTGCATAGAGGCGCTTGTGATGCAGATGGTGTGTTCTCTGGTCACTAGCCTGGCATAATGGCTTCTGCAAGGAAGGGTGGAGAGAAGGGCCTTTCTGCCCTCAGGGAAGTAGTAGCCCGTCTGGGGGCCGCCGCGCTGAAATTTGGGGCCCGAGACGCCGCCCCCCAGGAGCCCAAGTACCAGCTAGAGCTGGAGGAAGAGGAGGCCATCCGGTTTGTGAGGGCCACTCAGCTGCAGGGGGATGAGGAGCCGGCAGCTCCGCCCCCTGCCCCCCAGGCCCAGCAGCAGGAGCGCCTGCAGGCGGCCCGCCGCAGCCTGCCCGTGTTCCGCTTCCGCCAGGAGCTCCTGGCTGCCATCGCCAGGCACCAGGTCCTCATCATCGAGGGCGAGACGGGCTCGGGGAAGACCACCCAGATCCCGCAGTATCTCTTCGAGGAGGGTTATACCAAGGAGGGTCTGAAGATCGCCTGCACCCAGCCCCGGAGGGTGGCCGCCATGAGCGTGGCCGCCCGGGTGGCCCGGGAGATGGGCGTGAGGCTGGGGAGGGAGGTGGGCTACAGCATCCGCTTCGAGGACTGCACGAGCGAGCGGACCGTCCTCCGCTACCTGACCGACGGGATGCTCCTGCGCGAGTTCCTCTCGGAGCCCGACCTGGCGAGCTACGGCGTGCTGATGGTGGACGAGGCCCACGAGCGCACCTTGCACACGGACGTCCTCCTCGGATTGATCAAAGACCTGGCTCGCTTCCGCCCGGACCTCAAGGTGCTGGTGGCTTCGGCCACGCTGGACACCGCCCGCTTCTCCGCCTTCTTCGACGGCGCCCCCGTCTTCCGCATCCCCGGGCGCCGGTTTCCCGTGGACATCTTCTACACCCAGGCCCCCGAGGCCGACTACCTGGACGCCTGTGTGGTGTCTGTGCTGCAGATCCACGTGACCCAGCCCCCCGGGGACGTGCTGGCGTTCCTGCCGGGACAGGAGGAGATCGAGGCCGCCTGCGAGATGCTCCGGGACCGCTGCCGCCGCCTGGGCTCCAAGATCCGGGAGCTGCTGGTGCTGCCCGTCTACGCCGCCCTGCCCTCCGACGTGCAGGCCCGCATCTTCCAGCCCACGCCCCCGGGGGCGCGCAAGGCGGTGGTGGCCACCAACATCGCCGAGACTTCCCTCACCATCGAGGGCATCGTGTACGTGGTGGACCCAGGCTTCTGCAAGCAGAAGAGTTACAACCCCCGCACCGGCATGGAGTCGCTCACGGTCACCCCCTGCAGCAAGGCCTCCGCCAACCAGCGGGCGGGCCGGGTGGCGGCCGGGAAGTGCTTCCGCCTGTTCACCGCCTGGGCCTACCGGCACGAGCTGGAGGAGACCACGGTGCCCGAGATCCAGAGGACCAGCCTGGGCCACGTGGTGCTGCTGCTCAAGAGCTTGGGGGTGCACGACCTGGTGCACTCTGACTTCCTGGACCCTCCCCCGTCCGAGACCCTGGTGCTGGCCTTGGAGCAGCTGTATGCCCTGGGAGCCCTCAACCACCTCGGGGAGCTCACCGCGTCTGGCAGGAGGATGGCAGAGCTGCCCGTGGACCCCATGCTCTCGAAGATGATCCTGGCTTCTGAGAAGTATGGCTGCTCCGAGGAGATCCTGACGGTGGCCGCCATGCTCTCCGTGGACAACTCCGTCTTCTACCGGCCCAGGGACAGAGTGGCCCACGCGGACAACGCGCGCGCCAACTTCTTCCTGCCCGGGGGCGACCACCTGGTCCTGCTGAACGTGTACACCCAGTGGGCCCAGAGCGGGTACTCTTGCCAGTGGTGTTATGAGAACTTTGTCCAGTTCCGATCCATGCGCCGCGCCCGCGACGTGCGGGAGCAGCTGCAGGGGCTCCTGGAGCGGGTGGAAGTCGGCCTCAGCTCCTGCCAGGGTGACTATGTCCGTGTGCGCAAGGCCGTCACCGCCGGCTACTTCTACCACACGGCGCGGCTGACCCGCAGCGGCTACCGCACCGTGAAGCAGCAGCAGGCCGTGTGCATTCACCCCAACTCCTCCCTCTTTGAGGAACAGCCTCGCTGGCTGCTCTACCACGAACTCGTTTTCACCACCAAGGAGTTCATGCGACAGGTCCTGGAGATTGAGAGCAGTTGGCTTCTGGAGGTGGCACCTCACTATTATAAAGCCAAGGAGCTCGAAGATCCCCGGGCTAAGAAAATGCCCAAGGAAACAGGCAAGACCCATGAAGAGCTGGGGTAAAGAGCAGCTACACAGAACACTCCAGCTCCAGCTCCTAACTGCCAAAGATCACTTCCACCAGCCACGCCTCGGGGTGAACTGTCTGCAGGCTCCTGTGGTCCGTGTGCAACCTGTAGGACTGCTTCACGTGATCACCCAGCACCTGGAATGGCGCCCCTCCCAACTGTTCCAGTTGTAGGAGCCTGGGAAAGCACTTGGTGGTGGCCATGCTACTGTGGGACAGCAGAGAGGGCTGGTGTAGATGCAAGTGGGCCAGGGTACAGCCAGCATACTGTCTTTTTACACCTTCACCTCCTGCTATCTCTATTGATATGTAGAGCAAGACAGGGAGAGAGAGAGAGAGAAATATCTCTGTCAGAGAGAAGCACCACAGTAGCTTCCTGTGCTTGCCCTGACCATTTGAACCTGAAAACTATGGGCCCTGATGGGCATCCAATCTGCAAACCTTTTTGGTGTAGGAGACCACATTCCAACAAACAGAGCCACCCGGAGAGGGCTGTAAACCTGCCTTTGACAATCCCTGTATGACCTCCAAGGGACACATAGTTGCTTTTGATCTTACATGAAATTGCCAACCTTTGAGAGCATGCTTCTGTTTTTATGCCTGTATTTATAATGGTTTAAGTATTTGGAAATAAAGTTTTACTCTGCCTATCTCTGTACTATTTGTCTATCTCTATATCTCTGAAAGATGCTCACCAGGGCTTTCATTGAAGTACAAGGGACCACTGTATTGATCAGAGTCTCCCTGCAATGCTGTGGTATCTCTGGTGTTTACTCTTTTCAAGTGCAGTGTAGGTCATCAGGGCGCTGCTCCATTACCCACCCAGGATCTAACTCCCTCAGTCATGTGTCGTCTGTTTGATGTTTTTATGTCTCTGGATCTATTTTTGTTCATCAGTTTATGTTGTTGTATTCCACAAATGAATGAGATCATGTGATACTTATCCTTCTCAGACTGGCTTATTTCTCCAACATAATGCCCTCCAGGTCCATCTATGCTGTTGGGAATGGTAAGAGTGCTTTCTTTTTACAGCAGCCAAGTATTCCTTAGAGATATGTGTCTCTCAGTGGGGCACAGAGCACATGCTCAGGAACCCACCAGTTTTATCACACTCTGGCCTCCCCCATCCACTTGGTCTCATCTCCAGACTTACCAGAAGCAGAAGGATGAGGTTGGGTCTGTAACACCAAAAGAAAAGGTGAATCTCTCAAAAGGATCTTTCTTGACTTTCTGGAGCAAGACTGCATGAGCCCAGACCTAACCCTAGTGTATTAGAACCACACCCACCGAAGTCCAGGGGCTAGTTTGGGCAAGAGGGGTTAGTTAGGGCAAGAGAATTTCAGTGTTTCCCTCAGGCCAGAATGGATTAACTTTGCTAATTTGCAGGTTCTAATTTGCACTCTGGCTAGTCTCTCTCTGTCTCTCTCTCTCTCTCAGAATTACCTGGACTTTAAGAGCCAAGTATTTATAAAAATATTTTATTGATTTTTTTACAGAGGGTAGAGAGAGATAGAGTTAGAAACATTGATGAGAGAGAAACATCCACCAGCTGCCTCCTGCACACACCCTACTGGGGATTTGCCTGCAGCCAAAGTACATGCCCTTGACCAGAATTGAACCTGGGACACTTCAGTCTGTAGGCCAATGCTCTAACCACTGAAAAAATCCAGTTAGGGCTGGGCTAATCTCTTTTGATCCTCTCAACAACATTTATTTGTTTGTTTGCACAAAATTCATGCATGGGGAAGGGTTGAGTGTGTGTCTCTCAGCCCATTCTGTTTCCTCTCCATTCTGGGAGTCCTTGAGGGCAGTTGGAAATCCCTCTCACAATCCAGAACTGCTGGCTCCCAACTGCTCGCCTGACTGCCTGCTTGATCACCTCCTAAAAACTACCCTACCAGCCTGTTAAATGTCTAACTGCCCCCCCTGGGGGCACAATGGCCCCTAACTGTCCTCCTCTGCCATCATGGTCATTGCTATTTTCTGCTGCATGCCTAGTAGCCTCCAACTTCCCTCCCCTACTGATCCATTAACCACTAACTCCCCTCACTTGACAGCCTGGTAATTCCCAATTCCCTCCGCTGTAGGTCAGGCCACTCCAAACTGCCCTCCCCTGCTGTCCTGATAGCCCACAACTGCCCTCCCCTGCAAGCCTGATCCTCCCCAATTGCCCTCCCTCCCCCCCGCAGGTGTGGTTGCCCCAACTCCCTTCCCCTGCCAGCCCAGTCACCCCCAACTGCCCACCCTTGCAGGTCTGGGTACCCCTCAACTGTTCTCCCCTGCAGGCTTGGTCCCACCCATTATCCTTCTTCTATAGCCCTGATTCCCCCCAACTATCTTCACCTGCAGGCCTGGGTTCCCCCAAATTTTTCTCTTTTGCAGGCCTAGTCTCCTCCAACTTCTATCCCCTGCAGGTCTGGTCAATCCCAATTGCTCCACCTCTCCCCCCTCAGCAGGACTGATCCCCACAACTGCTCTCTACTACTAGACTAGTCACCCTCAACTGCCCTCCTCTGCTGGGCATCTTGTGGTGGCCATTTTGTGTTCACATGGGGCACAGACATCTTTGACCACATGGGGCAGTCATCTTGTGTGTTGGAGTGACAGTCAATTTGCATATCACTCTGTTATTAGATAGGATTCATTTGAAATCTTTACTGCTGATACCTGGACAATTTGGCTCAGAGGTGGAGACTGGGCTGGATAAACAAAGGTTCTTGGGCTCCATTCAGATCTAGGGCATGTACCTTCTTTCCAGGTTCCTCCTAGCCCAGGGCCTAGGTAAGGGCATGTGCAAATGGAAACCAATTGATGTTTTTCTCTTATATCCATGTTTTTGTCTCTCTCTCTCTACTCTCCCCAAAAGTCAATGGAAAAACATCCACATGTGAGGATTAAAACTAAAGAAAGAAAGATATGAAATAAAAATACCCTTAAAAGTAGATGGAAGCCTGAGCTAGTTTGGCTCTGTGGCTAGAGCACTGAGCTGTGGACTGAAGGGTGTGTGTTCCATTCTGGTCTAGGGCACATGCTGGGGTTGCAGGCTGCATCCCCTTGCATGAGGCAACCAAGCAATGGTTTTCTCTCACCATTGGTTTTCTGTTTCTCTTCTCCCTCTTTGTAAAATCAATAAAAACTACTTTAGCCAAAACCGGTTTGGCTCAGTGGATAGAGCATCGGCCTGTGGAATGAAAGGTTCCGGGGTCCATTCCGGTCAAGGGCATGTACCTTGGTTGTGAGCAAATCCCCCGTAGTGGGTGTGCAAGAGGCAGCTGATCAATGTTTCTGTCCATCGGTGTTCTCACTCTCTATCCCTCTCTCTTCCTCCTTGTAAAAAACAAAAACAAACAAATAAAACAAAAACAAAAACAAGCAATCAGTAACTTACTCTATATATACAAAAATGGGAAACCACTGAAAGCGCCCCCCCCCCCCATTCCATGAATCTGTCATGTCTCCCATCTGGAATATATACAGTACTTACACATAGACCCACGTCCCCAAACAGACAACATTTTCAATTCATGTAGATATACAAAAACTTTATTGAACTGTGCCTTATAATGAACATTCTAATACAAAATTTCAGAAACACTTCAGAAACAATTGATCAATCAACATTTCAAATAATCTACTAATCCAATTTTACCCACACACCTAGATCTTGAGAAAAATGAGGCAGGGAAAGAGAAAGAGAGAAGATAAGTATTCATATCACAGAAGTGCTTTTTAAAAAATATTGGTGTTAAATTAACCCTGACCAGTGTACCTCAGTAAGTTGGAGAATTCTCCCATGGAGATGGGCAGGTTCGATTCTGAGTCAGGGAACATAGCCAAAATGGGGTTCAATCCACAATCTGGGTGCATTCTAGAGGCAGACCATCAATGGTACTATCTCACACTGATGTTTCCTAGTGTGTCTCTCTTCTCTAAAAATCAGTGCAACAAATGTTGACGCTAGATCACTGATGGTTGTATGAAATACTACCCCTAAAGACCCATGTAATACTTCCATATATGTACATATATAAGAAATGTAAGATCCAGCTGGTTTAGCTCAATGGATAGAGCTTCAGCCTGTGGACTGAACTATTCTGGGTTCCAATCAGTGAGGGACACATGCCTTGGTTAGGGCCTGGATCCACAGTAGAGAGTGTGCAGGAGGCAGGCAATCAATAATTCTCACTCATCACTGATGTTTCTCTTTCTCTCCCACTCACTATCCCTCTGACATCTATAAAATTATATTTAAAAATAAAAAAACAATAAAATTATGATTAAAAAAATTCTACCTACTGTCCCTACATCACAGGAAGAAAATGAAGTAAAGTGACAGTTCAGCCTTCCTAATCTCTTAAAGCACAGACAGAAACAGGTTTGGGGTCACATCCGATATAGAAGTAAGGCTTTAGCATTTCAGAAAATGTGTCCCTGAAGGAATGGATGTGAGACATGTCATTCAAACTGTAAAAGGAAACATGACCCAACTCATAGTCCAGATAGATGCCAATCCCTCTGGGCATTTCCTTCAGCACAAGGGTGACAGGAGCAGACCCTCGTGCCACATAGTCACCATCCTGCAGCTGAATTGTAACATCTGTTCTGTCTTGGCAGGGTCTGCTCTCTCTCCTCGGAGAGGGAGTCTTTACAGACCCCCACGGCCCACTCAGGCTTGTCATCCACCTGGACCTCCCAGTAATGTCGGCCACAGTCAAACCCTTCAGTACCCAGGACAACAGGGTCGTTCACAAATCGCTTTGGATTCCACTGAACTCTTTTCTTTTTCCTCACAAATGTCACAGACTTTCTATCCTCAGACACCAGCAGATTAGGATGTGCGGTTTCAGGGTCCAGGGTAACTTCTTCTCTGAATCTCCGTATAATTTTCTGCAGGGTTGCACACTGTGGAGGAAGACTGAATTCTTCTCTCTTCAACTGGAAAGTATAGACACCTGGAGGTTCTAGTTTTTCTGAAGGCTCGAGTACACCTTTGATATTCATCATCATTTCCACATCTGACATCACACACTTCTCTGCCACCTTTTTTAGTTGAACTTTAAATTTGGAAATGTAGTCTGAAAATGCAGCTTTGTTTGCACGAAGATTCTCTAGAATGCGATTCCCTTCTGCAGCTTGCCTTGAGAGAACTGCCTCTTGCTCACGGTCAACAGATTCTACCAACTGCTCATATTCAGAGGCTAACTTTTCTCTCTGCTTTTCTGCCATTTCATCCAGTTCTGATAGTCTCCTGTCTTGGGTATCCAGTAGTTTCTGATTGTCTGCGATCTGCTTCTTCAGGGGCCCAATGTAACTGCGGATCCTTTGCCTGTGATGAGAGGCAGCCTCTGCTATGGGTCTCACCAGGTGGCCCTGGTGGTCAGGGGGCTGAGCGCACAGGGCACACAACAGCTTTAGGTCCTCCTCACAGAAGAGGGTCAGGGCCTGGTTGTGCTTCTCACACAAGCGCCTCTCTTCTTGCTGCTGCTTCTTATCCTTTGTTTTCTGGAGGAACTTGACCCTGTCTACCATCCTTCCCATCTGGATGTTGCTCCACATGTGCAAGTTTTTGCATGGGTGACGGCACACAGGACATGGGAATATTTCCTCCTGATCAGCCCAGGCCTGCTGGATGCAGGAGCGACAGAAATTGTGCCCACATTCAATTGTGACAGGATCTCTCAGGTTATCCAGGCAGATGGCACAGTTGATTCTTGTGCTGAGTTTTTCCACAGCTTCTTCACTTGCCATTGTGCTATGAATGTAGGATGAGACTGAGGTGTGTTTCTCTAGGAGGTTGAGTTCTGTGAAACTTCTCCACTGAGAAACAGATGCACCTTCAGAGCTAGTGACTTTCTTTTGTAAATTTTCTCTATCAATTAAGGGTAGCCCTTGGATTCCAGTGAGGTCCTTAGCTACAAAAGAAGCTGCCAGAGGAGTTCCTCTGTCCCCTGCAGCCAATCAAGTAGTTGGAGGACTACTGTCCTTTTTGGCTTAGAGGATATGAATCCAAGTTCAGCAATTCTCTTGATCAGAAAGCAATCATAACTCTTGGGTACCGATTGGTTCCTGTTAATAACAAAATATAGTTTCAAGTAAAAAAAAGTGAAAGAAAGAAAGAAAGAAAGAAAGAAAGAAAGAAAGAAAGGAAAGAAAGAGGGAGGGAAGAAAAAGCTACTTACTATTTGTCTTGTGGCTCTTCCCTGTTAACTGCCACCTTTGAGGGACCATTGATTTCCTTTCCCCAGCCCTACAGGTCCCCTATACACACATTCATAACTGTGGGTCTGTAAGGACCTGCACAAGGTGTGAGAATGTTTCCTTCTAGATTCTCTGTCCCTGGGATAGGTTCTAGCTTTAGTCACCTATTGTCTAGGGGATTAGGAAAAGTGCTTAACATCCTTAACAGTAGAGAATCAGGTTAACAAAGGTAAAAGTCCCAACCTCTAATACTTCCAGTTTTTTAAAAACCTCAGCAATGGATTTGGCACTTTTTGTCTTAAAATATAGTTATTTCCACCCTGGCCAGTGTGCACTACTGATTACAGTGTTGACCCATGTGCCCAAGAGCCTTGGGTTTTCCGTTCAAGAGCATGTGCCTAGTGCAGGTTCCATCCCCAGCTCCAATGGGGGCGATCTTAGGAGGCAACCAATAGAATTACCTCCTGCAGCAATTCTTTTCCTTTCTCCTCCACCCCACTCCCTCCCTGCCTTCCACTCTCTACAAAACCATCAGTGGAAATATATTCTCAGTTGAGGATTAGCATAGAAAAAATAAGTTATTTCTGGTAACTGCATTCATGATTCAGTCAAACCTCATGCCCCATCTCAAGCAAACTGTTCATAGAAAATGTTCCAGTTGTCCAACAAAACTTCAGTTTTCCATCTGACAATTCTTTCATGCTGATACCTCAGCATGACAAAGTGTCTCAGATAAAAAAAAATAATAAAAAAAAGGAAAGGATGCTTTTGTTGGAGGCTAAATCAATGATTAGCACAATTTTAAAACATAAAATGACCCAACAGAGAGTTAATGCAGCCTTAGTCCAGTTTGGCTCTGCATTGAGCTTTTGACTGAGTACCTAAGGGTCCCAGGTTCATTTCCATTTAAAGGCATGTATCTGTGTTGCAGGCTCCTCTGGGATCTGGACACCTGCAGGACCAACCAATCAACATGTTTCTCTCACATTCATGTTTCTGTATTTCCCTCTCTCTTCGGTCTCTACAAAAAAGCAATGGGAAAATATCTTCTGGTGAGGATTACAAAAATAAGAAAGATAGCTAATGTTGGTAAGGGTATGAAAGTGCTCACAAAACCATCACAGCCAAATGAGAGGTAGGAAAACTGTTGCTGATGGGATAAATGAAAAGCACATAGCCAGTCCTAGCATTTTCTGCTCAGTTGAGAAAACAGTTGAGCTTCCCCTTACAGTAAGCACTGATCCTAGTAGAGACCAAGAAGAGACTGGAATGACCTCCACTTTGGGTCACCTTGGCCACCATACATCAAGGAACAGTAAAGACAGTGTCATGAATTTTTTGAACTTATGCTGCAAACTAACACACATTTAGAAGATCTTAATTCCCTGTTTCTGTAACCTTTCTGTAACCTTAGTTTCTGTACAGTTGCCATGGCTAAAGCTGTTGAATAAGTAAATACTGGCCAGGTCTCCAGGTTTCCTTTAGGGACTGAGAGATTTTGGCTACCTGCTTGTACTCTGAGTGCCTGAAGGCCTATTAAGAAGGTCCAGTCAGATAAAAAAAACCACAAAAAACAAAAAACAAGATGGCGGCATAGGTAAATGCCTAACTACAGCCTTGCTCAACAATTTCAAAAAATACAACTAAAATATAAAGTGGACATTATCCAGAACTACAGGAAAGTTGACTGACTGGAAATTCTAGAACTAGAAAGAAAGAGAAAACCACAAGGAAAACCAGAGGAGCTGTAAAAGCCTAAGGTATGGAGAGACATGGTGTGCATGTGGGGAGAGGAGGGAGCTGGAGAGGAGGGGGCAGCTGAGTGCCTGGCTGGCGTTCCCTAGCAGGAAGGAGATAAAAACTCCGGACTGTGCTGAACCCCACTCCGACTGTACTGAACCCCAGTTCTGGGCGAGACCCTGGGGTCCCAGGCTCATACCGAGGGAATCTGGGCTGTAAGGCAGAATCTAAGGGGAGCGGTGAAAGGCAGAATCCCTGAGTCTCACACATTGTGCTCAGGGGATGGACTGTTCACTGAGCTACTGAATTGCCCTAGCGGGAAGGAGACAAAAGCTCACAACTGTGCTGAGCCCCAGTTCTGACTGCATTGAACCCCAGTTCTGGGTGAAACCCTCGGGACCCAGCCTCATACAGAGGGAATCTGGGCTGAAAGGCAGAAGCTCAGGGAAGTGGTGAAAGGCAGAGCCCCTGAGTTGCGAACATTTCACTCATATTTTGGGCCGCTGGATTGCCCTAGCAGGAAGGAGACATAAGCTCCGTACTGCTCTTAACCCCACTTCCAACTGCACTGAACCCCAGTTGTGGGCTCCTTGGGGGAGAGAATAGACTGTCTGGTAGCAGGTGAAACTCTAGGGCGCCTTTCTCTCAGAGGTGCTTGCAGTGAGTACCAAAGGAGAGTGAGGAACACTGAGACTCAGGAACCTCATAGGGTGGGGCTAATGGGAAGCCAAGGCTGTAGGCTCCACCCTGAAACTCTGCCCCATCCAAGCTCAACACAGAGGCTTTTGCAGATTTCCAAGTCTAGTAGAATAAGGCTATCTCCTGGCATTGACACAGCTGATCCCTACAGCCAATTGGCCTGGAGGTCAGTTCCTCCCAGTGATACCAACAACAATCAAGACTTAACCATGACAAGGTTGTACACACAGTCCACAAAAGGGGAACCAAGAGTGTGTACCTCAGATAACTGGGAGACTGGCCCACTGAACTACATAGGACACCTTAGCACGCAAAGCCACCCTAGCAATGCAGGGAAGCAGCAAAAATGCAAAGACAAGAAAAAAGATCATAAACAAAAGAAATGGAGGACAAAAAGTGACTGAATATAGAGTTCAACACCACAGTTGTAAGGTTTTTCAAGAATTTCCTAGAAAAGGCCTATAAAATAAATGAGACCTATGAGGATATGAAAAGGGATCAAATAGAAAGAAGGAATACATTCTCTGAAATTAAAAAAAAAAATTATACAGAGTCCTAAAAACAGTATGGAAGATTGCAAGAATCAAGTCAAAGATTTGGAACACAAAGAGCCAGAGGACACTCCTCCACAGAAGCAAGAAGACAAGAGAAACCAAAAAGTTGAAGATAGTGTAAGAAACCTCTGGGACAATTTCAAGCGAATCAACATCAGAATTATGGGCGTTCCAGAAGATGACAGAGAGCAAGATAATGAAAACATATTGAAAGAAATAGTGACAGAAAACCTCTCGCACCTCATGAAAGAAATAGACTTACAAGTCCCAGGAAGCACACACAACCCCAAACAAAAGGAATCCAAAGAGGACAACACCAAGACATATCATAATTAAAATTCCAAGAGCAAAAGAAAAAGAGAGAATATTAAAAGTACCATGATAAGCCAAGACTGGTTTGGCTCAGTGGATAGAGCATTGGCCTGCGGACTGGAAGGTCTCAGGTTCGATTCTGGTCAAGGGCATGTACCTTGATTTGGGGCACATTCCCAGTGGGGGGTGTGCAGGGGGCAGCTGGTCAATGATTCTCTCTCATCAATGTTTCTTACTCTCTATCCCTCTCTGTAGAAAATCAATAAAAATGTTAAAAAAAAAATGTAAAAAAAAAAAAAAAAAGAGAGAACTCTTAAAAATAAAATAAAAATAAAAGCAGTAAGACAAAAGCAGGTAGTTACCTATAAATGAGCACCCATACGACTGTCATCTGATTTCTCAACTGAAACCATGCAGGCCAGACGGGAATGGCAAGACATATTCAAGGTGATGAATAACAAGAACCTACAGCCAAAAATACTCTACCCAGCAAAGCTATCACTCAGAATCGAAGGCCAGATAAAGAGCTTCACAAATAACAAAAAGCTAAAGGAGTTCATCACTTCCAAGCCAGAATTTTATGAATTGCTAAAAGGGATTCTTTAGGAAGAGGAAGAAAATAAAGATAAAAATTATGAACAACAAATACATAACTATCAACAAGTGAATCTAAAAACCAAGGGAAGTAAAAATCATGATGATCAATATTAACTGGTGAATATAATAGAATCAGAGGTATGGAAGGGGAGTGGACTGATGATTCTCAGGGAAATGGGGTGTGGGGGTAGGCGGGAAGAGACTGAACATAAACTGCACCTATTGATGAGGACAATGGGGGATGTGGAAAGGGCAGAGGGTGGGATGGAAACTTGGTGGATGGGAGCAATGGAGGGGGCGAAAAATGAGGAACATTTCTAATAATATGAACAATAAAGATTTATTTAAAAAAAAGAAGGTCCAGTCAACACAGGGTCTGAGTTATCTTGGATTCAGGTCCATAGCTCTAAACTCTCCCAGCCCTCCTACACAAAATCACTCCCACCTATCTCTGCCTGTACTCATACTGGGCCTCCCTGACATATAATGGAAGGTAATCCACATGCAGCTCCTGACCAGCACCTTTAGGTGCTTTGCCACCCCCTTAGTTCAGGTTGGGATCTTGGTTTTCAAAATTTTAGCAAAAGCATTTGATGAATTAGGGAGGCTGTGAACCATAATGGCAGCATTGGGCCTGAAATACCCTGAATACGATTTAGAATGCCCTCAGGAAGAGACGATTGGGTCCTTCCAGGGCAGCTGCACAGAAAGCAGGTTTTTACTGCCCATGTATCTGGGCAACTCTGTGCCCAAGGTTTTTGAGGACTATTGCCTTGGCTTTACCCCATGCAAATGTTCCCATTCCCATTCCTGACCCCCCCAGAGGTCACATAAGTATATCTAAAAATTGAAGGGCATTTAAGTGACTTAAGTTTCAAGCAGGAGCCAGAAAAACATAAATAACTGCATGTGTTTTAAATACGACACCCCCAGTTTGGATTCCCTTTGGAGGTATAAGTCTCTCTGTGGGGCACAGATCAGGCCCTCAGGAACCCACAGGCCTTATCTCACTCTGGCCTCCCGCGCCCACTGGGCCCCAAATCTGGTCTCACCAGGAGCAGACGGCTCTTGTCCCATCTTTAGGGTGCACAATGAAAGGAGAACAATGAAAGGATGTCTCTACACATTCGGACACAGGACTGCAGGGGCCATGACCTGAGTCTGGTAAATATACACCATTGGAAGGAGGGAATTATTAACCACGGCCTCCAAAGCCCAGTGCCTCCTCGCCCATAGGGGAAGTATGAACTAGAGTGATATTTTGAGTGCTTTCCAGAAGCCAGACAGGATTAACTCTGCTATCAGGCATTATCTAATTTACCCCGGGCTATTCTCTATTGATCCTATCAACACCCTTTATTTACTTACTTACTTTTATAAATATGCATTTTGTTTTTATTTCAGAGAAGGGAGAGGGAGAGAGAGACATAGAAACATTAACTATGAGAGAGAACCATTGCTTCGCTGTCTCCTTCAAACCCTCAATGGGGGATGGAGCCCACAATCCTGATGTGGGCCTTGATCAGAATCAAACCAGTAACCACTTGGTTCATAAATTTATACTCAGCCATTGAGGCATATGGTCCAGGATTTAATTTTTTTTTTAATCTCCAGTGTTGAGCCCTACTAGGTTTGGTTCAATCAGCAGATAGAATCTCAGCCTGCAGAACTAAGAGTTTAGATTCCATTCCATTCAAGGACACCTAGCTGGTTGCAGACTCCTCCCCTTCCTGGACATTGGACAGAGATGTGCAGAGGCAACCAATGGGTGTGTTTTTCTCACATCCTGGTATCTCTACATCTTTCCCTCTCCCTTCCACTCCCAATCTCTCTAAAAAGCAAAGAGATAATAGCCTCTGGGAAGGATTAAAGAAAATAAAATAGAATGCTAACTTTGCTAGGGGTGTGAAAGTGCTCCCAAACAATAAAGGTAAACAAAACTGTTGTTGATTGGATAAAGGAATATTGGTTAACCAGAGATAGCATTTCCAAGGCAGTTTTATATTTAAAAACCCTTTAAGGCACTGATCTTAGCAGAAACCAAGTGGGTAAAATGACCTCCAGGATGGGTCTCTTAGGTTGCCTCAATGCCAAGAAACATAAAAGCACTATTATGAATTTTTTTCAACTCATTACAAATTAACACACATTTGGAAGATCTCAATTCTCCAGACCTATCATCTCCCTGTGAATCTCACCATGTATCCCCAGCTCCTGGCCAAAGCTGTTGAATAAGGGAAAAACTTGTATGGAGTTGGGGTCTCCTTCAGGGACTGAGAGACTTCACAACCTGCTTATAATGTGGGAGGCTCCCTCCAGGCCAATTAAGGAAGATGGAATCAATACCGGTTCTGAGCATCTGGGAATCAGGCCCTTGGCGCTAACCTCTCCCCTGCCCTCCTGTACACAGACACTCCACCTCTCTCCGCCTGCACAGGAACCCGTGCTCTCTGAGAGGAGACATAATGGAACCAAGTCCACATGCAGCTCCAGAACATTCCATGAGGAGATTGTCACCCGCTAAGTTCCGGTTGGGATCCTGGTTTTAGAAATTTTACCAACATTCTGTGACTTAGAACAAGACTCCCCATAATGAAAGCATGTGTGCTCAAATCACCTGAATCCAAATTCAAATTCCCTCTGGTGGTTCAGACTGGGACCTCCGAGGGCAACTGCACAGAAAGCAGTTTTCACCACCCACAGCTCTGGCAACTCTGAGCAGCCGGAATCTGAGGGCTTTGGCCTTGGCTTTACCCCATACCAGTGTTCCCAGTACTGACTTCTGGGGCGTCACGTCTGGGCATTTATAGGTGACTTAAGCTTCCCACGGGGGTGGGGGCTGGGGCAGGAAAACATAACCACCTGTGTTTTCAAACAAGCCAGTCCAGAGTTTGAATCCCCTTTGGAGGTATAGGTCTCTCAGCGGGGCACAGACCAGGCCCTCAGGAACCCTTGGGTCTTCCTCACTCTGGCTGCTTGCACCCACTTGGTCCCAACTCCAGACTCACCAGTTTCAGAGGCTCTTCTCCGTTCTCAAACCCCAAAGGGACAGGCGAATCTCCCACCAGGAGCTTTCCACAGCGTGAGGCACAGGACTGCATGTCCCCTGACCTGAGCCAGGTATATATACTCCAGTAGAAGCTCCAGCTATTATCCACGCCCACCAAAGTCTATTGGCTAGTCCCCCACTGGGGAGGGGTGAACCAGGGTAAGGGGATTTTCTGAGTTATAACTTATTTAAATAAGTTAATTCCAGGGTGGAGCCTGCAACCAAGGTGATGAGGACCCTTTGATCAGAATGTAACCCAGGACCAATGCTCTATCCACGGAGCCAAACTGGCTAGCACTGCTTTTTGCTTTATAGGACTCACTGTTTTACAGGTTCATAGCACACAATAAATGTTTGAATTTTTTTTTTATGTGGGTGATGCCAACTATAATTGAAAAATAAATAAAAGTAAGTGGGTAATTTTTTAGTCATCTATATGAATATCAATTCACCTGACAAGTAATCTGCCAAAAATATATTGTGAGGCAGAATTTTAAAGTTCAAAGAATATTTTTTCAAAGACAGTGACAATTCGGCTGGGATCTGAAGAAAAATGCCTGTACAAAGGGAGTAAACAGTGTGTAAGGGGCAAGGAGCTGCCATGGACAAGACCTGCTTGTGCAATGTTCTGTGGTAGGGGATGCCATACTCAGGCTAGTAGGAGGTGATTAGATCAATTTAAGTGTTTATTTATAGCAAGCATGTCAAACTCACCACCCAAGAATACTTTTCCCGCCCAGCCAATATAACGGAATACAGGAAAGGTTTTAATAAAAATGTCATAACTTAGCCTTGGCCAGTTTGACTCAGTGGATATAGAGTTGGCCTGTGGACTGAAGGTTCCCAGGCTAGATTCTGGCCAAGGGCACAGGCTTGGGTTGCAGGTTTGATCCCCAGTATGGTGTGTGCAGGAGGCACCCAATCAATGAATCTCTCATCAATGATATTTCTACCTCTCTCTCCTCTTCCTCTCTGAAATCAATAAAAATATATATATTTTAAATGTCATAACTTAATTTTAAGATATCCCATCATACATAATTATTAATAATGAATTATTAATGCAATGTCTCTTATGACTGATTACTATAATCATGTTGCATTCATTTCCCTAACACACCTTACTTGCACGTGCTTCATTTCTTTCCACTAATACTAGCAGCAAATCTTTTAGCAGCTGACTGCCACATCATTAGTCTTGTGATAACTTGTTTGGTGTGACAAATAGGAAATATTTTGGTTTCAGAGAATAAGAAAAATAGGTTTATTTGCATTACACCTTTCAATTTGTTCAGTTATTCTATGTCAGGTAAGTTAATGTTCAAGTAAAAAATATTAATTTTTATTAAAATGTTGTATTATTGGGGTTTGGAGTTGCCCAAATGAGGTGCAGCTGCGAAGCAATGCATGCTGCTGACAAGCCTTAGGCCTTCTTTTGGAAGCTCTGGGGTTCTCTGACCCACCTGCAGTTTGTTAGGTTAGGTTGCAAAAGGCCAGGCCATTCATATGCATACACCTCTGCCCACAGATTGGTTGGGGTTGTAAATTGGTTGGAGCGTGATCTCAGGGAATTATGGGGCAGTGCAAACAGCAATGGTCCCTGGGTCTCTGTGTCCCTCAGCCACGTGAAGGAACAATGAACACTGGATCATCTCTGAAAGAAAGCTACCCTCATGTTCCTGCCTGATGCCAGACAGTCCCATTTCTCCCCATAGGAGACTGGGACTCCAGAGTCTCACCCAGAACTGGAGTTCAGAGCAGTCTGGAGCTTGCGTCTCCCTCCCAATTGAAAAAGACCATTAAAAATAGTAATAATAATAATAAATATATTTTTAAAAAAGACCACAGTGTATCCAATTGACAGTCCCTTTCTGTGCCTGCCTCCATACCTTTGCTTTTCTGCACCTCTGCACCTACTACAAGTCTACATGCACTTTTATCTTTCCTTCTTGTTGTAGAACTTTTACTCAGCCAGCCTTCCCATGGTTCTGGATGATATCCATGTTTTCTTTTAGATGTAGTTTTGATGTGGTTTTGCGAAATGGGAAGTTCAGGTGTTTACTTAGGCTACCATCTTGGTTCCTCCTCCTCAAGCACCTCTCTTGGCATGAGTGATGGCACATAGAGCATGGGAACCTGTCCTGTAGATCAGTCCAGGCCTGCGAGATGCAGGAGAGACAGAAGATGTGCACATATTGGATGGTGACAGGGTCTCAAAGGCCATCCACACAGATGGGACAGTTGGTTTCTGCCTGGAGTCCTGCCAGAGCTGTGTCTATTTCCATTGGGCCCTGAAAGAAGGACAGGACTGAGGTGCATTTTTTCAGAAGGCTGGATGCATCTGAAATCTCAGTCCTCAATTTGCTGGTGGCCTGTGAGTCCTGTGAGTCCCCTGATCTTTCCATTCCAGCTGCCAAGAGAAGCCCTTCTCTCAACCTGCATCCAGTCACAACTCAGCTGAACAACTGCTCCTTCATATTTAGAAGCTCAGAGCACATGCAGCCAACTGAGCAGCTCTCTTGGTCAGAAGAGCAGTCCTTATCTGAAATCATTAGTTGCTGTGTGTGAGAAGATATTTCTTCCTTAAATCCCCGGGTTTATTTCAAGTGGCCCCACCCACTACCACACTTCAGTCAAACCCA
This sequence comes from Vespertilio murinus, assembly GCA_963924515.1. Classification (NCBI taxonomy): domain Eukaryota; kingdom Metazoa; phylum Chordata; class Mammalia; order Chiroptera; family Vespertilionidae; genus Vespertilio; species Vespertilio murinus. Next base: position 57,294,134 of record OZ004708.1, read on the forward strand.
GATTTCTCTCTTCTGTAAGAAATAAGGTGAGCTGCCTAAACCAGTTTGGCTCAGAGGATAGAGTGTCAACTTGCCGACTGAAAGGTCCCGGGTTCGACTCTGCTCAAGGGCATGTACCGTGGTTGCGGGCACATCCCCAGTAAGGGATGTGCAAGAGGCAGCTGATTGATGATTCTCTGTCATTAGTGTTTCTAACTCTCTATCCCTCTCCCTTCCTCTCTGTAAAAAATCAATAAAGCATATTTTTTCAAAAAAAAAAAAAAAGAAATAAGGTGAACCAAAACCAGTTTGGCTCAGTGGATATAAGGTTGGTCTGTGGACTCAAAGGTCCCAGGTTTTTGTTTGTTTGTTTGTTTGTTTTTGTAAATCTTTATTGTTCATATTATTACAAATATTCCTCTTTTTTTATTTCCCCCTCCATTGCTCCCCTCCACCAGGTTCCCACCCCACCCTCTGCCCTTTCCCTATCCCCCATTGTCCTAATCCATAGGTGCACAGTTTATGTTAAGTCTATTCCCACACCCCCCACTCCCCTTTTCCCTGAGAATCGTCAGTTCACTCCCCTTCCATACCTCTGATTCTATTATATTCACCAGTTAATATTGTTCATCGGATTTTTTAATTCCCTTGGTTTTTAGATTCACTTGTTGATAGTTATGTATTTGTTGTTCACAATTTTTATCTTTATTTTCTTCCTCTTCCTAAAGAACCCACTTCAGCAATTTATATAATTCTGGTTCAGCGGTGATGAACACATTTAACTTAAATTTATTTGTGAAGCTCTTTATCTGGCCTTCGATTCTGAGTGATAGCTTTGCTGGGTACAGTATTTTATTTTTGTTTTTGTTTTTTTAATTTTACTTTATTAAGGTATTTTCTGTGTACATAGTTTACCATTGCCCCCCCCTCCCATTTATGCCCTCCCTCCCCAGAGTTCTGTGTTCATTGGTTGTACTTATGTTCATGCATACCAGTCCCTCGGTTGTTCTCCTATCTCCCCCCAGGTCTCCTTCCACTCCCTGCTGTCATTTGGCAGTCTGCTTGTTTTATGGTGACTATCTCAGGACCATATGAATAGAGTCCACTCCTCCTATGGTTTTCACCGCCCCTTCCCCTGGGTCCCACTGCTTCCCCTGGTATACACGGCTCGCCCGGGGCACTCGGCCCCCTGGGACACTCGGCTCACCTGGGGCACTCGGCCCCGTGGGACACTCGGCTCACCCGGGGCACTCGGCCCCCTGGGACACTCGGCTCACCCGGGGCACTCGGACCCCTGGGACACTCGGCTCACCCGGGGCACTCGGCCCCATGGGACACTCGGCTCACCCGGGGCACTCGGCCCCCTGCGACTCTCGGCTCACCCGGGGAACTCGCCCCCCTGGGACACTCGGCTCACCCGGGGCACTCGGCCCCCTGGGACACTCGGCTCACCCGGGGCACTCGGCCCCATGGGACACTCGGCTCACCCGGGGCACTCGGCCCCCTGGGACACTCGGCTCACCCGGGGCACTCGGCCCCCTGGGACACTCGGCTCACCCGGGGCACTCGGCCCCCTGGGACACTCGGCTCACCCGGGGCACTCGGACCCGTGGGACACTCGGCTCACCCGGGGCACTTGGCCCCCTGGGACACACGGCTTACCCGGGACACCCTTCCCCTTTGGGGGGTACGGCTTACCCGGGACACATGGCCCGCTGGGGACACTCGGCTCACCCGGGGCACTCGGCCCCCTGGGACTCTCGGCTCACCCGGGGCACTCGGCCCCCTGGGACACTCGGCTCACCGGGGCACTCGGCCCCCTGGGACACTCGGCTCACCCGGGGCACTCGGACCCGTGGGACAATCGGCTCACCCGGGGCACTTGGCCCCCTGGGACACACGGCTTACCCGGGACACCCTTCCCCTTTGGGGGGTACGGCTTACCCGGGGCACATGGCCCCCCGGGGAAACTTGGCTCACCCGGGGCACTCGGCCCCCTGGGACACTAGGCTCACCCGGGGCACTCGGCCCCCTGGGACACTCGGCTCACCCGGGGCACTCGGCCCCCTGGGACACTCGGCTCACCCGGGGCACTCGGCCCCCTGGGACACTCGGCTCACCCGGGGCACTCGGCCCCCTGGGACACTCGGCTCACCCGGGGCACTCGGCCCCATGGGACACTCGGCTCACCCGGGGCACTCGGCCCCCTGGGACACTCGGCTCACCCGGGGCACTCGGCCCCCTGGGACACTCGGCTCACCCGGGGCACTCGGCCCCCTGGGACACTCGGCTCACCCGGGGCACTTGGCCCCCTGGGACACACGGCTTACCCGGGACACCCTTCCCCTTTGGGGGGTACGGCTCACCCGGGGCACTTGGCCCCCTGGGACACACGGCTCACCCGGGATCCCCTTCCCCTTTGGGGGGTATGGTTCACCCGGGGCACTCGGACCCCTGGGACACTCGGCTCACCCGGGGCACTCGGCCCCCTGGGACACTCGGCTCACCCGAGGCACTCGGCCCCCTGGGACACTCGGCTCACCCGGGGCACTCGGCCCCCTGGGACACTCGGCTCACCCGGGGCACTCGGCCCCCTGGGACACTCGGCTCACCCGGGGCACTCGGCCCCCTGGGACACTCGGCTCACCCGGGGCACTCGGCCCCCTGGGACACTCGGCTCACCCGGGGCACTCGGCCCCCTGGGACACTCGGCTCACCCGGGGCACTCGGCCCCCTGGGACACTCGGCTCACCCGGGATCCCCTTCCCCTCTGGGGGGTACGGTTCACCCGGGGCACATGGCCCCCTGGGACACTTGGCTCACCCGGGGCACTCGGACCCCTGGGACACTCGGCTCACCCGGGGCACTCGGCCCCATGGGACACTCGGCTCACCCGGGGCACTCGGCTCACCCGGGGCACTCGGCCCCCTGGGACACTCGGCTCACCCGGGGCACACGGCCCCTCTAGGGTGTTGGGGTGGCATATTGGAGGCGCCGCACTAGCTCCTTGCTAGCATGGCGGGAAGGCTGGCACAGCTGCAGTTGGGCTGAGATGGTTGCAGGCGGGGGGACCACCTTCAAAGGTGTCTCGTTCGGTGTGGGAGCGGAGCAGCTGCAGACATGGAGGCTAAGTTCTGAGGTCGCCCACTCCCTGAGCCCAAGGCGTGGTGAGCTCTGTTCTTGGTGGATTTCCTTTATTCTCAGCGGCAGTTGTGGGTGGCGGTGCCAGGTGCAATATTGACGGTCGCTCCTTTGGTTCAATTACCACTGTAGTTTTAAAGTTCACATGGCGGTGGTGGTGAGAGCTTAGGCTTGGCCACGTGGCATCGGAGGGTGGGCTCGCCTGGGTGGGTAATGGAAGGCACCGTGCCATTTCCTCACCAGCGTGCTCCATTTCCCTCTCAGCATGGTGGGTGTGCTGGGAAGATTGTGGGCGGGCTGTGATGGCTGCATGGGGAGAGTCCGCCCTCAATGGTGTCCTCTTTGTTGTGGATGTGGAGCTGCTGTGGATGCAGAGGCTAATTTCTGAAGCCACACTCTCTATGAGCCCGGTGCGTAGTGAGCTCTGATTTCGGTGGATTCCCATTCTTGGGGGCGGCGGTGGGTGCGGCAGCGATGGTAGCTCCTGTGGCTCAATTTCCCCTGTAGTTTTAAAATCCGCATGGTGGTAGTGTCTGATGCTTTGGCCTGGCCATGTGGCAACGGAGGGAGGATTCTCCGGGTCTGCCAATGGAAGGCGCAGCGCCAGCACAGCGTGCGCGAAGGCCTGGCAGAGCAGGCCGCGGGCGGTGACGGAAAGTCCCCACGATGTCTTAGTCTTTCAGACTTAGTGGAACGCTACCCCTGAGCCAGGACAAGCAGCACCACCACAAATATTGGCCAGCTCAGTGCTACCCCTCTACAGGTGACAGTAGGGGCATCCTCACCTTGGTAGGCCTTTTCTCTTGGAGGTCTTAACCAGTGGAAGTCAGCACGGTACAGAACTGCCCCACCTTCTCAGTCCTCCGCTATTCTTCAGAATTTTCTCAAACTGGACCATACTCCAACCAACTGAGCTCCTTGGCTAAGATTATATAATGAAGCTGGTACAGTCAATGTCCATTAAAAACTCATATCCCAAGACATAAAGTACAAATAAAATTTTAAAATAAGAGCTGTGTTCTGTTGCACACACTTCTGCATGAATAACTTAATTAAATGCCTATGAAAATGAAAACTTTTCTGGGATCTTGTGACAAGATTTTTCTTTACTCTTAAACTGCTTTGTCCTCAGTGAAGGCTTCTTTGGCATCAGTCTTTACTCTCACATTATCTGTCATCTTGACTCCAACCTGATATTCTTCTTTTGGTCCAGACCTTCAGAGTTTCAACGTAGCTTCAAGCTGAGGAAAGGTCATATTCCTACAGTTGAGTTGACTGAAAAACTCCCATCTCCCACTGAAAATCATAGTCCAGGCCGTAGTCCCAGTGAATAGAGCATCAGCCTGTGGACTGAAGGGTCCCAGGTTTAATTCTGACCAAGGGCACATGCTCTGTTTATGCCCTTAATTCCCAGTAGAGGGCATGCAGGAGGCGACCAATCAATGATTCTCTCTCCTTCTCTCCTCCTCTCTGAAATGGATAAATATATATTAAAAGGAAAAAAAAAAAGTCATAGTGCAGGAGTGAAGCAATCACTTGCTAGAACTTGTGGGCCAATTAGAAGTATTATGATCACTTTCTTTGGTCCACCTCATTTTTATCACAAGCCCCAAAATGCACAGTCCTGAAAAGGGTGGCCTCCCTGTGCACAGGTGATATTTCTAAAGGAGAGGGCAATGTGAAGGAGGTTGAGGCTTGATCACCCAAACTCAGGACAATGAAAACAAACAATAATGAATACTTGGCATTAGAATTCAAATTACCAGAAGTTTTAAAGAGATGGGGGTGGTGGTGTCAGTTTTCAATTCCAATTGGAACACCACATTACAAAAGAACTATTTTTAACAATAAGAAAGGATTGAGGGAAAAGAAAAAAGGAAATCTAAACCATTGAATGACCCCCTGTTGTTCCTGATAAACTTCACTCACATCTTCCTCCTCCATTCCCAGTTCTCTAGGAGTGTGATTTATCAGCAAGTCTCTGACCCTTCCAGAGAAACCTGAGTGAGTTCATTGAAACTCCCATCTTAGACAGCATGATTGTTTGGGTTTCTTGAGGTGTGTTGTCATTTTCCTTTTAATGTGAATCTCACTGATGTCCTGTTTGGGGTGCGGCTATATTGTTTGGATAGGTTTGAGCCTTGGACTAATGAGAGGGCACTGTCCTCTCATGACCATGTGCAAGTCCCAACTTGGAGGGCAGAGCCTTCCCAGCACAATTATAGCCAACAGCTGTGATAGTAAGCTTGAGCCTGTGGTCCAAACATGTGGCCCCACATGCCTAAGTGATATAGGCTGCAATTAAACAAAGCTTGATCACGTGCATGTAATTGAGTAGGATCGAAACTCATGAAAATGCTGTGAATATCTTGACCACGCCCTTACTTTGCCTCATGGCATCTGCTATAAAATAAAGATACTTATAGTCTGTGGCTCTGCTGGCTCCCCATCAGGGAAGCAGTGTCCCACTGAGTCCCAGCTTTCCTTCTCTTATCTATCTTGTCTCAATTCTCCCACTCAGATTCACTCTTAGCCTGGCTAGCGTGGCACAGTTTTGTCCAATGACTTTGAGTTGAATGTATCCTCCTTTCTTCTTATTCCCAAAGTCCCTGTTTAGGGTTTTGTCTCCTGGTCACACATGTGCATGGTGCTTCACCTGGGTCTCTGCAGAGTAGGGTCTCAGCATCGGGTAGGCAGGACCATGCTTCTGGGCTTACAAATTCTTTTCTCTTCCCCACAGAACAAGATCACTGTTTTGTGTGTGTGATGGTTGACAGCAAGGATGAATTTGCCTAGATTGTCAAATTCCTTTTAAGTTGCAAAATAATAGGCTTTACTTCTAACTCCTCCTTAAATACTGACATATAACTGTTTTGGACTACCTGACATGCTGTTCATACAAGGAGGGAAGGATCAATGCTAATTGAATTTTAAGTGTTCACATCTTTATCTCCACAGAAACCACTTTTGAGTTGCATGTTGCTTGCTTTTTTTGACCAGAGTCCACAGCTGATCTTCACTTGCGGAACCGTACATTAAACAGAGGAGAAAGTGATAGGAATATTGGACATCATCTGCCCACTGGAACTCTTCTTGGAAGCTCCTAGTGCCTTCCACCGAGAGGGAGGCCTGAGCACACCTCAGCTTCTCACATTTCCTCGCTCCTGGAAAACCTCACTAACTGTAGAGTGTCTCCTCTGATAGATACCTTCACTGCACAATGGAGTCTGCAGCTTCCCTGGCTGAGCTCCAGGCACAGGCCAGCTGTCCTATCTGCCTGGAGCACGTGAGAGACCCAGTGACCACTCAGTGTGGGCACAACTTCTGTCACTCCTGCATCGACCAGCGCTGGGAAGGTCTACAGGCCACCTTTCCCTGTCCTGTTTGCCTCCACCACTGCCCTGTCAGGAGCTTGAAGAGGAACATCCAATTATGTCATATGATGGGAATTGTTCAGCAGATTCCCACCTCAGGGAGCCAGAGGGAACTGCAGGAAGAAATACCCCTGTGTGGGAAGCACAACCAGGTTCTGACCCTGTTCTGTACAAAGAACCTGGACCTTATGTGTGCCCAGTGCAAGGTCTCCTCTGCCCACCAAAATCAGCACCTGATCCCCATTGAGGAAGCTGCAGCTAGTTACAGGATGATTCTCAAAACGTATATGGTGGTCCTCGCTGATCACTGTGAAAATGTTGAAAGGGTATATAAAGTCCAAGTTGCAAATACTCGGTCAGTGAAGAGAAAGATGAGAAAGTGGAAGAAGAAATTGGACTTTGAATTTGAAGAATTTATATCTTCCTTGGAATTAGAGCATGAGGAACTTGATAAGGATATATTTAGAGAAGAGAAGGATGTTGAAGAGAAAATAATTGAAAATGGGAGGCAAATTTCATACCATATGCACAGGCTAAGCAATCTATTAAGTGAGATAGTAGAGAAGTATTTGCAGACAGACCCCGATTTACTCTCAGGTATTGAAAGGATCCATAGCAGCTATGGAAACCTAGAGACACCTGCAGTCTTTTCATATGAATTAAAAAAGGAGAGTTGCAATCTTCCCCCAGATTATGTGGGCCTGCATAAAATGACCCACATGTTTCAGGTAGAGTTGACACTGGATCCTAAAACTGCCCATCCAAGTCTCCTTATCTCCAGTGATAGAAAAAGTGTGACCTATAAGAGACCAGGTGGTCATTCCAATCCCCAGACACTTACTTCTTATGCAGATGTCCTGAATTCTGAGGGATTTGATGCTGGCAGGCATTTTTGGGTGGTAAAAATAGGAGGCACAGGTAGATGTTTATTAGGTTTGTGTAAAGAATCAATCCTCAGAGATTCTCTCAGATCACCATCCCCAAGCAAAGGATGCTGGCATCATCAGCTCTGGAATCATACTGGAGAATGGAAAATTGGAGTTTTCCTGGACTATGAGTTGGGAGAGGTTTCATTTTATAATTTGGATAGGAGGTCATACATGTATGGAATCACTGATAAGTTTACAGGGAAACTTATACCTTATTTCTCCATTGCATTGTCTTCAGAATCTCTTACAATTAGCAGCATCATAATGAAGAGATAAACAATTAGGAACAAATTTTGTATGTGCTGATTTTCTTCCTTGTTATTGAAAAAAATACTTAAATAAAGATCCTGATTCCAGTTTTGATGTTTGAATATTAAAAACTTTTAGGATGCATTCTTCTCTCCTTCCTGACCTTATTCCTGAGAATTCCTATGAGAAAGTCCACGTGGTCCATCCTTAGGTGCAGGGGGAAAGTTCCAATCAAGCAAGTTTCCAATAGTGTCAACAGTCTCCCACCAAAAGCACCCAGTAACCACCATCAACACAAGACAGTTACTTTTCCCTTTAGGGGGGGTCAGTTGGACAAGATCAGGCAGGCGGGAGCGTGGGTGGCAGTGAGCGGTGACCAGGCCAGCGAGCGGGGGTGGGGCGGGATGTTGGGGGTGACTAGACTGGCAGGGGATGGGGGGGTGCAGTTAGGGGCAGGCAGGCAGGCAGGCAGGCAGGCAGGTGAGCAGTTATGATCCAGTAGTCCTGGATGGTGATAGGGATGTCTGTCTGCCGGTTTAGGCCCAATCCCAAAAATCAGGCCTAATCCCCTGAGGGGTCCCAGATTGGAGCGGGTGCAGGCTGGGCAGGCCTCTAGTATATATAAAAAAAGGCTTATATGCAAACTCTTCCCACAGGAGTTCTACCAGGATTTCGATCACTCGTTATGACATTCACTGACCACCAGGGGGCGTTGTGGAACAAAGGAAGGCCCCAGTCAATAGCTGGCAGCCCAGGGAGGGGAGGACCTGGAAAACCTCAATCAGCTCATATTGCTGACCATGCCTAGGGACTCTACCAGTGCACAATTTCATGCACCGGGCCTCTAGTGTTTTATAAAATTTTCATGTACAGGGCTGAGCAAAAGCAAGTTGGCAGTAGTGATATAAATATGTACAGCAATTAATAACAACACAAGAATAAACTATTGCATAACCACTGTAAACATACTTTTATTTTAAATTCTCACCTGGTGATAAGTTTATTAACTTATAGAAAGAGGAAGGGAGAGAGAGCGGAAAACCTCAATCCGTTGCTTTTTATACTTACCCTGACCAGGGATTGCACCTGATAGCTATGTGCCTTGAATGGGGATCAAATCTGTTTGTTTATGGTTTTTTGTTTGTTTGTTTGTTTGTTTGTTTTTCAGTGTAGGAGACCACATTCCAACAAACTGAACCACCCAGACAGGGCTGTAAACCTGCCTTAGACAATCCCTGTATGACCTCAAAAGGTCACATAATCATTTTTGACATTATGAGAAATTACCAACCTTTGAGAACATGCGTCTGTATGTATGCCTATATGTGTATTGTTTACAATATTTGGAAACAAAGTTTTACTCTGCCTATCTCTGTAGTTATGATCCTTTTCAAGCATATCTTGAAAAGCTATTTAGTACATTGAAGTACAAGGGACCTTGCATTGATCAGAGTCGCCCTACTATGCTGTGGTATCTCAGCTGCTTACTCTTGTAAAGTGCATTGTAGGCCAGCAGGGCTGGCTCCATTACCCACCCAGGGATCTAACTCCCTCAGTCATGGGTTGTCACAGCACGGGTCACTACAACTAGGGAAAGAGAGACCACTGAAGGCCAACACCAGAAAGAGACATACACTTTACTCTCATTCCATTTTCTAAAAGTAGCCCTACTAGACAGCTTTGCTAGGTGGATAAAGCAGTGGCTTGTGGACTGAAGGGTCCGGAATTTGGTTCCAGTTAAGAACACATGCCTGGATTGTGAGTTCAATTCAGGAGGCAGCCGATCAATTATGCTTTTTCATCATTGATGTTTCCACCTCTCTCTCTCTCTTCTTTCCTCTGTCAAATTACTAAAAATATTATTTTAGATAGGTAGATAGATAGATAAAAAGTCATTGCAAGGCCCTACTTCTCTGCAGGGGGTGAAGAAGAATACATGTATCCTGAGGTGCAAAGCTACTGTTTGCCATAATTCCTGAATCCAATTAGACACTAATCTACATTAATGATGAGTGCTAGAATGAAAAGTCATTAAAACCTACAAATAGATTAACATAGACATTTACAATAGTTTGAATTAATCCTATAACTATTGTTGGATAATTTCTCCCAATAAAGAAGACATTTCATTTATGTAAAACAAGCTTGAAAACATTTGTTATTTTGTAGCAATGTGAAGCTGTGATATCTCGAAATTTTCGTGACTCATTAGAAAACGAATCGTTGAGACTAATGTCTATCAACAACCGGAAGAATGAGGCGCCTGGATCAGGTGGAGAGGTCTGGGGCAGCGTCCCAGGGGCAGACCTGTGGCCATCATCACCAGGAAACTGACTTTGGATAAACACCATCGGATGTTTTGAATTTTGGCAGGCATGGTAGGAATGAAAGGACTTTTGAGTCATCTTTCTTAGATGGATAAAAAGCAGATTACTAGAATACATGCCCTCTTTTTACAGTGTACGGAGTGATAGCATAATTGCAATTTTTTTTTTCTTAAGTATATTACAACATTTTTAGGGGAAACATTTTAGTGCCCAGAACTAACTGAGTTACCCCAGGAGCCCACCTATATAATTATCTATTATGTAGATAATTCAGTAATCTGGATCCTGCCCCAGGTTACTGAATTATCTATATAATCCTATTGCTCTCACAACACCCTGCGTCTGTCTGAAGTGAAAAGCCCTTATCTTCTGTCTCCTAACCCTATTCTCAGGTTTCCCTTTTTCCAACTAAGGATTCATTTCTCTCTTTTTTATGGCATACCTAGTTAACCTAAATTTCTTGCATTATCGGTTATAGTCATTTGCTAATTTATTATTAGCTCTCTATATTATCTCGTGCACTATAGTCTATTATATGCTGTTTAGCTCTGCATGCCTTTATCCCTAACCTCCCCAATGAAAATGTAATCTCCCTTTGGACTATGTCTTAAATTCTTTTATCTTGGGCAAAGTGCCTATAATAGAACATTTCCCCCTAAGAATCTTGTTTTAAAATATACTTTGATTAATTTCAGAGAGGAAGGGACAGTGAGAGAGAGAAACATCAACGATGTGAGAAGATCATTGATTAGCTGCCTCTTGCACACCCCCAACTGGAGATGGAGCTTGTAACCTCTGCAACCCAGGCATGTGCCCCACCAGGAATTGCACCGTGACATCTGGTTTGTAGGTCAATAATCAACCACTGAGCCTCATTGGCTGGGCTTCCATTAGAGTCTGAGATTGAGAGATTGTTGTGTGCACCATAGTCTGGGAAGTATTGTCCTGTCAAAATAATACCTTTAAACAGGATTCACTAGATTTTTAAGTAGCTGCTGATTTTTTGTCAACTACTTCAGTGACATTGAAATAAGTTGCTTTCATTGAGAATCTGACATCTACATTAAGTCTCCTCAAAGGTCTGTCAGGATGCTCTTTCTAATAGTGCTCTAAAATATTTCTATCGTAGCTGAAAGTTTGTTTTAAGACCTTTTAATAAAGCCTCTACCACCTCTCCAGTATGTTATGGAGCATGGAGACATAGTTGAAGAACTGCAACCATATGTAATTGTTTTATTCATAATATCAATGATGTTAAATAAATTGATATCTAAATTTAAAAAAAAAGGTATTTGCTTTAGTCTCATTATGCATTACCTTGTTTGAAGATAAATGAATTAGGACATCCTCTACCCATTTTAATAATTGTTGTTTTCACCAATTTCTATACAGAAGCTATCTAGAGGCTTATGTTATATTGGCAAAATTGGCTTTAGGCAGGGAGTATGTTTTTTTGCCTCTCACTTGTACAATGCTTTAAAAAGCTTTATAGTTTAGTAAAGTGTTCTTAGAAACATAATACAGAAAGTGGTCATCATAGCTTGCTTCCTTTTTTCTACAGCCAGGAGTTCCTGGAATCCATCCCAAAGATCTAAAGATGATCCTCCTCTACACACCCAGCATCTACATTTCTCCTTACATGCTCATTTTATTTCATAATTATTTATTGTTGAAATATATATGTCCCTTTCCCACCACAATAAACTCCTCCAGCCCTCCCTCCTCCCACCCCAGGCTTTCACCACACCATTGTCTGTGCCCATGACTTATGTGTGTACCCCATAAGTTCTTTGGTTAGTCTCTTCCTGTCACCTCACCCTGTGAAGTTTGTCAGCCTGTTGCTACATACTTCAGTGTTTTTGGATCTATTTTCTCAGCTTATTTTGTGCATTGGATTCTACACATAAGTGAAATCATGTGATATTTGTCTTTCTCTCACTGGCTTATTTCACTCAGCATATTACTCTCCAGGTCCCTCCATGCAGTCCCTCCAAGAGTAAAAGTTCCATCTTTTTTATTCTTTCTTTATTTATTTTTAGATCTTGAAACAGCCCAAGAGCCCATAAGTAGATGAGTGGATAAAAGAAGATGTGGCACATTTACAAAATGGAATATTATGCAGCTGTAAAAAGAAGCATGTCTTTGAGACGCCATAGAGGTGATTTAAAAAATATATATATATATAAAACCTGCTGCCAAAACTGGTTTGGCTCAGTGGATAGAGCATCAGCCTGCGGACAGAAGGGTCCCAGGTTCTATTCTGCTCCAAAGTATGTACCTTGGTTGTGGGAACACCCCCAGTGGAGGGTGCGCAGGGGGGAGCTGATTGATGATTCTCACTCATTGATGTTTCTAACTCTCTATCCCTCTCTCTTCCTCTCTGTAAAAAATTAATATATATATCCTTCCAAAACTGGTTTGGCTCATTGGCCTGAAGGGTCCCAGATTCAATTCAGATCAAGGGCATGTACATTGGTTATGGGCACATCCCTGGTAGGGGGTGTACAGGAGGCAGCTGGTTGATGTTTCTCTCTCATCAATGTTTCTAGCTCTCTATCTCTCTCCCTTCCTCTCTATAAAATATCAAATATATATATATATATATATATATATATATATTTTTTTTTTTTTTAAGATATTATATGTGTCCATATCTTAACCAGGAGATCAGATTTTGGTCCCTAGAGGGGTTGTGCAAGGGTCAGCCGATCAGTGATTCTCATCATTGATGTTTCTCTCTCTGCTTCTCCTGTCCTCTCTCTGAAATCAATAAAAATATAATTAAGCCCAGCTGGTGTTGCTTAGTGGCCGAGAAGCAACCTATGAACCAGGAGGTCACAGTATGATTCCTGATCAAGATCCATGCCCTGGTTGTGGGTTCAATCTTCAGTGGGGGCATGCAGAAGGCAGCCATTTTATGTTTCTTTCTCATCATTAACATTTCTCTCTCTTTCCCCTACTCCCTTCCCCTCTGAAATCAATTTAAAAAAATACTTTAAATTGCAAAAGAAAAAAAATATAAGCTTTTTAGAGGGCAATTTGGTTATATTTATCAACACTTAAAATGTACATACTTTTTCATTCATGCCTCTACTTCAAAGAATTTGTTATAGACTAATTTGCAGTATTACATAATTTCTTCCCCAAAAATGGATAATAGTGTAGTTATTATGCTGTGGTAGTGTTGCTCAACTATCAGCACAGATTACACTTTCTAGCAGGCTTGTTGAATGTCCCATGGATATTTTGAGACATGTGTAGGGGGTGGGGCCTGAGAATTTGCATTACTAAATGGCCCCTGGTGATCCTAATGCCACTGGTCTGGAAACCACACTTGGAACTACTGCTCTGCAGCTTACTTCTTCTAATCTGACATAAAGACATCCATCCAAACTGGTGCACAGGGATTTCATCAATCTTTTCATGGCTGAGGAATATTCTACTACGTGGGTGGATGGACCTTGATTTATTCAAGAATTCTGTAATATGAACAATAAAGATTTAATTTTTTTAAAAAGGATGACTCTTTAAAAAAGAGACTCACACTAATGACACACTCCACTGGTAAGCCCAGTTGTATCTCTCTGTGTCATGGGTGAGTAGCAAAAAATGACTTCAGAAATAAAATCTGAAGACTCATTTTATGATTGAATATAGCAGATCCTTGAATAATGTCATTTCATTGAACATCTTTTTGTTAAAATGTTGATGGGATGCCATAAGAATTTAACTCTTTTTTTTATATCAATAGCCTATAGTCGGGTTGGTTTCTTGTTTTGTTTTATTTTTTAACATATTTTATTGATTTCACTGAGTGATAGAGTGAGAAACATCAATGATGAGGAATAATCATTGATCTGCTGCCTCCTGCACACTCCCCAAAGGGGATTGAATACACAACCTTGACATGTGCCCCAATCCGGAATCAAACTGGGAGTTGCTGGTTCATAGGTTGACACTCAACCACTGAGCCATGCCAATTGGTCTAGAACACTTTTTTTCTTTCTTTCTTTTCTTTTTTAAAGAAATCCATGCTGCAGAAACTGGTTTGGCTCAGTGAATAGAGCTTTGACCTGTGGACTGAAAGGGCCTGGGTTTCATTCCCTTCTAGGGCATGTACCTTGGTTGCTGACACATCCCCACTAGGGGTGTGCAAGAGGTAGCTGATCAGTGTTTTTCTATCATAGATGTTTCTAACTATCTATCCCTCTCTCTTCCTCTCTGTAAAAAATTTTAAAAAAGAAAGAAAGAAAGAAAGAAAGAAAGAAAGAAAGAAAGAAAGAAGAAAGAAAAGAAGGAAGGAAGGAAGGATGGAAGGAAGCCATGCTGAACTCTTCATGAAGTCTCCATCAACAATTGAAAACTCTTTGCCCTTATATTTCCACTAATTCTAAATAAACATGTTAAGCACAAGGAAACAGGCCCCAATCCAGGGCAGTGTGGTTCAGTTGTTTGGAGCTTATGCCAAATGGTGGCAGGTTCAATTCCTGGTCATGGTGCAAACCCAGGTTGGGGCTTTGATCCCTAGTCCCAACTTGAGTCTTGTGTAAGAGGCAACCAGTTGATTGCTGTCTCTTTCTCTCTCTCCCTCACTTCCTCTATCTAAAACTTATTTTTTAGAAGTTCCAAAAGAAATTCTTATGCTAAGCCCCATGCCTTCAAACTAAGACTTAACTAAATTCATCTTTCCTAGAAATTGAATCTTACTCTAGTTAATCGGGAATCACCGGATCAGCATTAGGTAGGTCAGTTACCAGAAGAGCCCTTGCCATCCCCAAAGGAAAGTAACCTTGCAATATCCAATCCATTCTTTTGTCTATATCTCCTGCCTATTAAGCTTTTCATTTTTTTACAGTTTCTCAGAGCTCCTTTCTATCTCAGAGCTTGTAAGGTTGGGTGCTGCCTATTGAACAGTTGAATGAAGTCAGTAAGATCTTTAAAATTTGCCAAAACCAGTTTGGATCAGTGGATAGAGCGTTGGTATGTGGACTGAAAGGTCCCAGGTTTGATTCCAGTCAAGGGCATGTACATTGGTTGTGGACACATCCCCGGTAGGGGCTGTGCAAGAGGCAGCTGGTCAGTGTTTCTCTCTCAATGGCATTTCTAGCTCTCTATCACTCTCCCGTCCTCTCTGTAAAAAATCAATAAAATATATATTTTTTAAAAAGATCTTTAAAATTTATTTTGTTGAATGTTGTCCTTTCACACACATGCGACTTGACCAAATAATCAAAAATATACAAAAAGAGAAAGAAAAGACAAAACAGATATCTACCAAGATGTTTTCTGCAGCACAAGTTTAAAATTTAGAAAGTGGTAACAATGGAAATATCAATGATCAGTTTTGAGTAAACTACATTACAAATGTATTAAACACATTCTGGTGAAGGGACCACAAGCAAATCAAAAGAAAGATTGTAGTGCCAAATGTATTGTTATAGAAAGAGGTTATGGTTAGATCCCCCGTGTAAGACCTGCAGTATCAATGAATCATTCTCATCATTGATTTTTCTATCTCTCTCCCTTCCTCTTTGAAATCAATAAAGAAAAACAATTATCTGCCTTATTTCGGGAAATAATTGGACAACTGCTGCCTGGTTAAGTCAAACTATTGTAAATGCCTGTTAATCTATTTACAAATTATAATGAAATGATTTTTTTTAGAATGAAAGAATTTGAATTCTAGCACTCACCAGTAATGTACATTTCACTAATGTCTAACTCAGGACCCAGGGGGCCGAGTGCCCCGGGTGAGCCGTGTGCCCCAGGGGACCGGGTGCCCCGGGAGAACCATATGCCCCTGAGAGACGTGTGCCCCAGGCGAGCCATGTGCCCAAGGGGGGTGGTGGGACCCGGAGAGCCCTGTGCCCTGGGGAAGCAGTGGGACCCAGGGGGAGGGGGCGGTGTGAACCGGAGGAGGAGCAAATTTTATTCGTGTGGTCCTGAGACATTTGGACAGTCTGCAGCCATTAGCTACAGAACACTCTGTTGTATTTCCCTACAAAAACAAATGAGAGAGAGTATCCCACTTGAAATTCATATATGGAAAAAAGGAAAAGAGAAGGAAAAAAATCTGAGGAACATAATAAAGTGGTGAATATATTAGAATCAGGGGCAAAAAAGGGGAGTGGACTGATAATTATCAGGAGGATAAGGGGGTGGGGAAGCAGTGAGAGACTGGACTGAAATCATATAACCAATGGATGAAGACAATTGGGGGGAGAGTTGGGAAGGGCAGATGGTGGGAAGGGAACTGGGTGGTAGGGAGCTTAGGGGGATAAAAAGGAGAAACAATTGTAATAATATGAGTAATAAAGATTTATTTTTAAAAATGTCTAACTCAGGAGTAATGACAAACAGTAGCTTTTCATCTCACAATACATGCATTCTTCATCCCTTGTGGAGAAGTAGGGCCTTTCAATTACTTTCAGAAAATGCAATAAGAGAAAAATGTGTGCGTGTCTTCCTGGTGTTGGCCTTCAAGGCTCATGGTATAGCCCTTTAATGCTCCCTCTTTTTCTAGTTGTAGAGACTGAGGGAGTTAGATCCCTGGGTGGGTAATGGGGCAGTGCCCTGCTGGCCTACAATGCACTTTACAAGAATAAGCATCTGAGATACCACAGCATAGCAGGGCGACTCTGATCAATGCAGTGATCCCTTGTATCTCAATGAAAGCTCTGCTGAGCATCTTTTCAAGATATGGAGATAGATAAAGAGTACAGAGATATTCAATCTACAACTTTATTTCCAAATATTGTTAACAATACGCATATAGGCATACAAACAGAAGCATGCTCTCAAAGGTTGGAAATTTTACTTCATGCCAAAAACCAGTATGTGACCTTTTGAAGTCGTACAGGGATTGGAAAGGGTACACTTATAGCCCTGGCTAGATGTCTCTCTTTGTTGGAATTTGGTCTCTTACACCAAAAAGGTTTGCAGATTGGATTCCCATTCAGAGCACATAGGTTTCAGGTTCAACCCCATCAGGGCAAGTACAGGACGCTGCTGATTGGTGCTTCTCTCTCACATAGATGGTAGAGGCAGACAGGACAGGGAAAGGTGCCCTATAGACCTTCCTAGCCCTGGTGGATGCAGGAGGGACATAAGTTGTGCCCACACTTAGTGGTCACTGGGTCTCTCGGGTAATCCAGGCAGATGGGGCAGCTAGCCTCTGCTTGGAGCTTGGCCAGGGCAGCTGCAAAGGCCATTGGCAGTGAGGGTGTCTATCAGAAAAGACTTCAATGCGTGTGATCCTCCAGAAATGAGAAAAAGTGAGAACCTGAGTTTGGCTCAGGCCCTACCCTGTGGAAGTCAATAGGAGCTTCCATGCAAAATTCCAGTGGCCAGCTCCCATCTTTCTGTCACCTTCTTCTGTATTTAATATCAGGTTGCACCAAGTGAAAATCAGCTGTGAACTCTGTAGTCAAAACCAAGCACCATCTCAGCATTACCATTATGGCTTGTCTCAGTTAAGGTCCTTACAAGGGTATTTCTTAGATCACATGGTCTCACACATCTAGAGGAAATAACGAACAACATGCACTGATCAATAGAAACAGACCCAGAGAAAGAGTAGTAGCGATTGGACTCTCAAACCTCAGAGGGAATGTAGGGGAGGGTGGGGGTAAGGGGAAGTGATCAACCAAAGGACTTGTGTGAATGCATATGGGCCTGACCAGTGGCCATGGACAACAAGGCGGTGGGGGCATGTGTGGGGAGGGGTTTGGGATGAGAATGGGGGGATGAGGACAATTATATGATACTATAATCAATTTTAAAAAAACATAAAAAACCCAAAACAAAACAAAACAAAAACCAAGCACCATCTTGGCCACTTTGGCTCAGTGGATAGAGTAGACCCTCTGAATAGAAGGGTCCCAGGTTCGATTCTGGTCAAGGGCCGGGTTATGGACTCGAACCCCAGTAGGGGGCGTGCAGGAAGCAGCTGGTCAATGATTCTCTCTTATAAGTAAATTTTAAAGATCTTAATGACTTTATTCAAAAGTTTAATAGGCTGCATTTGATGGGGGAAAAAGACATTTTGGGGGTGGGAGGGCCAGCAATCTGAATCTGTGCCAGTAACCTAATGTGCATTCTTGATAGCCTATAATTCAGTCACTGCTCCTTTCTCCACAATTTGGTCTAGCAAGACCTGTTTTTCTAATTACTCCCAATTTACAAAGGGGCCATAAACAAAAAATGTAGCAGTTCAGCTACAGGAGAGGTCACTGGCACCAACCAGACCAGGCATTCATTTATTTTTTAAATGTATATTTTATTGATTTTTACAGAGAGGAAGGGAAAGGGATAGAGAGGTAGAAACACCAATAAGAGAGAAACATCGACCAGCTGCCTCCTGCACATCTCCTACTGGGGATGTGCCTGCAACCAAGGTCTGTGCCCTTGACGAGAATTGAACCTGGGACCTTTCTATCCACTGAGCCCAAACCAGTCAGGTCAAGACCAGGCATTTAGATACAATCTAACTTATCCATTCTAACTGACTCAGGAGGGGCTGAGCAAGCCCACCACAAAGGGCTGGCAGTTAGGAAATAGATTGAAAATGAAGAAACTGAAGGGTATAAAGAGAAAGCTTCCTCCATATTGGTTTACTTGGGATTTGGAGAAATGACCCACTGAGTCATTGTACTAGTACATGTGAAACTTCTGAAAATAAATGGGTTTAACCTGGACTTACAAGTACTCCTGTATATTTTTTGGTTGCTTGGTAAATTCTGTAACACATCCAGTCTTACAAGCTCTGAGATAGAAAGGAACTCTGAGAAACTGTAAAAAATGAAAGGCTTCATAGGGAAAGGATGCATGAGGAATAGACAAAAGAATGGCTTGGATATTGCAACGTTTCTTTCCTTTGAGGATGGCAAGGGCTCATCAGGCAGCTAACCTAACTACTGTGTTTTCCCAAAAATAAAACACTCCGAAAATAAGACCTACTCATAGGTTTCCTTCTGAGTGAAATATAAGGCCCCCCCCCCCCGAAAATAAGGCCCTCAGGCTCTGTCTCAGAATGAAAATTAATTTACTGAAAACTGGTAGCTAGGGCAGCCCTGAATGGCATCTAGCAACCAGTGACATTATACGGAGTCCTGATGTCAGTGCTGTGTGGAGGTGGAGAGGAGGTTGGAGTGAGCGGTGAGTTTGGGGCGGGAGAGAGGAGGAGACTTTCGCAGATGCGTGTCCAAGAACAGGAGGATTAGAGCGGACAGGATGTGGCTAAGGTGGTCAGTGCTCATCTGTCTCTGGTGACACTACCTGATGCTCTCGGCCACCTTCATGATGACTGAAGGTTCTCAGTCAGTGGCAGACCCTGCTCTAGCCCAGAGCAAGGCCCCAACAAGCCCAGTGACAGTCCCCAGGCTGGCCCCAGGGGGTAAATGTCTGATAAAGGGGGAGGGGGGATGTCTGGTGAGGGTGTTCAGTGGCACAGGGGTTGGGGGATGGGGATCACTTAAAATGACACAAGAGGATCAGAGGGGGCAATAAAAATGACACAGGAGGTCCATCTATGTTGCTGGGAATGGTAAGAGTGCTTTCTTTTTACAGCAGCCAAGTATTCCTTAGAGATATGTGTCTCTCAGTGGGGCACAGAGCACATGCTCAGGAACCCACCAGTTTTATCACACTCTGGCCTCCCCCATCCACTTGGTCTCATCTCCAGACTTACCAGGAGCAGTAGGATGAGGTTGGGTCTGTAACACCAAAAGAAAAGGTGAATCTCCCAAAAGGATCTTTCTTGACTTTCTGGAGTAAGACTCCATGAGCCCTGACCTGACCCTCGTGTATATACCCCATTAGGAGGACCTAGCTATTAGATCCACATCCACCAAAGTCCAGGGGCTCCTCCCCCCAGGGAGAGGGGTTAGTTAGGGCAAGAGGATTTCAGTGTTTTCATCAGGCCAGAAGGGATTAACTCTGCTAATTTGCATAATATAATATGCACACTGGATAGTCTCTCTCTCTCTCTCTCTCTCTCTCAAAGAATTACCTTGACTTCATTTTTATTTCATTTTTAAAAAATATATTTTATTGATATTTTACAGAGAGGAAGGGAGAGAGAGAGAGAGAGCTAGAAATGTCAATGAGAGAGAGAGATTGACCAGCTGCCTCTTGCACACCACATACTGGGGATATGCTCGCAACCAATGTACATGCCCTTGACTGGAATCGAACCCGGGACCTTTCAGTCCAAAAACTGATGAACTACCACTGAGCCAAACCAGTTTCAGCACTACCTTTACATTAAGAGCCAAGTATTTTAAAATATATTTTATTGATTTTTTTACAGAAAGGAACAGAGATAGAGTTAGAAACATTGCTGAGAGAGAAAAATCTACCAGCTGCCTCCTGCACACATTCTACTAGGGATGTGTCTGCAACCAAGGTACATGCCCTTGACCAGAATTGAACCTGGGACACTTCAGACTGTAGGCCAATGCTCTAACCACTGAGAAAAACCAGTCAGGGCCTGGCTAGTCTCCCTTGGTCCTCACAAGAACATTTATTTATTTATTTATTTATTTATTTATTTTGCTTGCTTGCTTGCTTGCTTGCTTGCTCGCTTGCGTATATATTTACTAGAGGTCCAGTGCACAAAATTCATGCATGGGCGAGGGTTGAGTGTGTGAATCTCAGCCCATTCTGCACCCTCTCCATTTTGGGACTCCTTGAGGGCAATTGAAAATTCCTCTCACAATCCAGGACTGTTGGCTCCTAACTGCTGGCCTGCCTGCCTGCCTGATCACCTCCTAACCACTACCGAGCCAGCATGATCAACCCCTAACTGCTCCACTGTCAGCCCAATTTCCCATAACTGCTCTCTTCTGCCAGCCTGGCTACCCCTAATTGCCCACCCCTGCCATCCTAGTCACCCCTAACTATCCTGCCCTATAGACCTGGAAGTTTCCAACTGCCCTCCCCTGCAGGTGCAGTATCTCCTAACAGTCCTCACTTGACAGCCTGGTAGCTCCATAGGCTCTCCCCTGAAGGCCTGATGCTCCCCAACTGCTCTCTACCACAGGCGTGATTTTCCCTAACTCCCCTCCAATGCTGACCTAATCACCCCAAATGCCCACACCTGCAGGCCTGGGTTCCCCCAAACTGTCCTCCCCTATAGGCTTGTTCCACCCCATTGTCCTTCCCCTGTAGACCTGGTCCACCCCCAACTGCCCTCCCCTGCCATCCTGGTCTCTCCCAACTGCCCTCCCCTGCTCGCCTGGTCTCCCCCAACTGCCCTCCTCTACTGGCCTGCTCACCCCCAATGACCCTCCTTTGCTGGTCTGGTCCCCTCCAAGTGCCCTCCCCTGAAGAACTGATTACCTCAATTGCCCTCCTTTGCTAGCCTGGTCTCCCCAACTGCGTTCCACTACCAGGCTAGTCACCCCCAACTGTTCTTCTCTCCTGTTCCCTTGTGTTCAGATGGGGGCAGCCATCTTTTGTGTTGGAGTGATGGTCAATTTGCATATTATCCTTTTATTAGATAGGATTCATTTAAAATCTTTACTGTTGATCTCTGGCCAACTTGGCTCAGAGGGGGAGACTGGGCCTAATAAACAAAGGTTCTTGGGCTCCATTCAGATCAAGGGCCTGTACCTTCTTTCCAGGAACCTCCTAGCCCAGGGCCTAGGTAAGGGCATGTGCAAATGGAAACCAATTGATGTTTTTCTCTTACATCCATGTGTCTTTCTTTCTACTCTCCCCAAAAGTCAATGGAAAAACATCCACATGTGAGGATTAAAACTAAATAAAGAAATGAAATAAAAATACCTTAAAAAGTAGTTGGGAGAGATGCAGTTCAAAACAACAATGCGGTACCATCTCACACCTGTCAGAATGGCCAACATCAACAAAACAACAAACAACAAATGTTGGCGAGGTTGTGGAGAAAAAGGAACCCTCCTGCACTGCTGGTGGGATTGCAGGGTGGTGCAACCACTGTGGAGAACAGTATGGAGCTTCCTCAAAAAACTGAAAATGGAACTCCCATTTGACCCAGTAATCCCACTACTAGGAATATACCCCAAGAAACTAGAAAGACCAATCAGAGAGGATATATGCACCCCTATGTTCATAGCAGCACAATTTACAATAGCTAGGACTTGGAAACAGCCTAGGTGCCCATCAGCAGATGAATGGATCAGAAAACTATGGTACATCTACACCATGGAATACTATGCTGCCATAAAAAGGAAGGAATTCTCATCATTTGCAGTAACCTGGATGGAATTGGAGAACATCATGCTGAGTGAAATAAGCCAGTCAATGAAAGAGAAACACCACATGACCTCACTCATTTATGGATATTAAAGAACATTATAAACGAATGAACAGAAAGATAGATATAGTGACAGTAAAACAACAGGCAGACTGCCAAATGACAGCGGGGCGGGGGGGGAGGGGAGGGAGATCTGGGGGAGATAAGAGATCAACCGAAGGACTGGTATGCTTGCATATAAGAACAACCAATGGACACAAAACTCTGGGGAGGGAGGGCATCTATGGGGGGGGGGCAATGATAAGCTATGTATACAGATAATACCTTAATAAAAAAATAAATAAATAAATAAATAAATTTAAAAAAAAAAAAAAGTAGTTGGAAGCCTGAGCTAGTTTGGCTCTGTGGCCAGAGCACTGGGCTGTGGACTGCAGGGTGTTTGTTCCATTCTGGCCTAGGGCACATGCTGGGGTTGCAGGCTGCATTCCCTTTCATGAGGCAACCAATCAATGACTTACTCTATTGGTTTTTCTGTTTCTCTTCTCCCTCTTTGTAAAATCAATAAAAACTATTTTAGCCAAAACCGGTTTGGCTCAGTGGATAGAGCATCGGCCTTCGGACTGAAAGGTCCCAGGTCAATTGCAGTCAAGGGCATGTACATTGGTTGCAGGCACATCCCTAGCAGCCAGTATGCAAGAGGCAGCTGATCAATTTTCTCTCCCATCGATGTTTCTAACTCTCTATCCCTCTCACTTCCTCTCTGCAAAAAAAAATCAATAAAAGGTTTAAAAATATATTTTAATAAATAGTTGTAAGCAATCAGCAACTTACTCTCTATACACACAAAAATGGAAAACCACTGAAGCGCTCCCCGCCCAACCCAGGACCCCATGCAACTGCTATCTCTCCCACCTGAAATATATAAGGTACTTATGCATAGAACCACGTACTGAAACAGACAAAATTTGCAATTTATGTAAAAATATACAAAAACTTTATTGAACTGTGCCTTATAATAAACATTCTAATACAAAATTTCAGAAACACTTCAGAAACAATTGATCAATCAACATTTCAAATAATCCACAACTCCATTTTTACCCATACACCTAGATCTTGAGAAAAATGAGGCAGGGAAAGAGAGAGAGAGAAGATAAGTATTCATACAAGTATTCATAGATCAGAAGTGCTTTTTACAAAATATTGGTGCTAACCCTGACCAGTCTACCAGTAAGTTGAAGAATTCACACATGCTCCAAAGTGTGGGCAGGTTCGATTCTGAGTCAGGGAACATACCCAGATTGTGGATCAATCCACAATCTGGGTGCATTCTGGAGGCAGTTAATCAATGGTACCCTCTCACACTGATGTTTTCCTGTCTCTCTCTCTTCTTCTATAAAAATCAGTGCAACAACAACAAATGTTGAAGCTAGATCACTGATGGTTGTATGAAATTCTACCCCCAAAGACCTATGTAATACTTTCATATATGTATAAGTATAAGAAATGTAAGGTCCACCTGGTTTAATTCAATGGATAGAGTTTCAGCCTGTGGACTGAACTATTCTGGGTTCCAATCAGTGAGGGACACGTGCCTTGGTTAGGGGCTGGATCCACAGTAGAGTGTGAAGGAGGCAGGCAATCAATAATTCTCTCTCTACACTAATGTTTCTATTTTTATCTCCCTCACTATCCCTCTCTCTTCCCTCTGACATTTATAAAATTGTGTTTAAAAATAAAAAACCAATAAAATTATGATTTAAAAATTCTACCTACTGTCCCTACATCAAAGGAAGAAAATGAAGCAAAGTGACAGTTCAGCCTTCCTAATCTCTTAAAGCACAGACAGAAACAGGTTTGGGGTCACATCCGATATAGAAGTAAGGCTTTAGTGCTCCAGAAAATGTGTCCCTGAAGGAATGGATGTGAGACATGTCATTCAAACTGTAAAAGGAAACATGACCCAACTCATAGTCCAGATAGATGCCAATACCTCTGGGCATTTCCTTCAGCACAAGGGTGACAGGAGCAGACCCTCGTGCCACATAGTCACCACCCTGCAGATGAATCGTCCAACATCTGTTCTCCTGTCTTAGCAGAGACTGCTCTCTCTCCTCACAGAGGGAGTCTTTACACACCCCCACGGCCCACTCAGGCTTGTCATCCACCTGGACCTCCCAGTAATGTCGGCCACAGTCAAACCCTTTAGTGCCCAGGACAACTGGTTCATCCACAAATCGCTTTGGATTCCACTGAACTCTTTTATTTTTCTTCACAAATGTCACAGACTTTCTATCCTCAGACACCAGCAGATTAGGATGTGCGGTTTCAGGGTCCAGGGTAACTTCTTCTCTGAATCTCCGTATAATTTTCTGCAGGGTTGCACACTGTGGAGGAAGACTGAATTCTTCTCTCTTCAACTGGAAAGTATAGACACCTGGAGGTTCTAGTTTTTCAGAAGGCTCGAGTACATCTTTGATATTCATCATCATTTCCACATCTGACATCACACTCTTCTCTGCCACCTTTTTTAGTTGAACTTTAAATTTGGAAATGTAGTCTGAAAATGCAGCTTTGTTTGCACGAAGATTCTCTAGAATGCGATTCCCTTCTGCAGCTTGCCTTGAGAGAACTGCCTCTTGCTCACGGTCAACAGATTCTATCAACTGCTCATATTCAGAGGCTAACTTTTCTCTCTGCTTTTCTTCCATTTCATTCAGTTCTGATAGTCTCCTGTCTTGGGTATCCAGTAGTTTCTGATTGTCTGCGATCTGCTTCTTCAGGGGCCCAATGTAACTGCGGATCCTTTGCCTGTGATGAGAGGCAGCCTCCGCTACGGGTCTCACCAGGTGGCCCTGGTGGTCAGGGGGCTGAGCGCACAGGGCACACAACAGCTTTAGGTCCTCCTCACAGAAGAGGGTTAGGGCCTGGTTGTGCTTCTCACACAAGCGCCTCTCTTCTTGCTGCTTCTTATCCTTGGTGATCTTGACGATGTCTACCGTACTTCCCATCTGGGTATTACTCCACGCTTGAAAATCTTGGCATGGGTCACGGCACACAGGACATGGGAAAATGTCCCGCTGATCAGCCAAGTACTGCTGGATGCAGGAGCGACAAAAGTTGTGCCCGCATTCGATGGTGACAGGGTCTCTCAGGTTATCCAGGCAGATGGGACAGTTGATTTCTGTCTGGAGTTTTGCCACAGCTTCTTCACCTGCCATTGTGCCCTGAGTGAAGGATGGGACTGAGGTGTGTTTCCCCAGGAGGTTGAGTTCTGTGAAACCTCTCCACTGAGAAGCAGATGCACCTTCAGATCTCCCTGGCTTTCCTGTGTAAATTCTCTCTATCAATAAATGGCAGCCCTTGGATTCCAGTGAGGTCTTTAGCTACCGAGGAAGCTGCCCAGAGGAGTTCCTGTGTCCACCTGCAGCCAACCAAAGTAGTTGGAGGACTACTGTCCTTGGCAGCTCAGTAGATATGAATTCAAGTTCAGCAATTCTCTTTGTCAGAAAGCTGTCATGACTCTTAGGTACTGATTGGTTCCTGTTGATGAGAAAATAGTTTCATGTTAAAAAAAATTAAAGGAAGGAAGGGAGGAAGAAAGAAAGCAAGACAGAAAGCAAGACAGAAAGAAACTACTTACTATTTGTCTTTATTTTTTTGAAGAGCAAAAATTTTAAAATAGGAGGAACAAGTTGGCAGCGTTAGTAAACACCACTAAATGGCTGCTGGGCACAACAAGTCCGTGGGAAAACAACTATAAAACAAACATCTATCTCTCAGCATCCAAACAAAAGCTGGCTGTGAGGCAGCCCTACATCTATATTGAAACTAAAGCTGAGAATCTAGTACACAAGCGCTGAAAAACTGAGGTAGGGATGGCGTGCCTGTGAAAAGAGCTGAAGAAGTACCGTGCTTTCTTCAACCTGAAAAGAGATGAGTGCCGATCTCTCTGAAAACTAGTTCTAGGGGGAATCTATCCCCTAGATTGTCTGCCATCGGGTCAGAAAGTGAGGCACGTTGCTTGCAGAACTGGGACTGTTTACTGTGCTGTGGTGCGAGATGCAGGGAGAGGTGGGGACGCCATTGCAGAGTTGGGGGACCAGCAGCCATTGCTGTTGGCCATGCCCCCAGCCTAGTGATGCCCTGATACTCCACCCCTCACAACACATCCTACTGGTAGCTACAAGCATTCGACTTTGCATATGAATGGGGGTCTCTGTTGCAATTTAACAAAAATTGCAACCCGGGGCAAACAGATAGAAGGAGGACAGGACGGGGGTTCACTCTATAGCTTCTGCAAAAGTACTGGCCTCAGACAGTAGCTGAACTGTACCTCATTGAGACTCAGAAATCAGAGTTCTAGTGCTCAGTTTCAATCCCTCACACCCATAAGTGACACATTCGGGAGACAGTCTCAGTGAGCACCAAAGCCCCGCTGAAACAAGGCGTCTCTCCAGCGCAGCAGTTCTTCCTTTATAGACACAGGGTATCCTCACAGACAATTGGCCTGGAGGTCAATTCCTTTCAGTGTACCAACAGCAATCAAGACTTAATTACACCAAGACTTTCCACTAAACCCACAAAGGGATATAGCAAAAGCTACCACCTCACGTGATTGGGGAAGCTGAGCTACTGACCCCTGTAGGTCACAGACCATACAAAGCTACTCCAGGGAGACAGCCAACATAAGAAAACACAAAAATATGACACGAATTGGAGAGATGGAGGAGAGTAAGCTTCTGGATGACACAGTTCAGAATCACATTTCTAAGATTACTCAAGAATCTTCTAAAAACCTTTGAGAAACTTGATGAGCCCTCCAAGAATCTTGTTGAGACCTTCAAGGACTTTAATGAGAGTATCAAAAAAATTGGAAAAGGACCAGCCAGAAATTAAGCATACACAGTCTGAAATAAAGAATATACAAAAACCCAACTATAGGTCAACATGCCCCAAGAATCAAACCAAAGAAATGGAATATAAGAAGGGAAAAATCTCCCATCCAGAGAGGCAAAATGAAAGAAGAATCCAAAAGTGTGAGGATTGTGTAAGAAGCCTCCAGGATGGCTTAAAACGTACCAACATCCAGATTTTTGGGGTGTCAGAAGAAGAGAGTGAGCAGAATATTAAAGGCTTAATGGAAGAATTAATGACACAAAACTTTCTCTACCTGGTGAAAGAAATAGACCTACAAGTTCAGGAAGCGCACAGAACCCCAAAGAGGAGGAATCCAAAGAGGAATACACCAAGAAACATCATCATTAAATTGCCAAGAACAATTTTCAAAGAGAAAATCTTACAAGCAGCAAGAGAAAAACAACCAGTTACCTACAAGGGAATACCCATACAACTGTCAGCTGATTTATCAACAGAAACTATGCAGGCCAGAAAGGAGTGGAAAGAAATATTCAAAATGATGAATAATAAGAATCTACAGCCAAAATTACTCTACCCAGCAAAGCTATCATTCAGAATTAAAGGTCATATAAAGAGCTTCACAGACAAGAAAAAAGTTAAATGAGTTCATCAACACCAAACCAGGATTACAGGAAATGTTGAAGGATATTCTTTAAGAAGAGGAAGAAAAAGAAAAAGGTAAAGGTAAAAAAATTATGAACAGCAAAAAGGCATCAAATAGATACCTACCAACAATTGAATCTAAAAATAAAGAGTATAAATAAAAATCTGAAGAACAAAATGGACTGGTGAATATAATAGAATCAGGGACATAGAAAGAGATTGGATTAACAATTCACAGGAGGAAACGTGTCTTAGGGGTGTGGGAAGATATTGGATGATCATCTTACATCTATGGGTGAAGACAGTGGTGGGGCCAAGGATGTGCGATGGGGTTGGGAATTGGGTGGAGGGGAGCTAAGGGGGGAAGGGGTAACACCTATGATAATCTGAATAAAGATTTATTTTAAACAAAATTTAAATATATATTTTATTGATTTTTTTTTAACTAAAGAACATTTATTTGTTTTTCACTAAGACTTTATCTTAAACAGTGTCACTACCCTCAACCCCAACTTGAAGAGGGTTAGTACAGTTTATGTTAAAAGCAGATATGAAAGATTGGAATCAACGTTTACTGACAAAGAAAAACTTCCTTCTAGCCAAAACTGGTTTGGCTCAGTGCATAGAGCGACAGCCTGAGGACTGGAGCATCCCAGGTTCGATTCTGGTCAAGGGTATGTACCTTGGTTGCAGGCACATCCCCAGTAGGGGGTGTGCAAGAGGAAGCTGATCGATGACTCTCATTGATGTTTCTAGTTCGTGTGCTTTCTCTCTCTCTCCCTCTATTTCTCTCTCTCTCTCTCTCTCTCTCTCTCTCTCACCCTTCCTCTCTGTAAAAAAATCAATGAAATATATATATTAAAAAAAAAGAAAGAAAAACTTCCATCTAGATCATCATAACAATGTTTAAGTAAAAAGAGAGAAAAAGGGGGGCCGTGATGGGAGTTCAGATTGAACAAGATTCTCACATATCATCTAACACATTCAATCCTGGCTAGAGTGTACCAAAATGGAAACAGGATTACTAAAATACAAAACTTCACTACAGATTGCTGTACACACCTGTGTTACAAGACCACCCTGTACCCCCAAATGCTTTCAACACAACTATTTCCCTGCCTGTTGGGCCTGTCAACGAAGGAGCAGTAGATCTTCTCTTTAATCCAATCCTTTTTATAAGGCTGGTATGTGTGGGTATCAGCTCAGTAAACAAGACCACTGAGGTCTGCCAGATCATCAATAAAATCAAACAACTGGCTGATATCATATGTGATAGAGGGGCTGTTGGGATTCATTCTCTTCAGATGTTGTTCATACATTTTACAAACACCTTCCATACACTCATTCACTGACTTATAATCAGCATAAGTTCTGCCTCCTGGTCACTTGGTAGGCTGTACCAGCAAAATGGTGTCAGACATCACACCAAATTCTTTTGCCGCCGCTGACACTCTGCCACACACGAGCTTTATTTTACTGATTTTTTACAGAAAGGAAGAGAGAGGGCTAGAGTCAGAATCATCCATCAGCTGCCTCCTGCACACACCCTACTGGGGATATGCCCACAACCAAGGTACATGTCCTTGACCCAAATGGAACCCAGGACCCTTCAGTCCAGGAAAATGCTCTATCCACTGAGCCAAACCAGTTTCAGCACTATTTTGTTTTGTGGCTCTGCCCTGTTAACTGCTACCTTTGAGGGAACCATAGATTTCTTTTCCACAGCCACACATGCTACCAACATTCATCACTGTGGATCTGCATGGAACTGCAAAAGGTGGGAGAATGTTTCCTTCTAGATTCTCTGTCCATGGGCTAGATTGTAGCTTTAGTCACCTATTATCTAGGAGGTTATGGGAAGTGCTTTACATCCTTAACATTAAGAGAGTCAGGTTAACAAAGGTAAAAGTCCCAACCTCTAATACTTCCAGTTTTTGAAAAACCTCAGCAATGGATTTGGCACTTTTCATCTTAAAATAGTCATTTCTGCCCTGGCCAGTGTGTGCCACTGATTACAGTGTTGAACCGTGTACCCAAGAATCTTGGGTTTTCCATTCAAAGCATGTGCCTAGTGCAAGTTCCAATCCCAACTCCGATGGGGGCAATCTCAGGAGGCAACCAATAGACTTGCCTCACACAGCAATGTTTTTCCTTTCTTCTCCACCCCACTCCCTCGCTGCCTTCCACTCTCTACAAAACCATTGGTGGAAATATATTCTCAGGGGAGGATTAGCATAGAAGAAAGAAGTAATTTCTAAGAACACTGAATTCATGAATTCAGTCAAACCTCATCTCCCAATCCCAAACAATACCGTTCTCTCAACCAAATTGTTCATACAAAATGTCTCAATTGTCTGCCAAAACTTCAGTGTTCCACCTGACACCTCTTTCATGCTGATACCTCAGCATGACAAAATGTATCTCAGGCCAAAAAACAAACAAACAAAAAAAACCAAAAAAACAAAGGCAAGAATGCTTTTCTGGTGGCTAAATCAATAGTTAGCACAATTTTAAAACATAATGTGACCATCAAGAGAGCTAATGTTGCCCTAGCAGCTAAGGCGTAGCCAGTTTGGCTCAGTGTATAGAGGTTTAGTCTGAGTACCAAAGGTTCCCAAGTTCATTTCCATTTAAAGGCTTGTACCTGGGTTGCAGGCACCTCTGGGCCCTGACCAGGTGTGGGCACCTTCAGGAGCCAGCCAATCAACAGGTTTCTCTCACATCCATGTTTCTGTGTATCCCTCTTTCTACCCGTCTCTCAAAATATCAATGGGAAAATATCCTAGAAGTTGGTACATAGAAGATTGTACACTGTCTCAGGTGGTTTCTGTGACAAGATGACTTAATGATCCCTTCTACATGAGTCAAATTCCAAAATTTTTAGAAAGGCTTCCAACATTTCTCCTTAATACTGCTAAGTGTGTGAAGGTGTGCTCAAAACTATCACAGCCAGCTGAAACCAGTTTGGCTCAGAGGATAGAGAGTTGGCCTGTGGACTGAGGTGTCCCGGGTTCTATTCCGGTCAAGATCATGTACCTTGGTTGTGGGCACATCCCCAGTAGGGGTGTGCAAGAGGCAGCTGATCAATGATTCTCATCTATATCGCTAAGAGAGAATCATTGATCAGCTGCCTCTTGCACACCCCTATAGCGATATCTCTAACTCTCCTTCCCTCTCTCATCCTCTCTGTAAAAAATCAACAAAATGCGTTTAAAAAAATTATCACAACCAATGGGTGTGTTCCTCTCACATCCTGGTTTTTCTAAAGGTTTCCCTCTATTTTCTACTTCCTGTCTCTAAAAAGCAATAAGATAAAAGCCTTGCAAAAGAACTGGAAAAAAAAAAGAATTGAATGCTAACTATGCTATGGGTGTGAAAGTGCTCCCCAACAACAAACACAAGCAATTGCAAAGGTAAACAAAACTTGTTGATTGCATAAAGGAATATCAGTTAACCGGAGATAGCATTTCCAAGACAGTCTTATATTTAAAAACCCTTTAAGGTACTGATCTTAGCAGAAACCAAGTAGCTAAAATGACCTCCAAGATGGGTCTCGTAGGTTGTCTCAATGTCAAGAAACATAAAAGCACTATCATGATTTTTTTTCAATTCGTTAAAAATAACACAGATTTGGAAGATTTCATTTCTCCAGACCTATCATCTCCCTGTGAATCTCACCATGTATCCCCAGCCCCTGGCTAAAGCTGTTGAATAAGGAAAAAACTTGTCTGGAGTTTGGGTCTCCTTCAGTGACTGAGAGACATCACCACCTGATTTTAATGTGGGAGGCTCTCTTCAGGCCAATTAAGGAAGATGGAATCAATGCCAGATCTGAGCATCTGGGAATCAGGCCCTTGGCGCTAACCTCTCCCCTGCCCTGTACACAGACACTCCACCTCTCTCCGCCTGCACAGGAACCCGGCTTCCCTGAGAGGAGACATAATGGAAGCAAGTCCACATGCAGCTCCAGACCAGCTCCATGAAGCGATTGTCACCCACTAAGTTCTGGTTGGGATCCTGGCTTCAGACATTTTAGCAAGCATTCTGTGACTTAGAACAAGACTCCCCATAATGAAAGCATGTGTGCTCAAATCACGTGAATCCGAATTGGAATTACCTCTGGTAGTGCGGACTGTACCCTTCCAGGGCAGCTACACAGAAAGCCGTTTTTACTACCATAGCTCTGGCAACTCTGAGCAGTGGGTGTGTGAGGGCCTTGGCCTTGGCTTCATCCCATACCGATGTTCCCATTCCTGACTCTTGGGGCTTCAAGTCTGGATATCTAAAATTTCATAGGACATTTGGGTGACTTAAGGTTTCCACGGGGGTGGGGTCTGGAACAGGAAAACATAACCGCTTGTATTTTCAAAAAAGCCAGTTCCAAGTTTGAATCCCCTTTGGAGGTATATGATTCTCAGTGGGGCACAGAGCAGGCCCTCAGGAACCCATGGGTCTTCCTCACTCTGGCCTCTTGCACCCACTTGGTCCCAACTCCAGACTCACCAGTTGCAGAGGCTGTTCTCTGTTCTCAAAGCCAAAGGGACAGGTGAATCTCCCACCAGGAGCTTTCCACAGCACGAGACATAGGACTGCATATGCCCTGACCTGAGCCAGGTATATATACTCCAGTAGAAGCTCCAGCTATTATCCACGCCCACCAAAGTCTATTGGCTCGTCCCCCATGGGGGAGGGGTGAACCACGGTAAGGGGATTTTCAGTGCTTTCCTGAGACCAAAAAGGATTAAAGCTTTTTATATGAATGATCTAATTTGCATCTTGGCTATTCTCACTTGATCTTCTCTACAACATTTTATTTGTTTAAATATATATATATATTTTTTTTTCTTAATGTAGTCTTTCTATACATATTATTGATTTCACAGAGAGAAAAAGAGAGAGAGGGACACATCATTGATGAGAGTTAGCCATTGATTGATGCCTCCTGCTCACCGCTACTGTGGTAGAGCCAACAACCCAATCATGTGTCCTCAATTGGGAATTGATCATTGATCAGGGAAACTTGTCTATAGACCACCGCTCTACCCACTGAGTTAAACCAGCTAGGACATATTTAAATCTTTATTGGTGAGCCCTCGCTCGTTTTTCTCAGTGGATAGGGCTTTGCCTGCAGACTGCAGGTCCCAGGTTTCACTTGTTTCAAGGACACAGGGCGCCTCTGCTACATGGAACTTGGTGAAGGCATGTGCAGGAGGTAACCAATTGATGTGTTTCTCTCACTGGGATGTTTCTGTCTTCCCTCTCCCTTCCCACTCTCTCTTAAAATCAATGCTGAGAAAAAGAGTATGGAGTTTCCTCAAAAAGTAAAAAATGGAACTCCCGTTGATCGAATTATCTCACTTTAGCACTATATCCCAGGAAACCAAGAACACTAATCAAAAAGGTATATGCACCCCTATGTTCATAGCAGCACAAATGTTATGGAGAGACCCCCAGAGAAGACCACCAAGATGCCAGATTAAAATGTATGCCTTTATTAATGAATTCGAATAATGAATTAGAATCCGGGCTCTCCCCCTATTGTCGCAGCAGTAAGAAAAAGAGAGAGCTCCGAGCACACAGGAAAGCCTGCTTTTTCCTTTTTTTGATACTAGTCTATTTGGCAAATTCTAATTGGTTAATCTTTAAAAACACTAGTCTGCCGAAACTGGTTTGGCTCAGTGGATAGAGCGTCGGTCTGCGGACTGAAAGGTCCCAGGTTCGATTTCTGTCAAGGGCATGTACATTGGTTGTGGGCACATCCCCAGTAGCGGGTGTGCAAGAGGCAGCTGGTCGATGTTTCTCTCTCATCGACATTTCTAGCTCTCTATCTCTCTCCCTTCTTCTCTGTAAAATATCAATAAAATATATTAAAAAAAAACCACTAGTCTAAGAGCTAAAGTTTGCATAATAGGAAAGCTGAAGGCTATTTCTCTACCATTATAGTTTGTTTTGAGACCTTGGCTTATTGTGATTTAGGCTAGCTGGCAGTTGATTTGCAATGGTGGGGGTGGTATAGCTGACTAAGCAGAGTTCTTATGACTGGGTTGGGGTATCCTAGGGTCATGGTGACCCATAACACGTTTCTATGGAAATTGCAGCTTTTGTTTCTTGAGGGAACACATAAACTTATTGGGCCGGTGTCAGCCTTTGAGTTTGACATACTTGATTTTTTAGATTAAGCATGACATGAGACATGTACTGTATATATAAGAAAAGTTAGAACAGAGAATCATTTGGCGGTCTGGAAGATATTAAAACAATTCACATGATTTCTAATGGGAAAACCATGATACAGTTTTTGAACAGCCTCCAGAATAAATTAATTTAGAGAGCCGAGCCTCAAATGTGTATCAAGATTTACTTGGTGTTCATTTACATTTATGAAATGCAGGATACATCCACTGAATACCTACATAGATGGCATTTGGCCCGGAAATGATATATTCTGAATATTTCCCGAGCAGGAAAACTGATTTCTCACATGCACAGAGTGCAATTCCAGGGCAGAATTTTAAAAACTGTGAGAAACAGCTGGGTACCACAACACTCGCTAGCCTTTGAAGTTGGCAAGCTACAACTCTCAAGCTTCTTTGAGAAGACAGTTGAGCTTTCCCTTACAACCAGTCACTCACTCATCCTAGCAGAGACCAAGAAGAGGCACAGTGTCAAGGACCAGTAAAGACAAGACCACAAAATTGTCTCAACTCATGTTGCAAATCAACACACATTTGGAGGATCCATTCAAAAGACATAGGGTAACAGATTGCATAAGAAAGCAAGACCCAAACATCTTCTGTCTACAAGAAACCCACTTCAGAAAAAAAGACGCCCACAGACTGAGGGTGAAGGGATGGAAAAAGGTTTTCCAGGTGAACGGAAATGAACAAAAACTTGGGGTAGCAATACTTATATCCAACAAATTAGATCTCTAAGTGAAGGACATAACAAGAGACAATATAGGACACTTCATAATACTAAAGGGAGCAATCCAACAAGAAGAAATAACCCTGGTAAACATATATGCACCCAATACAGGAGCACCCAAATACATTGGAAAAAAAAAACTGCTGGAGGACATTAAGGGAGAGATTAATAGCAATACAATCATAGTAGGAGATTTTAATACCCCACTGTCACCTTTGGACAAATCATCTAAACAAAAAATCAGCAAAGAAACATCAATCCTAAATGACACACTAGACCAGATGGAATTAATTGACATCTTCAGAACATTTCACCACAAAGCCACAGAATATACATTCTGCTCAAGTGCTCATGGGTCATTTTCAAAGATAGACCACATGTTGGGACTTAGGCAAAGACTCTTCAAATTCAAGAAGATAGAAATCATATCAAGCATCTTCTCAGATCATAGTGGCATAAAATTGGAAATCAACCACAATAAAAATAATCCAAAGAAATCAAACACATGGAGACTAAATAGCATGCAATTCAACAAAGACTGGGTTATCAGAGAAATCACGGAAGAAATAAAAAACATCATGGCACCTAATGACAATGAAAACACAACAATCCAAAATCTATGGGACACAGCAAAAGCAGTTTTGAGAGGGAATTTCATATCTCTATGAGCCTATTGCAAAAAACAAGAAAGAATGGTAACAAATTATCTAACCGTACAACTCAATCAGTTAGAAAAAGAACAGCAAGAAAGGTCCAGTGTAAGGGGAAGGAAGGAAATAATAAAAATCAGAGCGGAGATTAACGACATAGAGACCAAGGAACAATACATAAGATCAACAAAACCAAGAGCTGGTTCTTTGAAAGGATAAACAATATTGATGAACCTCTAGCCAGGCTGACCAAGAAACAAAGAGAGAGGACCCAAATAAACAAAACCAGAAATGAAAGAGGTGAAATAACAACAGACCCTGCCGAAATACAAAGGATTGTTATAAAATGCTATGAACAACTCTATTCCAACAAACTGGACAACCTGGAGGAAATGGACATATTCCTAGAAAAATACAACCTTCCAAAACTTAATCAGGAAGATTCTAAAAATCTCAATAGACCAGTAACTTGGGAAGAAATTGAAGCAGTCATCAAAAAGCTTCAGGCAAACAAAAGCTCAGGGTCAGATGGCTTCATGGGAGAGTTTTACCAAGCATACAAGGAAGAACTAAAACCTATCCTCCTCAGACTTTTCCAAAAAATTCAAGAGGAAGGAACACTGCCAAACTCCTTTTATGAAGCCAGCATCACCCTAATACCAAAACCAGATAAAGACAACACAATGAAAGAGAATTACAGGCCAATATCCCTCATGAACATAGATGCCAAAATCCTCAACAAAATTCTAGCAAATCGGCTCCAGCAGTACATCAGAAAGATCATACACCATGACCAAGTAGGATTTATTCCAGGAATGCAAGGATGGTACAATATCCGCAAATCAATAAACGTGATACATCACATAAATTGAGAGATAAAAATCATATTGTCATATCAATCGACACAGAAAAGGCATTTGATAAAATCCAACACCCTTTCCTGATAAAAACTTTCAACAAGGTGGGAGTACCAGGATCATACCTCAACATAATAAAAGCTATATATGATAAACCCACAGCCAACATCATGCTCAATGGGCAAAAACTAAAGGCATTCCCTCTAAGAACAGGAACAAGACAGGGATGCCCACTCTCACCACTCCTCTTTGACATAGTACTGGAAGTACTCACCTTTGCAATTAGACAGGAAGAGGAAATAAAAGGCATCCAAATTGGAAAAGAAGAAGTAAAGCTGTCCCCATTTGCAGATGACATGATAGTGTACATAAAAAACCCAAACAACTCAATCAAAAAACTAATGGACTTAATAAATGAATTTGGCAATGTAGCAGGATACAAAATCAACACCAAGAAATCAATGGCATTTCTATACACTAATAGTGAACTTACAGAAACAGAGACTAAAAAAGCAATCCCATTTATCATCGCACCAAAAAAATTAAGATACCTAGGAATAAACTTAACTAAAGAGGTAAAAGACCTATATGCAGAAAACTACATGACACTGAAAAAAAGAAATAGAGGAAGATGTAAACAGATGGAAGAACATACCATGTTCATGCATTGGTAGAATCAACATCATCAAAAAGTCCATACTTCCCAAAACAATTTATAAGTTTGATGCACTCCCCATTAAAATACCAACAGCATACTTCACAGACCTAGAAAGAAGTCTCCAAAAATTCATTTGGAACAATAAAAGACCTCGAATAGCCTCAGTATCTTGAGAAAGAAGAGTAAAGTAGGAGGGATCTCAATACCAGATTTCAAGCTGTATTACAAAGCAACTGTTCTCAAAACAGCCTGGTAATGGCACAAGAACAGACATATAGATCAATGGAATAGATTAGAGAATCCAGATTTTAACCCAAATTACTATGCTCAATTAATATTTGACAAAGGAGGCATGAGCAAACAATGGAGTCAAGACAGTCTCTTCAATAAATGGTGTTGGGAAAACTGGACAGATACATGCAAAAGAATGAAAGTACATCACCTACTTACACCATACACAAAAATAACCTCAAAATAGATACATGACTTAAACATAGACGAGAAACCATAAAAATACTAGAGACATCCACAGGCAGCAAAATCTCAGACATATGCCTAAAGAACTTCTTCACTGATACTAACCCTAGGGCAATGGAAGCTAAAGAGACAATAAACAAATGGGACTACATCAATATAAAAAGCTTTTTTATAACAAAAGAAACCATCAACAAAACAACAAGAAAACCCACTGTATGGGAGAACATATTTGCAAATGATATCACTGATAAAGGATTAATCTCCAACATCTAAGACAGCTTATACAACTCAATAAAAGGAAAATAAATGAGCCAATTAAAAAAATGGGCAATGGTCCTGAATAGAATCCTCTAAAAAGAAGATAGAAGGAAGGCTAAGAGGCACATGAAAACATGCTTAAAGTCACTAATTATCTGAGAGATGGAAATCAAAACAACAATGTGGTACCATATGACACCTGTCAGAATGGCCAACATCAACAAAAGAACAAATGAGAAATGTTGGCGAGGTTGAGGAGAAAAAAAAGGAACCCTCGGGCACTGCTGGTGTTATTGCAGGTTGGTGCAACCAGTATGGAGAACAGTATGGAGCTTCCTCAAAAAACTGAAAATGGAACTCCCATTGACCCAGTAATCCCACTACTAGGAATATACCCCAAGAAACTAGAAACACCAATCAGAAGGGATCTATGCACCCCTATGTTCATAGCAGCACAATTTACAATAGCTAGGATTTGGAAACAGCCTAGGTGCCCGACAGCAGATCAATGG
The DNA here is from genome assembly GCA_963924515.1 of Vespertilio murinus. NCBI lineage: Eukaryota > Metazoa > Chordata > Mammalia > Chiroptera > Vespertilionidae > Vespertilio > Vespertilio murinus. Next base: position 57,332,227 of record OZ004708.1, read on the forward strand.
ATCAGAAAACTATGGTACATCTACACAATGGGATACTATGCTGCCATAAAAGCAGGAATTCTCATCATTTGCAGTAACCTGGATGGAATTGGAGAACATCATGCTGAGTGAAATAAGCCAGCCAATGAAAGAGAAACACCACATAACTTCACTCATTTATGGATAATAAAGAACATTATAGCCGAAACTGCTTTGGCTCAGTGGTAGAGCATTATTCTGCGGACTGAAAGGTCCCAGGTTTGATTCCGGTCAAGGGCATGTACATTGGTTGCGGGCACATCCCCAGTAGGGGTGTGCAAGAGGCAGCTGGTCAATGTTTCTCTCTCATCAACGTTTCTAGCTCTCTATCACTCTCCCTTCCTCTCTGTAAAATATCATATATATATATATATATATATATATATATATATATATATATATTTAAAGAACATTATAAACTAATGAAAAGAGCTAGTGACAATAAAACAACAAGCAGATTGTCAAATGACAGTGGGGAGAGTAGGGAGATCTGAGGGAGATAAGAGATCAACCGAAGGACTGGTATGTATTCATATAAGTACAACCAATGGACCCAAAACTCTGGGGAGGGTGGGCATGTATGGGATGTGGTGGTGGAGGCAGTGGTAAGCTATGTATACATATAATACATTAATAAATTTAAAAAATATATTAAAAATAAAACAAAGAAAAAGAAAAAGAATCCTAAAACATGAAGATAGTGTTAGAAGCCTCTGGGACAACTTCAAGCATACCAACATCAGAATTATGGGGGTGCCAGAAGAAGAGAGAGTGCAAGATAATGAAAAGTTATTTGAAGAAATAATGACTGAAATCTTCCCTCAACTGGTGAAAGAAATAGATGTACAAGCCCAGGAAGCACACAGAACCCCCAAAAAAAGGAATCCAAAGAAGACCACACCAAGACACATCATAATTAAAATGCCAAGAGCAAAAGACAAAGATAGAATATTAAAAGCATCAAGAAAAAAACAGTTAATTACCTACAAGGGAGCACCAGTACGACTGTCAGCTGATTTCTCAACAGAAACTATGCAGGCCAGATGGGAGTGGAAGAAATATTCACAGTGATGATTAGCAAGAACATATAATCAAGAGTACTCTACCCAGCCAAGCTGACATTCAGAATTGAAGATCAGCTAAAGAGCTTCACAGATAAGAAAAAGCTAAAGGAGAGGACCGAAACAAGATGGAGACCTAGGTAGTCTCCTAAGCTGCCACCTCCTCAACAATTTGGAAAAAAACAACAGCTAAAATTGAAAGGGATAGAACCAGACCCAAAGGAAAGCTGGCGAAATGGGAAAGCTACAACTAGACACAAAGCAGGGCACCGGTGCTGCCATGTGGAGTTTAAAACTACGGCAAAACTGGAGCTGCCGAAGCCGCTGCCGCTGGGAATGAGAAAAGCCAGACCTCGCTCCGCCCCAGGGCCCAGGAAGTGGGCCAGCCCTGCTGGCCGCTGTGGGAGCGAGGGAGCTGATGCGGGGCCTCCACTGTGCCTTCGACTCCTGCCTGGACGAGAAGCCTGTGAGCGCAGCCTCCCTGCCAACAACCATCCCGGCTCGCAGCTGTCCCAGCCCATCCGCCGTGCTGGCGAGGAGATGGCACAGCATCTCCCAGCCCGCAGCCAACTCATCCCAGCCTCGACGCACGCAGTGCTGGTGAAGAGAAGGTGCAGAATCTCCTAGCCCGCAGCCAGCTGGGCCCAGCCAGCTCACCAGCCGTGCTGGTGAGGAGCTGTCACGGCGCCTTCCATTCCTGGCCCCAGCAAGTCCTTCCTGTGCCGCCGAATGGCCGGGCCGAAGCTTCCGCCACTACCGCCATGTGGATTTTAAAACTATAGGGGAAATTGAGCCACAGGAGCTACCGGCACTGCCGCACCCGCCACCGCACCTGCTGCCTCACCTGCTGCTGCCGCGAATAATAGGAATCCACCAAAAACATAGCTCACTCCGCCCAGGGCTCAGGGAGAGGGCGGCCTCAGAACTTAGCCTCCGTGTCCGCAGCTGTTCCGCTTCCGCACCGAACGAGACACCTTTGAGGGTGGTCTACCCGCCTGCAGCCATGTTAGCCCACCTGCAGCCATCCCAGCCTGCCCAACATGCTAGCGAGGAGCTAGCGTGGGGCCTCCAATTCGCGAACCCAGTGCCCCAGAGGGGCCGTGTACCCCAGGTGAGCCATGTGTTCTAAAGGGCCATGTGCCCCGGGTGAGGCGTATAATACATTAATAAATTTTTTTTTTTTAAAAAAGAAAGAAAAAGCTAAAGGAGTTCATCAACACCAAACCAGTATTATATGAAATGCTGAAAGGTATTCTTTTTTTGTTTGTTTGTTTTTAATTTTATTTTATTAAGGTATTATCTGTGTACATAGCTTACCATTGTCCCCCCCACCCCCCACCTCCCATTTATGCCCTCCCTCCCCAGAGTTCTGTGTTCGTTGGCTGTACTTATGTTCATGCATACCAGTCCCTCGGTTGTTCTCCTATCCCCCCCCAGGTCTCCTTCCACTCCCCTCTGTCATTTGACAATCTGCTTGTTTTATGGTGACCATCTCAGGACCTCATGAATAGAATCTGTTCTTCATTTGGCAGTCTGCTTGTTTTATGGTGACTATCTCAGTATCATATGAATAGAGTCCGCTCCTCCTCTGGTTTTCACTGCCCCTTCCCTGGGTCCCACTGCTTCCCCTGGGACACACGGCTAGCCCGGAGCACACTGCACCCTGAGACACTCGGCTCACCCGGGGCACTCGGCCCCTTGGGACACACGGCTCACCCGGGACACCCTTCCCCTTTGGGGGGTACAGCCCACCAGGGGCACACGGCCCCCTGGGACACTCGGCTCACCCGGGGCACTCGGCCCCCTGGGACACTCGGTTCACCCGGGGCACTCGGCCCCCTGGGACACACGGCTCACCCGGGGCACTCGGCCCCCTGGGACACACGGCTCACCCGGGGCACTCGGCCCTCTGGGACACACGGCTCACCCGGGACACCCTTCCCCTCTGGGGGGGTACGGCTCACCCGGGGCACACGGCCCCCTGGGACACTCGGCTCACCCGGGGCACATGGCCCCCTGGGACACACGGCTCACCCGGGACACCCTTCCCCTCTGGGGGGTACGGCTCACCCGGGGCACAAGGCCCCCTGGAACACTCGGCTCACCCGGGGCACTCGGCCCCCTGGGACACTCGGCTCACCCGGGGCACACGGCCCCTCTAGGGTGTTGGGGTCGCATATTGGAGGTGCCGTGCTAGCTCCTTGCTAGCATGGCGGGCAGGCTGGGACAGCTTCAGTTGGGCTGAGATGGTTGCAGACACCTTCAAAGGTGTCTCGTTCGATGTGGGAGCAAGCAGCTGCAGACATGGAGGCTAAGTTCTGAGGTCACCCACTCCCTGAGCCCAAGCGTGGTGAGCTCTGTTCTCGGTGGATTTCCTTTATTCGCGGTGGCAGAGGCGGGTGGCGGTGCCAGGTGCAGCATTGATGGTCGCTCCTGTGGTTCAATTACCACTGTAGTTTTAAAGTTCACATGGCGGTGGTGGCGAGAGCTTCGGCTCGGCCATGCGGCATCGGAGGAAGGGCTCGCCTGGGCGGCTAGTGGAAGGCGCGGTGCCATTTCCTCACCAGCGCGCTCCATCTCCCTCCCAGCATGGTGGGTGTGATGGGAAGATTGTGGGCGGGCTGTGATGGCTGCATGGGGAGAGTCCGCCCTCAATGGTGTCCTCTTTGTTGCGGATGTGGAGCTGCTGTGGATGCAGAGGCTAATTTCTGAAGCCACACTCTCTATGAGCCCCGGGGCGTAGTGAGCTCTGATTTCGGTGGATTCCCATTCTTGGGGTCGGCGGCGGGTGCGGCAGCAATGGTAGCTCCTGTGGCTCAATTTCCCCTGTAGTTTTAAAATCCGCATGGCGGTAGTGTCTGATACTTTGGCCTGGCCATGTGGCAGCGGAGAGAGGATTCTCCGGGTCTGCCAACGGAAGGCGCAGCACCAGCACAGCGAGCGCGAAGGCCTTGCAAAGCAGGCCGCAGGCGTTGGCAGCGGTGGAGGCCGCGGGATCCGCGGGTGTGGCGCAAAGGCAGGGCAAAGCTGGTCGGGGGCGGTGGCGGAGAGTCCCCGGGATGTCTTAGTCTTTCAGACTTAGTGGAACGCTTCCCCTGAGCCAGGACAAGCAGCACCACCACAAATATTGGCCAGCTCAGTGCTGCCCCTCTACAGGTGACAGTAGGGGCATCCTCACCTCGGTAGGCCTTTGCTCTTGGAGGTCTTAACCAGTGGAAGGCAGCATGGTACAGAACTGCCCCACCTTCTCAGTCCTCCGCTGAAAGGTATTCTTTAAGATGATGAAAATGAAGAAAAAGGTATCGATAAAAATTATGACCAACAAATACATATCTATCAACAAGTGAATCTAAAAATCAAGTGAATCAAAAATCTGATGGACATAATAAACTGGTGAATATAATAGAATCAGGGGTATAGAAAGGCAGTGGACTGACAACTATAAGGGGAAAGGGGTGTTGGGGAGTGCGGGAAGAGACTGAGCAAAAATTGTACACCTATGGAAAAGGACATTGGGGGGGTGGGGAGGTAAGGGCAGAGTGTGGGGTGGGAACCAGGTGGAAGGGAGCTATGGGGGGAGGGGAAGAGGAACAAATGTAATAATATAAACAATAAAGATTTATGAAATTTAAGAAAAAAACCTCTTCCCTCCTGTCTTAGCTCATGTAATAAGGTGTTTTATTCTTTTTTTTTTTTTTAAAGTTAAAAGGCATTTAGTTGCCTGAGATCCTGTGAGGGAACAGGAAAACATAATGAACTGAATGTGTTTTAAAATCTAGTTTGGATCCGTTTATTTATTTATTTTATTTTTTACTTTTAAATGTAACTTTTTAAAAATTAAGCAATTCTTATTGTTTAAAGTATTGCATATGTCTCCTTCTCCCTCCCCCATTGTCCACTCCCTTGCCACTCCCAACCACCAGCACAGACCCTCACCTCCCTACTGTCTTTGTCCATTGCTTATATTTATAGGCATGCATACAAGTCCTTTAGTTGCTCTCTTTCCCTCCTATACTTCTACCCTCCCCTGCTTTCTCACTGAGACTTGATGATCTGTTTGATGTTTTAATGTCTCTGGATCTATTTTTGTACATCAGTTTATGTTGTTGTATTCCACAAATGTATGAGATCATGTGATACTTATCCTTCTCTGACTGATGTATTTCTCTCAGCATAATGCCTTTTAGGTCCATCTGTGCTGTTGGGAATGGTAAGAGAGCTTTCTTTTCAAAGCAGCCAAGTATTCCTTAGAGATATGTGTCTCTCAGTGGGGCACAGAGCAAGAGCTCAGGAACCAACCAGTTTTATTGCACTCTGGCCTCTCCCATTCACTTGTTCTCATTTTTTGACTTACCAGGACCTGAAGGTTGAGGTCGGGTCTATAACACAAAAAGAAAAGGTGAATCTCCCAAAAGGATCTTTCTTAACTTTCTGCAACAAGACTGCATGAGCCCTGACCTGACCCTAGTGCAGCCATGGGCAAACTACGGCCCACGGGCTGAATCTGGCCCATTCAGATGTTCTATCCCAGCCCTCGGAACTGAAAGAGCTGAGGGTTCTCTTGCTCTCCCCTCAGCTCCTTCACCAGCAGCCCAAGATGAGAGTGCCAGCATGGTCAGGTTGCTTTTTTTCCGGCCCTCTGGTCCAGTTTAAGAACCCATTGTGGCCCTTGAGTCAAAAAGTTTGCCCAACCGTGCCCTAGTGTATATACACCATTAGGAAGACCTACCTATTAGAACCACACCCACCGAATTCCAGGGGCTCCTCCTCCAGGGGGAGGTGTTAGTTAGTGCAAGAGCATTTCAGTGTTTTCATCAGGCCAGAATGGATTAACTTTGTGAATTTGCAGAATCTAATTTGCACTCTGGCTAATCTCTCTCTCTCTCTCTCTCTCTCTCTCTCTCTCTCTCTCTCTCTCTCAAAGAACTACCTTGACTTTAAGAGCCAGTTATTTAAAAAAATATTTTATTGATTTTTTTACAGAGAGGAAGAGAGATAGAGTTAGAAACATTGATGAGAGAGAAACATCCACTAGCAGCCACCTGCACATATCCTACTGGGGATGTGCCTGCAACCAAGGTATGTGCCCTTGACCAGAATTGTACATGGGACCCTTCAGTGTATAGGCGAGTGCTCTAACCACTGAGAAAAACCAATTAGTGCCTGGCTAGTCTCTCTTGATCCTCTCAACAACATTTATGTATTTACTTATTTGCTTGCTTATTTATTTACTAGAAGCCCAGTACAAAATATTCATGCTTGGGGAAGGATTGAGTGTCTGAATCTCAGCCCATTCTTTACCCTCTCCATTCTGGGACTCCTTGAGGGTAGTCGAAAATTCCTCTCACAATCTAGGACTGCTGGGTCGCAACTGATCACCTGCCTGCCTGCCTGATCACCTCCTAAGCACTACCGTGGCTGTGTAATTAACCCCTAACTGCTCCTCTGCCAGCCGAATTTCCCACAACTGCTCTCTTCTGTCTGCCTGGTCACCCCTAATTGCCATATTGCCATATTGGTCATCCCTAACTATCCTGCCCTGTAGACCTGGTAGCCTCCAATTGCCCTCCCCTGCAGGTCCAGTAACTCCTATCAGCCCTCACTTGACAGCCTGGTAGCTCCCAATGCCCTCCCCTGAATGCCTGATGCTCCCCAACTGCTCTCTACCACAGGCCTGGTTGCCCTAATTAGCTTCCTCTGCTGACCTGGTCACCCACAACTGTACTCCCCTGTAGGATTGGTCCACCCCATTGTCCTTCCCCTATAGACCTTCTCCAGCCCCAACTGCCCTCCCCTACCAGCCTGGTCACCCCAACTGCCCTCCCATGCAGGCCTCAGTTGCCCCCAACTGTTTTCCCATGCAGGTCTGCTCCCTCCCAACTGCCCTCCTCTACTGGCCTCCTCACCCCCCAACAACTCTCCTTTGCTGGTCTGGTCCCCTCCAAGTGCCCTCCCCTGCAGAACTGATCCCCACAATTGCCCTCCCTTACTAGCCAGGTCTCCCAACTGTCTTGCACTGCCCTCCTCTGCTGGCCATGTTGTGGAGGTCATCTCATATTCATATTGGGGCAGCCATCTTATGTGTTGGAGTGATAGTCAATTTGTATATTACTCTTTTATTAGAAAGGATTCGTTTAAAAACTTTATTGTTGATCCAAGGTCAATTTGGCTCAGAAGTGGAAACTGGGCTGGATAGCCAAAGCTTCTTGAACTCCATTCAGATCAAGGACATGTACCTTCTTTCCAGGTTCCTCCTAGACCAGGGCCCAGGTAAGGGCATGTGCAAATGGAAACCAGTTGATGTGTTTCTCTCACTTCCATGTTTCTGTATCCTTCTTTCTCTCTACTCTACCCAAAAGTCAGTGGAAAAACATCCACATGTGAAGATTAAAACTAAATAAAGAAATGAAATAAAAATACCCTTAAAAGTAGATGGAAACCTGAGCTAGTTTGGCTCTGTGGCTGGAGCACTGGGCTGTGGACTGAAGGGTGTGTGTTCCAATCTGGTCTAGGGCACATGCTGGGGGTGCAGGGTGCAGGCCCTTGCATGAGGCAACCAATCAATGATTTTCCTTCACCATTGGTTTTATCTGTCTCCCTCCTCTCTCTTTCTAAAATCAATAAAAAAATATGTTAATAAATAGTTGGAAGCAATCAGCAACTTACTCTCTACTCACACAAAAATAGGAAACCCTCCCCCGCACCCTATGAATCTGCTATCTCTCCCACCTGGAAAATACAAGGTACTTATGCACAGAGCCCCATTCCGAAAGAGACAAAATTCGCAATTCATGTAGATATACAAAAACTTTATTGAACTGTGCTTTATAATGAACATTGTAATACAAAATTTCAGAAACACTTCAGAAACAATTGATCAATCAACATTTCAAATAATCCACAACTCCATTCGTAACCACACCCCTTGATCTTGAGAAAAATAAGGCAGGTAAAGAGAGAGAGAAGATAAGTATTAATACAAGTATTCATATATCAGAAGTGCTTTTTACAAAATATTGGTGCTAGCCCTGGCCAGTGTACCTCAGTAAGTTGGAGAATTCTCCCATGCACCAAAGGGTGGGCAGGTTTTATTCTGGATCAGAGAACATAATCCCCAATCTGGTTGCATTCTGGAGGCAGCCAATCAATGGTACCCTCTCATATTGATGTTCCCTGTCTCTTTCTGTTCTTCTCTAAAAATCAGAGCAACAACAACAAATGTTGATTCTAGATCACTGATAGTTGTATGAAATTCTACCTCCAAAGACCTATGTAATAATTTCAATATATACACATATAATAAATGAAAGATCCAGCTGGTTTAAATCAATGGATACATCTTCAGCCTGTGGACTGAACGATTCTGGGTTCCATTCAGTGAGGGACACGTGCCTTAATTAGGGGGTGGATCCATAGTAGTGTGTGTGCAGGAGGCAGGCAATCAATAATTCTCACTCATCACTGATGTTTCTATTTCACTCCCACTCACTGTCCCTCTCCCTTCCCCCTGATACCTCTAAAATTATATTTAAAAATAAAAAACAATAAAATTATGATTGAAAAAATTTGTACCGACTGTCCACACATCAAAGGAAGAAAATGAAGCAAAGCGCCAGTTCATCCTTCCTAATCTCTTAAAGCACAGACAGTAAGAGGTTTGTGGTCATATCCGATATAGAAGTAAGGCTTTAGCACTTCAGAAAATGTGTCCCTGAAGGAATGGATGTGAGACATGTCATTCAAATTGTAAAAGGAAACCTGACCCAACTCATAGTCCAGATAGATGCCAATCCCTCTGGGCATTTCCTTCAGCACAAGGGTGACAGGAGCAGACCCTCGTGCCACATAGTCACCATCCTGCAGATGAATCGTCCAACATCTGTTCTTCTGTCTTAGCAGGGGCTGCTTTCTTTCCTCCAAGTGGGAGTCTTTGCACACCCCCACGGCCCACTCAGGCTTGTCATCCACCTGGACCTCCCAGTAATGTCGGCCACAGTCAAACCCTTTAGTGCCCAGGACAACTGGATCCACTTCAAATTCCCCTGTCTTCTTAGGAACATTTTGCTTTTTCTTCACAAACGTCACAGATTTTCTATCCTCAGACACCAGCAGATTAGGATGTGCAGTTTCAGGGTCCAGGGTAACTTCTTCTCTAAATCTCTGTATAATTTTCTGCAGGGTTGCACACTGTGGAGGAAGACTGAATTCTTCTCTCTTATACTGGAAACTATAGACACTTGGGGGTTGTAGTTTTACACAACGGTCGATGACATCTTTGATATTCATCATCATTTTCACATCTGACATCACACTCTTCTCTGCCACTTCCTTTCGTAGAACCTTAACTTTGTGAATATAGTCTGAAAATGCAGCTTTGTTTGCACTGACTTTGTTTAGAATGTGCTTCTCTTGTGCAGCTATCCTTGAAAAAACTGCCTCTTTCTCACACACAGCAGATTGCACCAGCTGCACAAATTCAGAGGCTAACTTTTTTCTCTGGTTTTCTGAGTTTTCTCTCAGTTCTGATAGTCTTCTGTCTTGGGTGTCCAGTAGTTTCTGAGTGTCTGCCATCTGCTTCTTCAGGGGCCCAATGTAACTGTAGAGCCTTAGCCTGTGATGAGAGGCAGCCTCCGCTATGGGCCTCACCTGGTGGCCCTGGTGGTCAGGAGGCTGAGCGCACAGGGCACACAACAGCTTTCGGTCCTCCTCACAGAAGAGGGTCAGGGCCTGGTTGTGCTTCTCACACAAGCGCCTCTCTTCTTGCTGCTTCTTCTTATCCTTTGTGATCTGGAGGAGCTTGATGATGTCTACCATCCTTCCCATCTGGGTGTTACTCCACGTGTGAAAATCTTGGCATGGGTGACGGCACACAGGACATGGGAAAATGCCCCGCAGATCAGCCCAGGACTGCTGGATGCAGGAGCGACAGAAGTTGTGCCCGCATTCAATGGTGACAGGATCTCTCAGGTTATCCAGGCAGATGGGACAGTTGATTTCTCTCTGGAGTTTTGCCACAGCTTCTTCACCTGCCATTGTGCCCTGAGTGAAGGTTGGGACTGAGGTGTGTTTTTCCAGGAGGTTGAGTTCTGTGAAACCTCTCCACTGAGAAGGAAATGCACCTTCAGATCTCCCTGGCTTTCCTGTGTAAATTCTCTATATCAATAAATGGCAGCCCTTGGAGTCCGGTGAGGTCCGGTGAGAAAACTGCCCAGAGGAGTTTCTCTGTCAACCTGCAGCCAACCAAATTAGTTGGAGGACTACTGTCTTTGGCAGCTCTGTGGATATGAATCCAAGTTCAGCAATTCTCTTGGTTAGATAGCAATTGTCACACTTGGGTACCGATTGGTTCCTGTTAATGAGAAAATATAGTTTCATGTTAGAAAGAAAGAAAAAGAGAAAGAAAGAAAGAAAAAACTACTGATTGTTTGTCTTGTGGCTCTGCCCTGTTAACTGCCACCTTTGAGGGAACCATTGATTTCTTTTCCCCAGCCAAACACATCACCTCCTAGACCCACATTCATCACTGTGGGTCTGCATGGAACTGCAAAATGTGTGAGAATGTTTCCTTCTAGATTCTCTGTACCTGGTATAGGTTCCAGCTTTAGTCACCTATTATCTAGGGGGGTAGAGAAAGTGCCTTACATCCTTAACAGTAAGAGATTCGTGTTAATAAATATAAAAGTCCCAACCTCCAATACTTCCAGTTTTTACAAAATCTCAGCAATGGATTTGGCACTTTTTGTCTTAAAATAATTTTTTCTGCCCTGGCCAGTGTGTGCTACTGATTACAGTGTTGAACCTTGTTCCCTAGAGGCTTGGGTTTTCTGTTCAAGAGCATGTCCCTAGTGCAGGTTCCATCCCCAGCTCCGATGGGGGCGATCTCAGGAGGCAACCAACAGACTTGCCTCCTGCAGCAATATTTTTCCTTTCTCCTCCACCCCACTCCCTCCCTGTCTTCCACTCTCTCCATAACCATCAATGGAAATATATTCTCAGGGGAGGATTAGCATAGCAAAAAAGAAGTAATTTCTAGTAACACTGAGTTCATGATTCCGTCAAACCTCATCTCTCATCCCAAACAATACCGTTCTCTCAACCAAATTGTTCACAGAAAATGTCTCAGTGTTCCATCATATAGCTCTTTCATGTTCATACCTTGCATGACAAAAAGTATCTCAGACCACAAAACAAAAAACAACAAACAAACAAACAAACAAACAAAAGCCCACAAAGGAAAGAATGCTTCTCTTGGAGGTTAAATCAATAATTAGCACAATGTTAAAACAAAATATGACCATCAAGAGAGCTAATGTTGCCCTAGCAGCTAAGTCCTAGCCAGTTTGGATCAGTGTATAGAGGTTTGGTCTGAGTACCAAAGGGTCCCAGGTTCATTTCCATTTAAAGGCTTCTACCTGGGTTGCAGGCACCTCTGGGCCCTGGCCCGGCTGTGGGCACCTTCAGTAGCCAGCCAATCAACATGTTTCTCTCACATCCATGTTTAAGTGTATCCCTCTTTGTTCTACTCTCTCAAATTTATCAATGGGAGAATATCCTAGAATTGGTACATAGAAGATTGTACACTGTCCCAGGTGGTTTCTGTGACAAGATGACCTGATGATCCCTTCTGACATGAGTCAAATTATAAATTCTTTAGAAATGCTTCTAACATTTCTACTTAATATTGCTAAGTGTGTGAAGGGGCTCTCAAAAGTATCACAACCAACCAAAACAGGTTTGGCTCAGAGGATAGAGCTTCGGCCTGTGGACTGAGGGGTCAAGGTTTGATTCTGGTCATGGGCATGTACCTTTGTTGCAGGCACATCCCCAGTAGGGGGTGTGCAAGAGGCAGCTGATCGATGATTCTCTCTCTTCGAAGTTTCTACCTCTCTATCCCTCTCTCTTCCTCTCTGTAAAAAAAATCAACAAAATATATATTAAAAAAAACTATCACAACCAATGGATGTGTTTCTCTCACATCCTGATTTCTAGACAACTATCCCTCTCTCTTCCACTTACAGTCTCTAAAAAGCAATGAGATAATTGCCTTGGGAAAGAACTGGAAAAAAAAAAAAAGAATAGAGTGCTAACTGTGCTAGGGGTTTGAAAGTGCTGAAACACTTTCGAATTATTGAATTATCCCCAACAACAATCAGAAGCAATTGAAAAGGTAAACAAAACTGTTGTTGATTGGATAAAGGAATAACCGGTTAATTGCAAATAGCATTTCCAAGGCAGTCTTATATTTAAAAACCCTTTAAGGCACTGATCTTAACAGAAACCAAGTGGCTAAAAAGATCTCCATGATGGGTCTCCTAGGTTCAGTAAATGCCAGAAAAAATAAAAGCACTATCATGATTTTTTTTTCAACTTGTTAAAAATACCACAGATTTGGAAGATTTCACTTCTCCAGTACTCTCATCTCCCTGTGAATCTCACCATGTATCCCCAGTCCCTGGCTAAAGCTGTTGAATAAGAAAAAAACTGGTCTGGAGTTGGGGTCTCCTTCAGGGACTGAGAGACTTCACCATCTGCTTATAAAGTGGGAGGCTCTCTCCAGGCCAATTAAGGAAGATGGAATCAATACTAGTTCTGAGTATCTGGGAATCAGGCCCTTGGTGTTAACCTCTCCCCTGCCCTGTACACAGACACGCCACCTCTCTCCGCCTGCACAGGAACCCGGCTTCGCTGAGAGGAGACATAATGGAAGCAAGTCCACATGCAGCTCCAGACCAGCTCCATGAGGCCTTTGTCACCCACTAAGTTCCGGTTGGGATCCTGGCTTCAGGCATTTTAGCAAGTATTCTATGACTTAGAAAAAGAATCCCCATAATGAAAGCACATGTCCTCAAATCACCTAAACCCGAATCTGAATTCCCTCTGGTAGTGCGGACTGGGCAGCTGCACAGAAAGCAGTTTTCACAGCCCACAGCTCTGGGCAACTCTGAGCAGCGGGTGTCTTAGGGCCTTGGTCTTGGCTTTACCCTGTATCGATGTTCCCATTCCTGACTCCTGGGGTGTCACCTCTGGATATCTAAAATTTCATAGGGCATTTAGGTGACTTAAGCTCCCCACGGGGGTGAGGGCTGGGGCAGGAAAACATAACCGCCTGTGTTTTCAAACAAGCCAGTCCCAAGTTTGAATCCCTTTGGGGGTTTATGTCTCTCAGTGGGGCACAGAGCCGCCCTCAGGAACCCTCGGGTCTTCCTCACTCTGGCCGCCCGCACCCACTTGGTCCCAACTCCAGACTCACCAGTTGCAGAGGCTCTTCTGGTTTCTCAAAAGCCAAAGGGACAGGCGAATCTCCCACCAGGAGCTTTCCACAGCGTGAGGCACAGGACTGCATGCACCCTGACCTGAGCCAGGTATATATACTCCAGTAGAAGCTCCAGCTATTATCCACGCCCACCAAAGTCTATTGGCTCGTCCCCCATGGGGGGAGGGGTGAACCAAGGTAAGGGGATTTTCAGTGCTTTCCTGAGACCAAAAAGGATTAAAGCTGTTTATCACTATATGAATGATCTAATTTGCATCTTGGCTATTCTCACTTGATCTTCTCTACAACATTTTATTTGTTTAAATATGTATTTTTTTCTTAATGTAATCTATCTATACATATTATTGATTTCAGAGAGAGAAAAAAAGAGAGAGGGACACATCACTGATGAGAGTGAGCCATTGACTGCTGCCTCCTGCACACTGCTACTGAGGTAGAGCCAACAACCCAATAATGTGTCCTGACTGGAATTGATCCGGACGCTAGTCTATTAGACCACCGCTCTACCCACTGACTCAAACCAACCAGGACATATTTAAATCTTTATTGGTGAGCCCTCGCTCGTTTTTCTCAATGGATAGGGCTTTGCCTGCAGACTGCAGGTCCCAGGTTTCACTTGGTTCAAGGACACCAGGCGCCTCTGACACATGGAACCTGGTCAAGGCATGTGCAGGAAGCAACCAATTGATGTGTTTTTCTCACCTGGATGCTTCTGTCTTCCCTCTCCCTTCCACTCTCTCTTAAAATCAATGCTGTGAAAAAGAGTATGGAGTTTCCTCAAAAAGTTAAAAATGGAACTCCCATTGATCGAATTATCCCACTTTAGCACTATATCCCAGGGAACCAAGAACACCAATCAGAAAGGATATATGCACCCCTACGCTCATAGCAGCACAATTCACCATAGCTAAGATTTGGAAACAGCCTAGGTCCCCATCAGCAGATTAGTGGATTAAAAAATGTGGTGTATCTACACAATGCAATACTACACTGCTATAAAAAAGAAGGAACTTTTAACTTTTGCAACAGCATGGATGGAACTGGAGAAAATTATGCTAAGCAAAATAAGCCAGCTGGAGAAAGATAAATATCACATAATCTCACTCATTTGTGGAATATAATGATAAACATAAACCGATGTGCAAAAATAGATCCAGAGACAAGGGGCAGGGCAGGGAGATAGAGATCAAGCAAAGGATTTGTGTGCATGCATATTAGCATAGTCAATAGTCACTTACACAGGGGCTATGGGTTTGCCTTCGGGGTGGGAGTGGAAGGGTGGGAGTGGAAGGGTGGGATGTGTCAATCAACAAAAAAAGATACCTGTGCAATACTAAAAAAAAAAAAATAAACATAAACCCTATTATTTTGAACATCCAAAAACAGAATAAAGAAAAAAGAGAGGAGACCGAAGCAAGATGGCGGCCCAGGAAGTCTCCTGGGCCACCATCTCCTCAACAGTTTAGAAAAAAACAACGGATAAAACCGAAAGGGATCGCACCAGACCCACAGGAAAGCTGGCGAAATGGGAAGGCTACAACTAGATGCAAAGCAGGACGTCGCTGCTGCCATGTGGAGTATAAAACTACAGCGAAACTGAACCTGCCGGAGCCGCTGCCGCCGGGAATGAGGGAAGCCAGACCTCGCTCCGCCCCTGGGCCCAGGGAGTGGGCCAGCCCCGCCAGCCGCCACGGGAGCTGATGGGGGCCTCCGCCGCCGCCACCGCAGCGCCTTCGGCCCGTGAGCGCGACCTCCCAGCCCGCCCGCAGTGCTGGAGAGGAGCGGGCGCCTGGGCTCGGCCCCCCCCCCCCCCCCTCCCGCACTCGCCGCCAGGCGGGCGAAGAGATGGTGTAGTATCTCCCCGCCGGCCCAGCCCCCGTGCTTACTGTGCAGGCGAAGAAATCGCGCAGCGTCTCCCCGTCCGCAACCAGCCCAGAAGTGGGAAGACTACAATTAGAAACCAAGCAGGGCGCCGCCGCCATGTGGAGTTTAAAACTGCAGTGAAACTGAACCTGCCTCTGACGCTGGAAATGAGGGAAGCCAGACCTCGCCCCGCCCCGGGGCCCAGGGAGTGGGCCAGCCCTGCCGCCACTACAGGAGCTGATGGGGGCCTCCTCCTCCGCCACCGCCACTGCTGCTGCGCTTTCACCGCGCCTTTGGCTCCTGATGAGCGCGACCTCCCAGCCCGGCCCACAGTGCTAGAGAGGAGCTGGCGCAGCGTCTCCCCTCCCGCACAACCAGCTCCGCCCAGAAATGGGAAGGATACAATTAGGCACCAAGCAGGGCGCCGCAGCTGCCATGTGGAGTTTAAAACTACGCCGAGTGGAGGACTGAGAAGGTGGGGCAGTTCTGTGCCGTGCTGCCTTCCACTGGTTGAGACCTCCGAGAGCGAGGGCCTACCGAGGTGAGGATGCCCCTACTGTCACCTGTGGAGGGGCAGTGCTGAGCTGGCCAATATTTGTGGTGGTGCTGCTTGTCCTGGCTCAGGGGAAGCGTTCCACTAAGTCTGAAAGACTGGGACATCGCGGGGACTCTCCGCCACCGCCCGCGGCCTGCTCTGCCAGGCCTTCGCACGTGCTGTGCTGGCGCTGCACCTCCCATTGGCAGACCCGGAGAGTCCTCTCTCCGCTGCCGCATGGCCAGGCCAGGGCATCAGACACTACCACCACGCGGATTTTAAAACTGCAGGGGAAATTGAGCCACAGGCGCTGCCATCGCTGCCGCACCCGCCGCCGCCCCCAAGAATGGGAATCCACCGAAATCAGAGCTCACTACACACCAGGCTCATAGAGAGTGTGGCTTCAGAAATTAGCCTCTGCATCCACAGAAGCTCCACATTCACGACAAAGAGGACACCATTAAGGGCGGACTCTCCCCATGTAGCCATCACAGCCCGCCCACAATCTTCCCAGCACACCCACCATGCTGGGAGGGAAATGGAGGGCGCTGGTGAGGAAATGGCACAGTGCCTTCCATTACCCACTCAGGCGAGCCCATCCTCCGATGCCACATGGCCAAGCCGAAGCTCTCACCACCACCGCCATATGAACTTTAAAACTACAGTGGTAATTGAACCACAGGAGCGACCTTCAATATTTCACCTGGCACTGCCACCCGCCACTGCCGCCGAGAATAAAGGAAATCCACCAAGAACAGAGCTCACCACGCCTTGGGCTCAGGGAGTGGGCGACCTCAGAACTTAGCCTCCATGTCTGCAGCTGCTCCGCTCCCACACCGAACGAGACACCTTTGGGGGTGGTCCCCTCACCTGAAACCATCTCAGACCAACTGCAGCTGTCCCAGCCTGCCCCCCATGCTAGCAAGGAGCTGGCGCAGCGCCTCCAGTATGCGACTCCAACACCCTAGAGGGGCCGTGTGCCCCGGATGAGCCGTGTGTCCCAGGGGGCCGAGTGCCCCGGGTGAGCCGAGTGTCCCAGGGGGCCGAGTGTCCCAGGGGGCCGAGTGCCCCGGGTGAGCCGAGTGTCCCAGGGGGCCGAGTGCCCCGGGTGAGCTGAGTGTCCCAGGGGGCCGAGTGCCCCGGGTGAGCCGAGTGTCCCAGGGGGCCATGTGCCCCGGGTAAGCCGTACCCCCCAAAGGGGAAGGGTGTCCCGGGTGAGACGTGTGTCCCAGGGGGCCGAGTGTCCCAGGGTGCAGTGTGCCCCGGGCGAGCCGTGTGTCCCAGGGGAAGCAGTGGGACCCAGGGGAAGGGGCGGTGAAAACCAGAGGAGGAGCGGACTCTATTCATATGGTCCTGAGATAGTCACCATAAAACAAGCAGACTGCCAAATGAGGAGCAGATTTTATTCATGGGGTCCAGAGATAGGCACCATAAAACAAGCAGATTGTCAAATGACAGGGGGGAGGGGAAGGAGACCTGGGGGGAGATAGGAGAACAACCGAGGGACTGGTATGAATGAACATAAGTACAACCAATGAACACAGAACTCTGGGGAGGGAGGGCATAAATGGGAGGTGAGGGGGGGCAATGGTAAACTATGTACACAGAAAATACCTTAATAAAATAAAATTTAAAAAAATAAAGGGGTAAAGACAATACATCTTCCAAAAAAAAAAAAGAAAAAGATAAAAGAAAGAAGTTTAAAAAATAACAATCATTGGGAAAATATCTTCAGTTGAGGGTTTAAAAAAAAATAGGGGGGAAAAAGGTGTGCTAATGTCCTTCAGGGTGTGAAAGTGCTCACAAAATAACAAAGGAACAATAAGACCCATTGACAAGATAAAAAAATTGTTGTTGATTGGATAAACAAAAAGTTATTAGCCGGTGATTACATTTAGGAGACAGTTTTACATAAAAAAATCCTTTCAGGCTAGTAGGAGGTGATTGGATCAATTTAAGTGTTTATTTATAGCAAGCATGTCAAACTCGCCACCCAAGAATATTTTTCCCTCCCAGCCAATATAATGGTATATAGAAAATGTTTTAATAAATATGTTTCAGTGGATAAAGTGTTGGCCTATAGACTGAAGTTTCCCAGGTTAGATTCTGGCCAAGGGCACATGCTTAAGTTGCAGGCTTGATCCCCAGTAGGGTGTGTGCAGGAGGCACCCAAACAGTGAATCTTCCATCAATGATATTTCCACCTCTCTCTCTTCTTCCTCCCTTCCTCTCTGAAATCAATAAAAAAATATTTTTGTCACAACTTAATTTTTAAGATATCCCATTATAATATGTACTACAAGTGTACATGCCCCTGACCAGAATCCACCTGGGATCCCATTAATCCGCAGGTGGACACTCTATCCAATGAGCCAAACCAGTTTTGGGTATTTTTCACTTTTAAATGTAACTTTTTTTAAAAAAATTAAACAATTCTTATTGTTTGAAGTATTGCATATGTTTCCTTCTATTCCTCTCCCCTGCTGCTCCCAACCCCCAGCACAGACCCTCACCACCCTACTATCTCTGCCCATTGCTTATATTTATATGCATGCATACAAGTCCTTTAGTTGCTCTCTTCTACTCCAAAGCTCCCACCCTCCCCTGCTTTCACACTGAGATTTGATAATCTGTTTGATGTTTCTATGTCTCTGTGTCTATTTTTGTTCATCAGTTTATGTTGTTGTATTCCACAAATGAATGAGATCATGTGATACTTATCCTTCTCAGACTGGCTTATTTCTCTCAGCATAATGCCTTTCAGGTCCATCTATGCTGTTGGGAATGGTAAGAGTGCTTTCTTTTTACAGCAGTCAAGCATTCCAAGACTAGATATGTGTCGCTCAGTGGGGCACAGTGCATGTGTTCAGGAACCCACCAGATTTATCACACTCTGGCCTCCCCCATCCACTTGGTCTCATCTCAGGAGCAGAAGGATGAGGCTGGGTCTGTAACACCAAAAGAAAAGGTTAATCTCCCAAAAGGATCTTTCTTGACTTTCTGGAGCAAGACTGCATGAACCCTGACCTGACCCTAGTGTATATACCCCATTAGGAGGACCTAGCTATTAGACCCACACCCACCAAAGTCCAGGGGCTCCTCTCCCCAGGGAGAGGGGTTAGTTAGGGCCAGAGGATTTCAGTGTTCTCATCAGGCCAGAATGGATTAACTCTGCTAATTTGCAAGATCTAATATAGACTCTGGATCGTCTCTCTCTCTCAAAGAACTACCTTGGTTGCTTTTAAAATAATATATTTTATTGATTTTTTTACAGAGAGGAAGGGAGAGAGATAGAAAGCTAAAAATGTCGATGAGAGAGAACCATCGATCAGCTGCCACCTGCACACCTCCTCATGGGGATGTGCCCGCATCCAAGGCACATGCTCTTAACCAGAATCGAACCTGGGATCCTTCATTCTGCAGCCCGGTGCTCTATCTACTGAGCCAAACCAGTTTCAGCACGACCTTGACTTTAAGAGACAAGTATTCAAATATCAAAAGAGAGAGAGAGAGAGAGAGAGAGAGAGAGAGAGAGAGATAGATAAGTATTTTTAAATGTATTTTATTGATTTTTTACAGAAAGGAAGAGAGAGTTAGAAACATTGATGATAGCAAAACATCCGCCAGCTGCCTCCTGCACACACTCTTCTAGGGATGTGCCTGCAACCAAGGTACATGCCCTTGACCAGAATTGAATCTGGGACACTTCAGTCTGTATTCCAATGCTCTACCCACTGAGAAAAAACAGTGAGGGCCGGCTCTCTACTACAGGTGTGGTTTTCCCTAACCCCCCTCCTCTGTTGACCTGGTCACCCCAAATGCCCACACCTGCAGGCCTGTGTGCCCACCAACTGTCCTCCCCTGTATGCTTTGTCCACCAATTGTCCTTCCCCTATAGAACTGATCCACAACCAACTGCCCTCCCATGCCATTCTGGTCCTTCCCAACTGCCCTGTCCTGCTTGCCTGGTATCTCCCAACTGCCCTCCTCTGCTGGCCTGCTCAACCCCAACAACTCTCCTTTGCTGGCCTGGTCCCCTCCAAGTGTCCTCCCCTGAAGAACTGATTCCCACAATTGCCCTCCCTTGCTAGCCTGGTCTCCCCAACTGTCTTCCACTGCCAGCCTAGTCCCCCCCAACAGCCCTTCTCTGCTGACCCCTTGTGTTCAGATGGGGGCAGCCATCTTTTGTGTTGGAGTGATGGTCAATTTGCATATTACCCTTTTATTAGATAGGATTCATTTAAAATTTTTACTGTTGATCTCTGGCCAACTTGGGTCAGAGGGGGAGACTGGGCCGAATAAACAAAGGTTCTTGGGCTCCATTCAGATCAAGGGCATGTACCTTCTTTCCAGGTTCCTCCTAGCCCAGGGCCTAAGTAAGGGCACGTGCACATGGAAACCAATGGATGTGTTTCTCTTACATCCATGTTTCTGTCTTTCTCTCTGCCTACTCTACCCAAAAGTCAATGGAAAAACATCCACATGTGAGGATAAAAACTAAAGAAAGAAATGAAATAAAAATACCCTAAACCCGGGAGAGCCGTGTGCCCTAGGGGGACCTTGTGCCCAAGGGGGGCGGTGGGACCCGGGGAGCCATGTACACAGGGAGAGCCATGTGCCCCGGGGAAGCAGTGGGTTCTGGGGGGAGGGCTCGTTGTGAACAGGAAGAGGAGTGGATTCTATTCGTGTTGTCCTGAGACATTTGGACAGTCTGCAGCTATTAGCTACAGAACACTCTGTTGTATTTCCCTACAAAAACATATGAGAGAGATTGTCCCACTTGAAATTCATATTCGAAAAAAAGAAAAAGAGAAGGAAAAAAAAATCTGAGGAACAGAATAAAATGGTGAATATCGTAGAATCAGGGGCAAAGAAGGAGAGTGGACTGATAATGATCAGGAGGATAAGGGGGTGGGGAAGCAGTGAGAGACTGGATTGAAATTGTATAACCAATGGATATAGACAATTGCGGGGAGCAGGGGTAAGGGCAGAGGGTGGGAAGGGAACTGGGTGGTAGGGAGCTTTGGGGGAGAAAAATGAGAAACAATTGTAATAATCTGAGTAATAAAGATTTATTTTTAAAAATACCCTTAAAAGTAGTTGGAATCCTGAGCTAGTGTGGCTCTGTGGCTAGAGCACCGGACTGTGAGCTGAAGGGTGTGTGTTCCATTCTGGTATAGGGCACATTTTGGGGTTGCAGGCTGCATCCCCTTGCAGGAGGCAACTAATCAATGATTTTCTCTCACCATTGGTTTTTCTGTTTCTCTGCTGTACCTTTGTAAAATCAATAAAAAATATTTTAACCAAAACCAGTTTGGCTCAGTGGATAGAGCGTCGGCCTGCAGACTGAAATTGCCCGGGTTCGGTTCAGGTCAAGGGCATGTACCTTGGTTGCCTGCACATCCCCAGTAGCAGGTGTGCAAGAGACAGCTGATCAATGTTTCTCTCCCATGGATGTTTCTAACTTTCTATCCCTCTCTCTTCCTCCCTATAAAAAAATCAATAAAATGATTTAAAATAATTTAATAAATACTTGGAAGCAATCAGTAACTTACTCTCTATACACACAAAAATGGGAAACCACTGAAAGTGCCCCCCTTTACCCCGCACCCCATGAATCTGTGATCTCTCCCACCTGAAATATATAAGGTACTTATGCATAGACCCATGTGTCAAAACAGACAAAACTTGCAATTTATGTAAATATACAAAAACTTTATTGAAGTGTGCTTTATAATGAACATTGTAATACAAAATTTCAGAAACAATTGATCAATCAACATTTCAAATAACCCACAACTCCATTTTTACCCACACACCTTGATCTTGAGAAAAATGAGGCAGGGAAAGCGAGAGAGAAGATAAGTATTCATATCACAGAAGTGCTTTATGGGAAATATTGGTGCTAACCCTGGCCAATGTACCTAAGTAAGTTGCAGAATTCTCCCATGCACCAAAGGGTGGGCAGGACCGATTCTGAGTCAGAGAACATACCCAAATTGGGGTTCAATCCACAATCTAGGTGCATTCTAGAGGCAGCCCATCAACTTTACACACTCACACTGATGTTTCCCTGTGTGTCTCTCTTCTTCTCTAAAAATCAGGGAAACAACAAATGTTGATGCTAGATGACTGATGGTTGTATGAAATTCTACCCCCCAAAGACCTATGTAATACTTTCATATATAATAAATGTAAGATCCAGCTGGTATATAGATCAATGGATACAGCTTCAGCCTGTAGACTGAACTATTCTGGGATCCATTCTGTGAGGGACACATGCCTTGGTTGGGGGCTGGATCCACAGTAGAGAGTGTGCAGGAGGCAGCCAATCAATAATTCTCACTCATCACTGATGTTTCTATTTATCTCCCACTCACTATCCTTTCTCCCTTCCTTCTGACATCTATAAAATTATATTTAAAAATGAAAAAAGTATGATTAAATAATTCTACCTAGTGTCCCTACATCACAGTAAGAAAATGAAGCAAAGCGACAGTTCATCCTTCCTAATCTCTTAAAGTACAGACAGTAATAGGTTTGGGGTCACATCCGATATAAAAGTAAGGCTTTAGCACTTCAGAAAATGTGTCCCTGAAGGAATGGATGTGAGACATGTCATTCAAACTGTAAAAGGAAACCTGACCCAACTCATAGTCCAGATAGATGCCAATCCCTCTGGGCATTTCCTTCAGCACAAGGGTGACAGGAGCAGACCCTCGTGCCACATAGTCACCATCCTGCAGATGAATCATCCAACATCTGTTCTCCTGTCTTAGCAGGGGCTGCTCTCTCTCCTCAGAGAGGGAGGCTTTACAGACCCCCACGGCCCACTCAGGCTTGTCATCCACCTGGACCTCCCAGTAATGTCGGCCACAGTCAAACCCTTTAGTGCCCAGGACAACTGGTTCATCCACAAATCGCTTTGGATTCCACTGAACTCTTTTATTTTTCTTCACAAACGTCACAGACTTTCTATCCTCAGACACCAGCAGATTAGGATGTGCAGTTTCAGGGTCCAGGGTAACTTCTTCTCTAAATCTCCGTATAATTTTCTGCAGGGCTGAACATAGTGGAGGAAGACTGAATTCTTCTCTCTTATACTGGAAACTATAGACACTTGGGGGTTGTAGTTTTTCACAACGGTCGAGGACACCTTTGATATTCATCATCATTTTCACATCTGACATCACACTCTTCTCTGCCACTTCCTTTCGTAGAACATTAAGTTTGTAAATGTAGTCTGAAAATGCAGCTTTGTTTGCACTGAGTTTCTTTTGAATATGCTTCTCTTCTGCAGTTACCCTTGAGATAATGGCCTGTTCCTCACACTCAACAAATTCCATCAGCTGCTCAAATTCAGAGGCTAACTTTTTTCTCCGGTTTTCTGCCTTTTCTCCCAGTTCTGATAGTCTCCTGTCTTGGGTGGCCAGTAGTTTCTGTGTGTCTGTGATCTGCTTCTTCAGGGGCCCAATGTAACTGCGGATCCTTTGCCTGTGATGGGAGGCAGCCTCCGCTATGGGCCTCACCTGGTGGCCCTGGTGGTCAGGGGGCTGAGTGCACAGGGCACACAACAGCTTTCGGTCCTCCTCACAGAAGAGGGTCAGGGCCTGGTTATGCTTCTCACACAAGCGCCTCTCTTCTTGCTGCTTCTTCTTATTACTGGTGATCTGGAGGAACTTGATGATGTCTACCATCCTTCCCATCTGGTTATTACTCCACGTGTGAAAATCTTGGCATGAGTGACGGCACACAGGACATGGGAAAATGTCCTGCAGATCAGCCCAGGACTGCTGGATGCAGGAGCGACAGAAGTTGTGCCCGCATTCGATGGTGACAGGGTCTCTCAGGGTATCCAGGCAGATGGGACAGTTGATTTCTGTCTGGAGTTTTGCCACAGCTTCTTCACCTGCCATTGTGCCTTGAGTGAAGGATGGGACTGAGGTGTGTTTCTCCAGGAGGCTGAGTTCTGTGAAACCTCTCCACTGAGAAGCAGATGCACCTTCAGATATCACTGGCTTTCCTGTGTAAATTCTCTCTATCAATGAAGGGCAGCCCTTGGAGTCCAGTGAGGTCCTTAGCTACCGAGGAAGCTGCCCAGAGGAGTTCCTCTGTCCACCTGCAGCCAATCAAAGTAGTTGGAGGACTACTGTCCTTGGCAGCTCAGTAGATATGAATTCAAGTTCAGCAATTCTCTTGGTCAGAAAGCTGTTGTGACTCTTAGGTACTGATTGGTTCCTGTTGATGCGAAAATAGATTCATGTTCAGAAAGAAAGAAAGAAAGAAAGAAAGAAAGAAAGAAAGAAAGAAAGAAAGAAAGAAAGAAAGAAAGAAAGGAAAAACTACTATTTGTCTTTATATTTTTAAAGAGCAAAAATTTTTAAATATATATTTTATTGATTTTTTTACAGAAAGGAAGAAAGAGGGCTAGAGTCAGAATCATCAATCGGATGCCTCCTGCACACTCTCCCACTGGGGATGTGCCCCCAATCAAGTTATATGCCCTTGACCCGAATAGAACCCTCGAACCTTCAGTCCAGGACAATGCTCTAACCACTGCCCAAAACCAGTTTCAGCACTATTTTGTTTTGTGGCACTGTCCTATTAACTGCCACCTTTGAGGAAACAATTGATTTCTTTTCCCCAGCTGCACATGCCACCAACATTCATCACTGATCGACATGGAACTGCAAAAGGTGTGAGAATGTTTTCTTCTAGATTCTCTGTCCATGGGCTATGCTTCAGCTTTAGTCACCTAACATCTAGGGAGTTAGGAAAAGTGCTTTACATCCTTAACATTAAGAGAGTCAGGTTAACAAATGTAAAAGTTCCAAACTCCAATACTTCCAGTTTTTGAAAAACCTCAGCAATGGATTTGGCACTTTTTGTCTTAAAATACAGTTATTTCTGCCCTGGTCAGCGTGAGTCACTGATTACAGTGTTGACTCCTGTACCCAAGAGTCCTGGGTTTTCCGTTCAAGAGCATGTGCCTAGTGCAGGTACATCCCCAGCTCTGATGGGGGCGATCTCAGGAGGCAACCAACAGACTTGCCTCCCACATCAATGCTTTTCCTTTCTCCTCCACCCCACTCCCTCCCTGCCTTCCACTCTCTCCAAAACCATCAGTGGAAATATATTCTCAGGGGAAGATTAGCATAGCAAAAAAGAAGTAATTTCTAGTAACACTGAGTTCATGATTCAGTCAAACCTCATCTCCCAATCCCATACAATACAGTTCTCTCAACCAAATTGTTCACAGAAAATGTCTCAGTTGTCATCAAAACATCAGTGTTCCATCTGACACTTCATTCATGCTGATAAAAAAGTATCTCAGACCAAAAAACAAAACAAAACAAACAAAAAACAAAAAGGAAAGAATGCTTTCGTTGGTGGCTAACTCAATAATTAGCACAATGTTAAAACATAATGTGACCATCAAGAGAGGTAATGTTGCCCTAGCAGCTAAGGCCTAGGCAGTTTAGCTCAGTGTATAGAGGTTTGGTCTGAGTACCAAAGGGTCCCAGGTTCATTTCCATTTAAAGGCATGTACTGGTGTGGGCACCTGCAAGAGCCAGCCAATCAACATGTTTCACTCACATCCATGATTCTGTGTTTCCCTCTTTCTTCCACTCTCTCAAAATATCAATGGGAAAATATCAGAGAAACTGGTACATAGAAGATTGTACACTGTCCCAGGTGGTTTCTGTGACAAGATGACTTAATGATTCCTTCTGACAGGAGTCAAATTCTAAAATTTTTAGAAAGGCTTCCAACATTTATCCTTAATACAGCTAAGTGTGTGAAGGTGTTCTCAAAACTATCACAGCCAGTTGAAACTGGTTTGGTTCAGAGGATAGAGCCTGTGGACTGAGGGGTCCCGGGTTCGATTCTGGTCACTGGCATGTACCTTGGTTGCGGGCACATCCCCAGTAGGGGGTGTGCAAGAGGCAGCTGATTGATGATTCTCTCTCATCAATGTTTCTAACTCTCTATTCCTCTCTGTAAAAAATCAACAAAATCTGTTTAAAAAAACTATCACAACCAATGGGTGTGTTTCTGTCACATCCTGGTTTCTCTACATCTTTCTCTCTCTCTTCTACTTCCAGTCTCTAGAAAGCAATGAGATAATAGCCTTGGGAAAGAACTAAAAAAAAAAAAAAAAAAAGAATAGAGTGCTAACTGTGCTAAGGGTTTGAAAGTGCTGAAACACTTTCGAATTATTGAATTATCCCCAACAACAATCAGAAGTAATTGCAAAGGTAAACAAAACTATTGTTGATTGGATAAAGGAACATTAGTTAACCAGTAATAGGATTTCCAAGGCAGTCTTATATTTAAAAATCCTTTAAGGCACTGATCTTAGCAGAAACCCAAGTGGCTAGAATGACCTCCATGATGGGTCTCTTAGGTTGCCTCAATGCCAAGAACCATAAAAGCATTATCATGATTTTTTTTCAATTACTTAAAATAACACACGTTTGGAAGATTTCTCTTCTCCAGTACTATCATCTCCCTGTGAATCTAACCATGTATCACCAGCCCCTAGCTAAAGCTGTTGAATAAGGAAAAAACTTGTGTAGAGTTGGGGTCTCCTTCATTGACTGAGACTTCGCCACCTGCTTAAACTGTCAGAGGCTCTCTCCAGGCCAATTAAGGAAGATGGAATCAATACAGATTCTGACCATCGGGGAATCAGTCCCTTGGCACTAACCTCTCCCCTGCCCTCCTGTACACAGACACTCCACCTCTCTCCACCTGCACAGGAACCCGACCTCCCTGAGAGGAGATATAATGGAAGCAAGTCCACATGTAGCTCCAGACCAGCTCCATGAGGCCTTTGCCACCGCTAAGTTCCGGTTGGGATCCTGGCTTCAGACATTTTAGCAAGCATTATATGAACTAGAACAAGACTCCCCATAATGAAAGCATGTGTGCTCAAATCACCTAAATCTGAATCTGAATTCTTTTTGGAAGTGCGGACTGGGCCCTTCCAGGGCAGCTGCACAGAGAGCAGTTTTCACAGCCCACAGCTCTGGGCAACTCTGAGCAGGGGGTGTCTGAGGGCCTTGGCCTTGGCTTTACCCTGTATCGATGTTCCAAATCCTGACTCCTGGGGAGTCAGGTCTGGATATCTAAAATTTTATAGGGCATTTAGGTGACTTAAGTTTCCCACGGGGGTGAGGGGTGGGCAGGAAAACAACCGACTATGTTTTCAAACAAGCCAGTCCTGAGTGTGAATCCCCTTTGGAGGTATATGTCTCTCAGCGGGGCACAGACCAGGCCCTCAGGAACCCTTGGGTCTTCCTCACTCTGGCCGCCCACACCCACTTGGTCCCAACTCCGGACTCACCAGTTGCAGAGGCTCTTCCGTGTTCTCAAAGCCAAAGGGACAGGCGAATCTCCCACCAAGAGCTTTCCACAGCTAGAGGCACAGGACTGCATGCACCCTGAGCTGAGCCAGGTATATATACTCCTGTAGAAGTTCCAGCTGTTATCCACGCCCACCAAAGTCTATTGGCTCCTCCTCCTTGGGGGAGAGGTGAACCAGAGTAATGGGATTTTCTGAGTTTTAACTTATTTAAATAAGTTAATTCCAGGGTGGAGCCTGCAACCAAGGTGATGAGGACCCTTTGATGGATTGTAACCCAGGACCAATGCTCTATCCACAGAGCCAAACTGGGTAGCACTGCTTTTTGCTTTATACGACTCACTGTTTTACAGGTTCATAGCACACAATAAATGTTTGAATTTTTTTTTAATGTATGTTTTCTTGATTTTTTACAGAGCGGAAGGGAGATAGAGGGCCAGAAAGATCGATGAGAGAGAAACATGGATCAGCTGTCTCCTGATTACTCCATATTATATTGAATACTTCCTCCATTATTATTAAAGTTTTGCCAGAGAAACCAGTGATAGTCTGAATGTGGAAAGGTATTTATTAAAAAGCAGTAGCCCACAAGGATTTGGGCCCTGAGATGTCCCATGGTCTGCCGTCTGCCAGCAGGAGACCCAGGAAAGACAGTGGTGTAGATGGAAGGCCTCAGAGTCTGAGAGCAGATGGTACAGATTCCAGCGGGGGTGTGAGGGGCTGAGAACCAGCAGCACCCATGACAGGAGGTGGGTGAGGTAGCTTGTTCAGTCCAGCAGACAGTGAATTCAGCCTTGCCCAGTTTTTGTTCTCTTCAGGCCCTCAGTGGAGTGGACAATCCCCAAGTCATTGGGTTGGGCACCTTCTTTACTCATCCATAGATTCAAATACTAATCTCTCTCAGAGATCTCCTCAGTCACACCCTGAACTAGTGTTTCACCTGCTATCTGGCTATGTAGGGGACCAATCAAGTTCACATTTTAAAATTGAAACATGTGAAAGAAATTCTTCATGTGTTTCGCCATTGGTCATATTTTCAATAAATTAAAGATACCTGGTTTGGAACAGGTTTGATAAGATTTAGTTTTATTTTTCTGGAAGAAACGCTTCACAAATAATGTCATGCCATCCCTTCAACAGTTTTCCCCTCCCCCATCTCCTCTCCTCCTCTTCCTCCTCTTTTTCCTCCTCCTCCTGATATCTGTTTGTCACTCTTTCTGTGATAATTGAGGCCAATGGTCAATTTCCCTATTTAGAGTTACAAAATAGATCTCAATTTTCTTTGCAAACATCTCCTTAGATATTGTCATGATAAAAGATTTTGTTTACCTGATGTTACTGCTGCTTGAACTGTCCTTTATTTTATTTTTATTTTTTTAATTAAGGTATTATATGTGTACATATCTTACCATTGCCCCCCCCCCACCTCCTATTCATGCCCTCCCTCCCCAGAGTTCTGTGTTCGTTGGTTGTACTTATATTCATGCATACCAGTCCTTTGAACTGTCCTTTAAATGGCAATATCATTTATCCACAGAATCCACATATGACTTGGATAGAGCTCGGTTTTTGACCAGGAGCACTCTACATCCCTTGTGCAACGTGGTGTTAAATACAGGAGAGGGCGGCAAGAAAACTGGACATCAGCTGGTGGCTGGAACTCTTCTTGGAAACTCCTAGCGCCTTCCACAGAGAGGAAGGCCTGAGCAGACTTCAGCTTCTCACTTTCCTCACTCCTGGAGGATCACACAGACTGAAGGACAGTCTCTTCTAATAGACACCCTCACTGCACAATGGCCTTTGCAGCTTTCCTGGCCAAGCTCCAGGCAGAGGCCAGCTGCCCCATCTGCCTGGAGTACCTGAGAGACCCGGTGACCACTAAGTGTGGGCACAACTCTGTTCTTCCTGCATCCATCAGTGCTTGGAAGGCCTACAGGGCACCTTTCTGTGTCCTGTCTGCCTCCACCACTGCTCTGACAGGAGCTTGAAGAGGAACCCCCAATTATGTCACATAACTGAGACTGTTCAGCAGATCCCCACCTCAGGGAGACAGGGGAAATTTCAGGAACAAATACCCCTGTGTGGGAAGCACAATGAGGCTCTGACCCTGTTCTGTGAGAAGGACCTGGAGCTGCTGTGTGCCCAGTGCAGGGACTCCCTGACCATGGGGATCACCCTGCTGATGCCCATTGAAGAAGCTGCAGCTACTCACAGGAGGAAGCTCAAGAGCTGTATTGTGTCCTTGAGCAAGCAGATTAAAGCTACTGAAAATCTGTCAGAAATGCAAGTGCTGAAATGTTTTGAATTAAGACAGAGGACAGAAAATCAAAAGGATTAATTGCACTCTGAATTTAAACAATTTAAAATTTTCTTGGAAAACACACATATGGCAATTGTTATCAGTATGATAACTGAATAAATAAATGCTGAAGTAAAATTAATTGAAGAGAAAAACCAAATATCATACCACAGTTCCATATTAAACCGTCTGCTTAGTGATATTAGCAGTAAGTGTTTTCGGACAGATGTGGATTTACTCACTGGTCTTGAAAGTATCCACAACAGTTATGAAAACCTGGAAACCCCAGCCATCTTTTTATATGAGTTAAAGGAGAGTTTCAAACTCCCCCCACATTATTTGGGCCTGCATAAAATTATCCACACATTTCATGTAGATTTGACACTGGATCCTGAAACAGCCCATCCAAGTCTCAATATCTCAAAAGAAAGAAAAAGTATGACCTACACGATGCCATTTCGTCGGCATAACCTTCAGGCACCCATCACTCACCCAGCTGTCCTGAGTTCTGAGGGATTGGATGCTGCCGGGAATTGTTGGCAGGTGGAAGTAAGAGGCACAGTGCATGGTGGTTGGGCATGTGTAAGGAATCTTTCCCCAGGAATGCTCTTATGTCACCACCCCCAAGAAATGGCTGCTGGCAGCTTCAGCTCTGGGCAAATACATCTGTCACATACCATTCAGTCAACTGGGAACGGATAGACATTTTTCTGGACTATGAGTTGGGAGAAGTTTCATTTTATAATTTGAGAAATGGGTCACTTTTGTATGCTTTCAGTAAAAGTTTTACAGAAAAACTCATGCCCTTTTTCTGTGTAGGAATTTTTACAAAATCACTTGTAATACGTATAGTCAAAGATGAATGATGAACCACTTTGTAATCTGTTCCATGTGTTCTACTCTTCCCATGTTAATAGAGAGTGCTTGTAATAAAAGGCCCAAGTACATTTCTGATGTTTCTGATGTGTGTTTTTTTATTTTTATTTTTTTTAAAAGGTTGTTATTGATTTGAAGGGTGAGTGAGGGAAGGGGGATAGAAAGAAGGATGTCAAGAAAATCTTACATTGGCAACCAACTGAGGGTTGATCCCCAACCAGGCTATCTACCTTAAGTCAATCTGCTTTCCTTTTGGTGGATGGGGTGACACTCAACCAACAGAGCCACACCAGCAAGGGCTGTGCTAATGTCTTTTCATCCTCACCACTCTGGCTCTGGCTTCACCACTTATCACCACCTTCCTCCCCCTTCCTCCCCCCTCCCCCCACCCAACACACACACATCTGGGCAAGCCATGAATATAGCCTCAGTGATTCACAACACTGAGGGGCAGGAGATGGCTCTAATTCAGACTCTGCCTACAGAGAAACTGGTTGCCCAGTATCACCCAAACACTCAAAAACCCAAGCTTGTTGCCTTTCTCCCTTCTCCCCAGCCCTTTTGGGACCTGTAGTCACCCTCCTGTCCACATAAAGCCTCATGAAGTGTGTAATAAATCATTACATACCCTCTGGCTGTGTTTGTGCCACGAGCAGTCTTGACACCAGAACCAAATTTTGAGTCTTTTTAAAAAATATATTTCATTGATTTCTTACAGAGAGGAAGAGAGAGGGATAGAGAGTTAGAAACATCGAAGAGAGAGAAACATCGATCAGCTGCCTCTTGTACTCCTCCTACTGGGGATGTGCCCGCAACCAAGGTATGTGCCCCTGACCAGAATCAAACTCGGGACCTTTTAGTCCCCAGGCCAACGCTCTATCCATTGAGCCAAAGCGGTTTCGGCCAAATTTTGAGTCTTCAGTCTTGCCTATGTGAGGTGACCATAACAATAGTTCTTAGACTGTCATAGGATCCTGGTTTATTTTTGTATTTTTTTTCAAACTATAAAAGAACATTTGTTTAGAAAATCAGAGGAAGAAGATGTACCTCAGAGAAGAAATGGGCTTAGGAAGTAAGTTGTAAAAACAAAGATAGGGTCCCTGGAGCTTAAAAGTGAGGAAAGTCAAGGTGAGCCATCTTAGAGGTGGAGAGGGGAGAGGGAAAGGCAAGCAGGAGCCTGCTCCCAGGAGGAAGAGTATGCTGAGTCCTGAGTGCCTAGGGATTTAAATGTGGAGACTTTAGGAGAGGTCCCAGGGGAAGATCTCAATGGAATGTACATAATCAGCTTTGTAGGTATGTCCTTCAAGGTCAGGGTGTCCACTGATTGATTGGTCCTCGCCTGGGCAGGGGGTCATTACTCAATGCAGCTGGCCCTGAAGTCAGCCCTGGTGTTGCTTCTCTGGGCCCGGGGCTGTTCCATGGTCATTGCTAGGCTCATGTCTGTCAAACTGCCTCCGACAGAGGGAACCCCTTGCACTTGGGGAGAACACACCTCACAGAAGAGGTGGCCCTGCCCCTAGCCATGGCCCCATTTTATTCTTCGGGTCCTCTGTTCCCAGGAGCATTGCATACTTTTGTTTGTTTTGCAACTACCAGGAGACAAAGTATTTTATCCCTGCTTTTATGGTTTTATCTGTAATTTTTACATTTGATATTTCTCATTTCTCTGGGAAAAGCTGTGAGAATCCATTACCAATTCTTTTCAATTACCATATTTTCATAAAATAAAAGGATTGCAACAGATTCTTCTGAACAAAAAATATTCCAGAAATATACCTCATATTTTTTATACTTAGGAGGTATTAAATATTTACAAACAATACATGAAATAGGTGGACAGAGCAAATAGGAAAAATATCTCTTATTTAAAAATATTTTAATTGATTTTTGAGTGAGAAGATGGGAGAGGGAGACAGAGATACATCGATGCGAGCAAAAAACATTGATTGGTTGTGATGTGAGAGAGACATATGGGTCAGTTGCCTTGTACCCACCCCAACTGTGGATTTAATACAAATCCTGGGAATGGGCCCTGACCAGCAATCAAACTGGCCACCTTTCAGTGCACAGGACAACTCTCAACCAACTGATCCACACTGGCCCAATATACATTTTTAAAAAATGTAAAAGGAATGCTCTCCTTCCTAGGAGCACACCTGAGCCTTCCCCCTCAGTCAGGCATCTCCTAAACTCCAAGGGACCCCATGACGCCTGCAGATAGGAGAGCAGTGGGCAGTACCTGTTCATCTTAGGAATGCCCACACCTTAAGGCCGTCCCCAAGGACCCCTTTTCTCTGACTCCTTAGTGAGCCAAAGCAGCCCAGCCTAGGCTAAGGTCCCCAACCCTTCCCTTTTTATAAGCATCCTCTCACATTCTCCTGGACTTTTGTTGTGATTTCTTTCCTATATGAAGTAAAACACTACACACTACTGGCAAGTCCTATGTAGACTGGTTCAGGGCCAGTACCCTTTCTGGTAACATGAGGAGTAGCCCATTGACTCTATCATTGCTTCACAAGTACACACACACACACACACACACACACACACACACACACAGAGTAAAACTACAAATAATGAAAGTGTAACACTACAAGAGACATAGCACATTAATATCGTAAAATCAATTGAGAAAAAAAATGTTGCTTATATATTTGTATATGAATAATATTTTCCTGGAAATTACAGCAGAAAGTGAAAAATTATAGTGCTGTATAGTAGCCTGGAAGCCTGGTGGCAATTTGCTTTTCAGTGTATTCTATTATAATACCCGTGCTTTTACAAAAATTATATATCATGCCTTTAAGAAAGCATAGACAAGTTTATTTGGCATTCACTGGGAAATTGCTATTATCTAGTTTATAGAGTTGCTGGATAAAGGAGACCCAC
This sequence comes from Vespertilio murinus, assembly GCA_963924515.1. Taxonomy (NCBI): domain Eukaryota; kingdom Metazoa; phylum Chordata; class Mammalia; order Chiroptera; family Vespertilionidae; genus Vespertilio; species Vespertilio murinus. Next base: position 57,365,410 of record OZ004708.1, read on the forward strand.
TCTCCTATTCACAGAATAGACATCCATTCATGTGGAAGAAGTCTCCAAACACATAGTTTCTCTCTGTTGTTTGGGCTGTCAGTTCTCTGATATTGGGAACTCCTGAGGGGATCTTTTCATCGAGGCTTCTAACATAGGGCCTCACATTGAGCAAAGGGTTATAGAAGGCCGGTTGGACGAATAATGGAATGATATGTCTGGTGGACCCAGGTATGCTAGGAGCCCCGGGAGATGGAACAAAGATGTGAATGGAAATTAGAGCAATGTATATTAGGGGATATACTTGTTGTAGGAAGCCCTTTCACATCCCGGGTGTTTCAGGGTTCCAGTTCAGGGTTCTGGTTCTGGAGAAGATCAGCACAAAAATGAAAAGAGACTGGAAAAGTATTAATTTGGGAATATTGGGGGCCAGGCATTTCTAGTGGGAGGACTACACTCTGCTCTGGCCTTGAGATCCCTTTTATTGAAACTGTGGGATACACCCATAGCCCTTAGGCAGGGAACTCCAATAACAGAAATTTACATAAGGCAAACAGATGTGGAGGCAGTTTCAGCTAACAGTGTTTCAACTAAACAGTGAGAGAACCAGCTCTGACCTTTCAGAACAATGAAGGTTGTTGATAGCCATCCCGGTTCCTTGTCCATATCTTTCTAATTAGTGAGACAATGATCAATTTCTAGTAACTTGTATCTGTGATGGTGAGAGGGAGAAACTAGCCTGTTAAAAGGCTAAGAAAGTGCAGACCAAGACCATTCAGGAAGATCTGGTTCATGATGAACCAAGAAAAGTAAAATTCAGTAAAGACTATCCCAACCTTGCCAGGCATGGCTCAGTGTTGGAGAGACATCCTAATAACCGGGAGGTCCTGGTTCCATTGTAAGACCCCCGGAAGGAGACCCTCACTTTGTCCCAAGTTTCAATGGCGACCCAATCAACTGCAGGAGGCGTCACTTGATACAAACAGCAAGAGGCTTTATTCAACCGTGCTGTGGCTTGACTCGTAACTCACACAGGAGCAGAGGAGTCCAGCCCCGAGCAGAAAATCTTCAAGCATATATAGGCAAAAGTCACGCATAGGAGAAGTTACACATGGAGGGGGAAGAAGGGAACAAAGGAATTCCAAAAAGGGGAGCTGGGCTCCTTAATTACTTGTTTTATGAGAGGTTCTACACTTAGTCAACAGTCCCACCTGGTAATCTTATCTTATCTATCAGAGCACTGTTCAGGGGCTATAACTCTCAGAGCACTAATTGGGGCTATTTCCTTGAGCAGTTTTAAGAGCTATGTTCCCATCACTAATGGGGGACCTTGGGAGTTGAGATAAGACAGACAGCCTTCTTAAAAAGATGTTTATTCTTTGAACAGCTCAGGGCAGCCACAAGCCACATGCCAATGAGAAATTCCAGCTTCCTCACTGCAGGGTGGAGGCAGGGGGGTTTGCGTCTCTCACCATAAATGGTTAGGGCATATGTCCGGGTTGTAGGCTCATTCCCCAATGTGGTGTGTGCAGGAGGCAGGCAATGCTGATTCTCTCTCATCATTGATGTTTCTATCTCTCTCTCCCTTCCTCTGTAAAATCAATAAAACATATAAATAAAAATCATCCCAGTGTTGGAATTTAAAATCTCACATAACCCTTGGAAATAATCTGAGAACATTTGTAGAGAGGTAAAAGACAAATGGCCTCTTCCTCAGAAGGGTTTAGATAAACACATATATGCTTTACTTCTTCTAGTATAGAAAAAATTCATAATGTGGGAATAATTGTCTTTTGGAAGATCATGTACAAGGTAGAGTAATGCCAGTAGTCTTGATCTGGCATCAAGAAACATTCAGAAACCTGGAGAGGAGGGTGTGCATAAATGATTAGAGTCCAGAGATGAAAAATAATTTTGAAAGGCATTTGCAGGGCCCAGAGGATCTTGGCTAAAGAATCCATGTTCTCCTAATCTCAGGATTTTTGTATTACCACAATTTGTCCTAAGGAAAGGTCTAGATATACGCATCAAAGGGTAAGGTTTGTAAACACAATCAATCCATTGTCAGATTGAAAGAATTGCCTTTGGTTCTTCAGGTGTTTGACCAATAGGAGGCAAGAACATGTAGATTAAGAAGTCCTTAACTGTCTGGCAGCAAGCAATCATTTATGCATCCTATTCAGGTTTGAGGAAATGCCCTCAGCCATTTCCCTGTCCTGTCTGCCTCCATCACTGCCCTGACTGGAGCTTGAAGAGGAACACCTAATTATGTCACAAGACTGAGATTGTTCAGCAGATCCGCACCTCAGATAGAAAGAGGAAACTGCAGGAGGAAATAGCCCTGTGTGGGAAATACCATGAAATTCTGACCCTGTTCTGTGAGAAGGACCTGGAGCTGCTGTGTGCCCAGTGCAATGTCTCCTCTGACCACCAAGATCAGCCCCTTTCCATTGGTGGAAGCTGCAGCTAGTCATAGAAGGATCCTCAAAAGGCACATTGGGGCCCTCACTTATAATCATAAAAATGCCGAAACTGAATATAAAAACCAAGTTGCAAATACTTGGGAAGTGAAGAGAATGATGAAAAAATGGAGGGAGGAATTGGACTTTGCATGTAAAGTGTTTCTGGGAAATAGAGGGACATGAAATTGATAATGATCTACTTATAGAAGAGAAGGATGTTGAAGAAAAAATAATTGAAAATGGAAGGCAAATTTCATACCATATATTCCGCCTAAACAATCTGTTATGTGAAATAGAAGACAGACCTGGATTTACTCACAACAGCTACGGAGACCCCAGCAGGGTTTTCATTTGAATTAAAGGAGTTTTACAAGCCGCCCCCCCCCCCCCCCCCACACACACACACATACACACACACATTATTTGGGACTGTATAAAATGATCTACACATTTCAGGTAGGTTTGACACTGGATTCTGAAAGTCTTTGCAAGTCTCATTATCTGAAGTGATAGAAAAAGTGTGACCTATATGATATCAGAGGGTCTTCCCCACACACCTACTGCTTACCCAGTTGTCCTGAGTTCTGAGGGATTTGATGCTAGCAAACATTTTTGTGTGGTAAATGTAGGAGGCACATGTGAATGTGCATTCGGTATGTATAAAGAATCTATCCTGAGAGATGCAAATCAAAACAACAATGCGGTACCATCTCACACCTGTCAGAATGGCCAACATCAACAAAACAACAAACAACAAATGTTGGCGAGGTTGCAGAGAAAAAGGAACCCTCGTGCACTGCTGGTGGGATTGCAGGTTGGTGCAACCACTGTGGAAAACAGTATGGAGCTTACTCAAAAAACTGAAAATGGAACTCCCATTTGACCCAATAATCCCACTGCTAGGAATATACCCCAAGAAACTAGAAACACAAATCAAAAAGGATATATGCACCCCTATGTTCATAGCAGCACAATTTACAATAGCTAGGATTTGGAAACAGCCTAGGTGCCCGCCAGCAGATGAATGGATCAGAAAACTATGGTACATCTACACAATGGAATACTATGCTGCCATAAAAAGGAAGGAATTCTCATCATTTGCAGTAACCTGGATGGAATTGGAGAGCATCATGCTGAGTGAAATAAGCCAGTCAATGAAAGAGAAACACTATATGACCTCACTCATTTATGGATATTAAAGAACATTATAAACGAATGAACAGAAAGATAGTTATAGTGACAGTAAAACAAAAAGCATACTGTCAAATGACAGCAGGGGCAGGGGTGGGGGGAAGATTTGGGGGAGATAAGAGATCAACCGAAGGACTGGTATGCTTGCATGTAAGAATCTATCCCTAGCCGAAGCCGGTTTGGCTCAGTGGTAGAGCGTCGGTCTGCGGACTGAAGGGTCCCGGGTTCGATTCCGGTCAAGGGCATATACATTGGTTGCGGGCATGTCCCCGGTAGGGGGTGTGCAAGAGACACCTGGTCGATGTTTCTCTCTCATCGCTGTTTCTAACTCTCTATCTCTCTCCCTTCCTCTCTGTGAAATATCAATAAAATATATTATTTTTTAAAAAAAAGAATCTATCCCTAGAAATACTCCCATATCACCATCTCCAAGCAATGGATGCTTGCAATATCAGATTGATGTATTTGACCTTTTCTGTACAAGACTACATCAGCATTTTTCTGCACTATGAGTTCGGAGAGGTTTCATTTTACCATTTGAATAAGAGGTCATTCTTGAATGGATTCAGTAATACCTTTACAGAGAGACTTAGCTCTTATTTCTCCATTGCACTTCTTCAGAATTTCTTATAATCAGTATCATCAGAGTGAAGTGATGCACAATTTGGGGGAAATATTCTATGTGCTTATTATTTTCCTTCTTATTGAAAGGAATATTAAAAAAAAAAAATCCTGATTCCAGTCTTGATGTTTGAATATTGAAAGCTTTAAGGACTCACCCTTCTTTCCTCCATGAGTTTCTTATGTATGAAATAGTGACCCTGTGCATGAAATTCATGCACATTAAAAGGGGATTAATTATAGGAAATAATTTAATATTGCTATTTGCCCTTTCTCTAAAATAGAAGTGTCAGAGAGGAAAGAAAATTAGTAAACTGTTTTTGAAAACATTTCTCCTGTCAGAGTCTAGGGCTCATCACAGGACTCATAGTCAAGTCCCTGCCCAGCACATGCACCTCAAAATCACATGAGACCCAGACCCAGAGGGACCTCCCCCACATTGGGCTAGATCCAGACCTGGCCAGTCCCACCCTTGCCAAGTCCTTCCAAAAGCAGGTGTAGCCTCACGTCCCCTGGCCCGGTGCCAGGATGGGGGTGCGTGGCCTGAGGTCCCCAAGCCCATCCTGGGATAGAGGGGCATGCCTTGAAGTCTTTCGTCAAGCTCTGCCAGGTGTGGGACATGGCCTAAGATCCCCTGTCAAGCCCCACTGGGTGGGGGGCACAGCCTGAGGTCCCCTGTCAAGCTGAGCCAGGCAGAGGGAGCAGCCTCAGGTCCCCTGGCCTGGTGCTGGGGCGAGGAGCATGGCCTGAGTTCCCCTGTTAAGCCCCGCCTGGCAGGGGTGAGGGTTTTATCTGAGGTCCCCCAGCCTGGTGCTGGGGTAGGGGGTGTGGCCTGAAGTACCCTAGCCCAGCACCAGGATGGGAGAAGCACCTTGAGGTCCCCTGTCAAGCCCCACGGTGCATAGCCTCAGGTTGATTTTAAAAGAATGTGGAAGGTATGAACCATAATTGAAAATAAATTATAGTCCTAGCTGGTTTGGCTCAGTGGCTAGAGAATCAGTCTGCTGACTGTAGGGCCACATGTTGGATTCTGATCAAGGGCACATGCCCAGGTTCTACGGGCTCAGACCCCAGTGGGATGTGTGCAGCTGATCAACGATTCTCTCTCATCAGTGATGTTTCTCTCTCTTTCTCCCTCTCCTTTCCTCTCTAAAATCAACAAAAATGTGCTAAAAGCACACAAACAAAAATTATCTAAATGCATAGCATTACAAATAAAAGAAAATAAATTTAAAAAATGAAACTGGATAAAAAAAATTTTGTCAATCAATATAAAAACTGTTAAATTTGAAAGGAAGCAAGAAACAGACCACCAGGGAATTTTAAAGTAAAGTTTATTTCCCGGTAATGGGCAGAACCCATTATGGAGGTAGAATTGGAGAATTGGAGGAGTGGGGAGGGAGCAGGGGACGGACCCAGGCGGGTTGACTCCTAGCATGGTGGATCAGCAACAGGTGTCTTGCCTGTGGGACCCTTTTAAGAGCCTGAATGGAACAGAAGGGGGTGGTTGCAGAACAGGAAGGGGTGGGCTCTAAGGACACTCTGAACCTTGCTGATTGGTGGTTCAGTGTCTTGGAGATGTCTCTGTGACAGGTGCCAGTCATTTAAGAATAGTTCTCACTGATAGTAACAATAAGGCTGGGACTTGAAGCAATGCCAGGCCAAGGGGGTAAACAATGTATAAATTACAAGGGGCAGCCTAGGACCAACCTGCCTGTGCAATATACATACATTTAATAAAAATCACTTGTTAAGTAGAACACACTGAAAAGCAAATTGCTCTCTCACCTTGGAGAGAGGTAAGCCAACCTCCTTAGACCTTTCCAGCCTGAATATCTTTACCCGTGTTCCGTATCGCAGGGAGTTAACTTGAAATGCAGGCAGAGAGGGCAGGGGTCCAGTGGAAAACAAAGCAGATGGGACATTAGCAGGGGCAGACATGGCAGGTTGAGCCAGCCTAACCACAGGAATCAACCAAGCAGAAATAATAACAGTTTTGTGGACTCAAAGCAGGACGCATGGGAAACCAAGGGAGGGCCTGCAGTAAACAAGATGTATGAACACATAGAGACAGAAAAAGTTCAGCATAGGAACAGAGAAATGACACATAGAAACAGGGAAAGTGCAGGTCCATTGCTGGTTAAAAACAATTCAGGGAATCAATCAGGTGACCAGGCAGATGTACATAAAACAGGCTTGTAGCAAATATACATGGCTGGACTACAAGGCTTTACCGGGCAGACCACTGTTGAGCCCCTCTCCCCTTACGGGGAGTCTAAATCTACTTGTAATCAATTTTCCATACTTTTGCCTAAATCTTCTGGTCCATGTAGCTCATTCTACGGTGTCTCAAGACATGACTTAGAAAACAACTTGGCTCACTCTTCCAGTCCTCATATCCATTAAAAAAAATCTTAATCATTTGTGATATACAAGCAGAGACACTCCTTATATTCTAATTGTTTCATAATATTATATGAGAATGCTATGTGGTGTGTTCTACAATTTCCTCTTTAAAAGTAATTTGAAGAGCTCTAGCCAGTTTGGCTCAGTGGATAGCCTGTCGAACTGCAGACCAAATGGTCTGAGTTCAACTCCCACCAAGGCCACATCCTGTGCTTGCAGGCTCTACCCCCACATGAGGCCTTGCCTGGGCTCATGCAGGAGGAACCAACTGTTGTTTCTCTCACATCAATGTTTCTCGCGGTCTTTCCCTCTCTCTTGCACTTTCCCTAATTTCAATGGAAAAATTATTCTTGGGTGAGGATTAACAAAAGATAAATAAAAAATTTACAAACCTTTATTTGAGCCCAAAATTATGACAACTGCTGAGAAGCAAGATAGCAAATGCTCGCCAAAACCGGTTTGGCTCAGTGGTAGAGCATCGGTCTGCAGACTGAAAGGTCCCAGGTTCCATTCCGGTCAAGAGCATGTACATTGGTTGCGGGCACATCCCCAGTGGGGGGTGTGCAAGAGGCAGCTGGTCGATGTTGCTCTCTCATCGACATTTATAGCTCTCTATCTCTCTCCCTTCCTCTCTATAAAATATCAATAAAATATATTTTTTTGAAAAGATATCAAATCCTCCCTACAATTTCTTTTTACAAAAAGTATATCTACAGATTTTTATTTTGTTTTCAAACCATATGCAGGCATAGTTCATGTATTGCTTGACACCCACTGCATAGAGGCGCTTGTGATGTTGATGGTGTGTTCTCTGGTCACTACCTCCTTGATGGCAGAAAGGCCTTCTCTCCACCGTTCTTTTTGGGAGCCATTATGCCAGGCCCACATTGGAAAGGAAGAAAAGATTTTACGTTTCTCATTATTTAAATATATTTTTATTGATTTCAGAGAGGAAGAGAGAGAAGGAGATACAAACATCTATGATGAGGCTGAAGCGGTTTGGCTCAGTGAATACCTTGTTTCCCCGAAAATAAGACATCCTCCGGAAATACAGGTTTCCTTCTGAGTGAAATATAAGGCATCCCCTGAAAATAAAGCCAAAAACGGTTTGACTCAGTGGATGGGGCGTTGGCCTGTGGACTGAAAGGTCCTGAGTTCGATTCTGGTCAAGGGTATGTACCTTGGTTGCGGGCATATCCCAAAGGGCGGGGGTGTGCAGGAGGCAGCTGATCAATGATTCTCTCTCATTGATATTTCTAACTCTCTATCCCTCTCTCTTCGTCTCTGTAAAAAATCAATAATATATATTTAAAAAAAAGAAAAAGAAAATAAGGCCAGGGCTCTGTCTCAGAATGAAAATTATTTTACTGTAACCTGGTCCCTAGGGCCACCCCGACTGACCTCTAGCAACCAGTGACGTTACACGGAGTATGAAAGTCACTGGTGTGTGAATGGAGAGAAATCAGCATGGAAACTTTGTGAAACCTAAACTGCAAGAAGTTGTCACTTGGGTGAAGAATTCATGGGAGAAATTCACTGACAGTTGCATTGCAAATGTACTGGGAGCAGACTACCTTGACAAGAAGTATTCATTTAAAGACAGTGCTATTGCCGAAACCGGTTTGGCTCAGTGGTAGAGTGTTGGTCTGCGGACTGAAAGGTCCCAGGTTCGATTCCAGTCAAGGGCATGTACATTGGTTGTGGGCACATCCACAGTAGGGGGTGTGCAAGAGGCACCTGGTCGATGTTTCTCTCTCATTGACGTTTCTAGCTCTCTATCTCTCTCCCCTCCTCTCTGTAAAATATATTTTTAAAAAAATAAAGACAGTGCTATTGCTAAACATGAGAGATCTGGTCCACTGATTCTGAAAGAAATGGAGTCACAAGAAATTCACCAGGAAATTCAGCAATTGGATTGTTATGATGATGTTCCAAAAGATGATGACATGATTGTCACTGAATAAATGAGTAAATTCTTGATACTGTGGGATTAACAGTTTGTGTGATTTGTGTTGCCAACTACCATACTACCATACTGTATACAAGTAATAGATTTCCTTTATTTTCATTTAACAATAAAAGTGTATCCTATTCTTCTTCATGGAAAAATAAGACATCCCCTGGAAATAAGACCTAGCGCATCTTTGGGAGCAAAAATTAATATAAGACACTGTCTTATTTTTTGGGAAACAGGGTAGAGCTTTGGCCAGAGGACTGAAAGGTCCCAGGTGCAATTCCGGTCAAGAGCATGTACCTTGGTTGTAGGCACATACCCAGTAGTAGGTGTGCAAGAGGCAGCTGATAAATCATTCTCTCTCATCCATGTTTCTAACTATTCCTCTCTTTTCCTCTCTGTAAAAAATCAAGAATATATATATATATATATATATATATATATATATATATATATATATTAAACTTCTATGATGAGAATAATTGATCAGCTGCCTCCGACCTGCCCCCTACTGGGGATTGAGCCTGCAACCTTGGTGTGTGCCTTTGACCAGGATCAAACCTGGAACCCTTTAGTCTAAGACAAACAGTTGAGGCAAGATTTGACTTTTCATTTCAGTTTCCTCCTCAGCCAAATGGGATTGAAGGGTGTGGAGAAGTTCAAGGGAAGATGACAAAGGTGCAAATCAGATTACGCATATTAACAAGGATAGTCCCTACTAGCCTGCAAGAATCAGAGATCCCATCAAGCAGACTTCTGAACATCCTCCAATCCCCACCCTCGCCCAGGAGTCCCACCTCCAGGGAGGAGCCTTATTGGCTGAGGTCTTAAAGAGATTGACTCTCCTAGTGGTATATATAGGCCAGAGTCACATTACTAAGCATTTAACTTGAAGGAGACTGGCTTCAGAGACTCTTCTTGAAGATACACTTCAGGACTCACTCAAAGGAGCAGGCTCCAGGTAAGCTGGGAGTGGGGATGATACTGGTGCAGGAGGTGGGACCAAACTGAGAGCCATGGAGGTATTGCTCTTTACCCTTGGTTTTCTGAGTGACTACTCTAGCAGGGCCTTGACTTTACCTGATAAGCCAATGGTCACTCAGATTCAGGTTATTTTAGATACATGCTTTCATTATTGCTGGTGTCCCTCTGTTAGCCTGCCCTACATCATCAACATGCTACCTGAAAATACAGATTCCAGGATCCCCCTATAGAGTGACAAATCCCTGTTCTTGCAAAGTACCTTGAAGTGGTGGTCTGAAGCTGCCTGTGAGAATCTTCTAGAATGTCTCAGTGTCTGTTGTCAAATTCTTTTTGCTTAAAACCAGAGGGTCTGCCCTAGTCGGTTTGCCTCAGTGGATAGAGTCCCAGGGTTGAATTCTTATCAAGGGCATATACCCAGGTTGTGGACTCCATCCCCAGTGTGGGGCCTGCAGGAGACAGACAGGATATGATTCTCATCATTGATGTTCCTATCTCTCTCTCCTTCTCTTTTTCTCTCTGAAATCATTAAAAATAAAGCCAGAATTTCCAAAAAGTTTACCTAATTGGATGTGAATGCTAAGACCAAACTGAAAGAAAAGCCCCCAAACTGAAATCCAGCCCACATAGCCTACTAGCAGATGGAACTTGAATGCTAGCTTTGGTCCTTTGATTTGTTGGGTGGGGATTTGGTTTGGGAATAGGGAAGCAGTTGATGGATTTGGATGGGAGAAAGGGGACCAGTTTGAAACAACTGTGAGGAGAAAGGAGAGGAAGTGGATCAGAGATCTCTGAGATGAAGGGACATGGATGAAGCTTAAGGAAGGGAGTAAGAGAAACATTTTGGTTAGAAGAGAAACACTGAAATGGAATTCATTTGTTGGGTTTTTAAAACATAAATTATAGAGTATTCTAGGTATTCAGAATAGGAGGGAAAATCTTATAAACTCGTTATGAAGAACCCATATTGTATTACTAACCTTTTTGCAACTTCTACCAGCTTTTTGCCATTTCCGGGCAGGAAATCTCTATGAGTTTACTTGTAAACTTTTCTTTATATATTTCTAAAAGAGACTTTCCTTTTACATACTTCTACATTAAATGTTTAAAATTATTTCTTTAATTTATTTTTTTATAAAGAGGGAAAGGATGGGGCAAGGCAGAGAGAGAAAGAAAGAGATTTGGAATGAGAGAGAGAGACACATTGATTTGTGGTTCCATTCAGTCATTCATTTATTGGTTGCTTCTTGTAAGCACTCTGACCTTGGATTTAATTTGAAACCTTAGCATATTGGGACTATCTGAACTAACTGGCCAGGTCAATTTACATGCCAATAATGCCATTCATTACCACAATGTAACATAATTATCAACAAGATTTTTGAATCCTCAAATATCCAACTTCCAACTGAAATTTGATCAAATATTTCAAAATGAAATGAAATTAGATTTATACAGTACATACATAATAACTGACATCAATGGCTTTTAGTCAACTACACTGTGGTGTCCTTGAAGGCCTGAATCAGAGAAGAGACAGTACAGATTCCAGTGTGGGTCTGAGAACCAAGTGCACCCAGGACAGGAGGTGGATGTGTTGAGTCCAGCAGAGAGTGAAGTCAGCCTTCCCGGGTGCTTGTTCTCCTCAGGCCCTCAGTGGAGAGGATGTTTCCCACTGACATGTGGAGGGCTGTTTGCTCATCCACAGATTCAAATACTAATCTCTCCCAGAAATCTCCTCATAGTCAAGGTCACAGCCAGAATTAGTATGTCAGCTGCTACCTGGCTATCCAGTGGTCCAATCAAGTTGCCAGGTTAAATTGACCAGATTATTCAAAAGAATTTTCTCAGTCCCTTATGTTTCCTGTAAACAGGTGCTTTGGAGCTCTGAATAGAATTCATTTATCTGGCAAAACTTCCTTACAAATAATGATATAGTATAGTCCCTCCAACAGTTGTATGATGTCTATTTTTTGTTTGTTTGTTTGTTTGTTTTTGAAGAGGGAGAGAGAGTGCCAGAGAAATATCAATGTGAGAGTGATACCTAGATTAATTGCCTCTCTTAAATGACCCAACCAAAGATGGAAATGTGACCTGGTGCACTGGACAACATTCCAACCAAATGAGCCACACAGGCCCCACTTTTCTAAAAAATATGTGCTTATATATTTTTCTATTAATGAAATTTTAGAGTTAGAGAAATGGGAGAGAGAGAGAAAAAGAGAGAGAGACAGAGAGAGAGAGAGAGAGAGAGAGAGAGAGAGAGAGAGAGAAAGAGAGAGAGAGAGAGGGAGAGATTGATTTGTTCCACTTGTTTTTGCATTCATTCCTTGATTATTGCTTGGGCACTGGCGATGAACTGAACCTGAAACCTTGACACATCTGCACCATGCTCCAGTCAACTGAGCTCTCTGGCCAAGATCACTTATTTCCACCCAATATTTTATTTTATTTTAATGAAGCTGGTACAGACAATATCCATTTAAAAGTCTTATCCCTACAGCCCCAGTGGACTCGTCAGACCTGCTCTGCGCACACTGCCTCAGCCTTGCCCTGCAGCTGTGACAGGGAGGGAGTGACCTGGGCCTTTTCCTGGTGCTGGCAGTCCTGCCTGCCTTGGAAGCCAACCACCTGATTGATAAAGACAGTGCTTTTTCTTATGACTGGGAGACCCTGCAGCTGGGCGGGATGATCTGCGCTGCGCTCCTCTGCATCACTGGAATCTTGTTGGCCCTGAGGGGCAAGTTCAAATGCAAGCACAATCGCAATCTCAGCCCCTTGTCTGAGAAAGCTGTTCTGCTCACCACTTCAGGCTCTGCCAGTATCCTCTGAGGGAGGACCTGCTCCATGGCACCTCCAGAGCCATCTCCCATGGGCTTGGTTCCCTCCCCACTTGGGGGCCTTAGGCTCCTTCTGATCAGGAGGCTGTTCAAAGCTTATTTCTCAATTAAACTGGTCTCACTCCTCAAAAAATAAAATAAAATAAAATAAAAAAGCCATGTCCCAGCCCAAAATGTACAAATAAAATAAAATAAAATAAAATAAAATAAAATGAAAAGAGTACCATTCTGATATACACACTTCTGCATGAATAACTTTATTAAATGTTAATGAAAATGAAAACTTTTCTGAGATCTTCTGATAGGGTTTTTCTTTACTATTGAAATGGCTTTCTTTTCAGTGAAGCCATCTTTGGTGTGAGTCTTTACTCTCACCTTATGTGTCATCTTGACTCCAACTTGATATTCTCTGCTTTTGGTAGGACCTTCAGATTGAAAAAGTAGCTTCAAGCTCATGAAAGGTCATTTTTCCACAGTTCAGTTCACTGAAAAACTCCCACCTCCCACTGAAAGCCATAGTTTAGGATGAGGCAATCACATGCTCGGACTTCCGGGCCAATTAGAAGTATTATGATCACTTTCTTTGGTCCACCTCATTTATCACAAGCCCCAAAATGCACAGTCCTGAAAAGGGTGGCCTCCCTGTGCACAGGTAATATTTCAAAAGGAGAGAGCAATGTGAAGGAGGATGAGTCTTGATCACCCAAACTCAGGACAATGAAAACAATAATGAATAATGACCACTAGAATTCAAATTAACAGAGGATTTAAAGTGATGGAGGAGGGGGTAGTGTGGTCAGTGATCAATTCCAGTTTGAACACCCAACTACCAAGGAACTATTTTTTAAAATATATTTTATTGATTTTTTACACAGAGAAAGAGAGGGATAGAGAGAATATCATCCATCAGCTGCCTCTTGCACACCCCTTACTGGGGATGTGCCTGCAACCAAGGTACATGCCCTTGGCTGGAATCGAACCTGGGACCTTTCAGTCCGCAGGCCAATGCTCTATCCACTGAGCCAAACCAGTTTCGGTACCAAGGAACTATTTTTAAAGATAAGCAAAGATTGAGAGAAAAGAAAGAATATCCAAACCATTAAATGACCCTCTGTTGTTCTTGATAAACTTCACTCACATCTTCCTGCTCCAATCCCAGTTCTCTTGGAGTGTGATTACCAGCAATTCTCTGGCCCTCCAAGAGAAACCTGAGTGAGTTCATTGGAACTCCCAGTCTTAGCATGATTGTTTGGGTGGTTTTTTTTTTGTTAGTTTGTTTTGATTGGCTGAAGGCAATGATGAGTTTACCTTAATTGATTAATTCCTTTTAAGAAATAGATAAAATTTACTTCTAACTCCCCCTTAAGTATTGATGTAATTAGAGGCCCCACACATGAAATTGGTGAATGGGGGGTGGGGTGAGGATGTTGGGAAACATAAGTCCAGACTGCACCCTTTCCAATCTGAGACTCCTCAGGGAATGTTGTTTGGTTTGTGCCTGCACTTTTAACATATGACAGCTGCACTGTTGTTTCTTTTCTTGCTTAAACCCATTGGAATTAGTAGGTATTCAAAGTGTGTATACATTTTGGGGGGACACCCTGTTTATCTCTAGTCAGTGGTGAAAGGAACCAACAGTGGATTTGGAACCCTTAGACAGGAAGAACGACTCCCTCAGCAGCTGGCCCCAGCATGTGGGCAGTTTGGTTTCCTTCATTGCCTGGGGGAAGCATGGCTTGGTGGCAACCACAGAGCCAGGTGGTGCCACCATCTTTGTGGCTATGAGGGCTGCCATCTTTTTTTCATGGAGGGATGGTTAATTTGCATATTACCCTTTTATTAGTATAGATAACTGATTTGGATTACTTGACAAGCTGTTCATATAGGAAGGGAAGGGTTAATGCTAAATTGAACTTTAATGGTGATATCTTTTTGTCCACAGAAACCACTTCTGACTTTCCTGTTGCTTGGTTTTTGACTGGAGTCTACAGCTGATTTTCACTTGGAGAATCTGACATTATATACAGGAGAAGGTGAAAGGAATACTGGATGTCAGCTGCCCAGTGGAGCTCTGCTTAGGAACACAGAGCGGGAGGCCTGAGCAGACCTCAGCTTTCCACTTTTCCTCACTCCTGCTGCATCACACTGACTGAAGGGAGCTCTTTCTCATAGACACCCTCACTGCACAATGGCCTTGGAAGCTTACCTGGCCAACCTCCAGGCACAGGCCAGCTGTCCTATTTGCCTGGATCACCTGAGAGACCCAGTGACCACTGAGTGTGGGCACAACTTCTGTTCTTCCTGCATCCACCAGCGCTGGGAAGGTCTACAGGGCACCTTTCCCTGTCCTGTCTGCCTCCACTACTGCCCTGACAGGAGGTTGAAGAGGAACCCCCAAATATGCCACATGACTGAGATTGTTCAGCAGAGCTCCACCATGAGGGGAAAGAGGAAAAGGCAAGAGGAACCCCTGTGTAAGAAGCACCGTGAGGTTCTGGTTCTGTTCTGTGAGAAGGACCTGGAGCTGCTGTGTGCCCAATGCAGGGTCTCATCTGATCATGGGGATCAATCCATGATCCCCATTGAGGAAGCAGTTGCTAGTTACAGGAGGATCCTCAAAGGGTTCAGTGGGATCTTAACTAATAACCTTGAAATTGCTGAAATGATATCTACACAACAAGATGAAAATACTTCGAAAGTGAAGGGGAAAATGGTAAAGTGGAGGCAGGAATTGCATTGTGAATGTAATCAATTTTTGTGTTCCTTGGAACTAGAGAAATATAAGATTGGTACTGATCTGCTTATAAAACAGGATGATGCTAAAAAAAAACTAATTGAGAATAAAAAGCACATCTCAAACCACATGTTTAGGCTAAGCAATCTGTTAAGTGAAACAGAAGAGAATTGTTTGCAGACAGACCTGGATTTACTTATAGGTATTGAAAGTAACCACAACAGTTATGAGAACCTAGAGCCCCCAGGATTCTTTGCATGCGGGATTCTTTGTGACTCAAAGAAGGATAGTTTCTTTCTCCTCCCAAATTATTTGGGCCTGCATAAAATGCTCCGCATATTTCAGGTAGATTTGACACTGAATCCTGAAACTGCCCATCCAAGTCTCATTATCTCAAGAAAAAGAAAAAGTGTGCGCTATAGGACATCATTTGGTCTTCGTCTTTCCCGGGCACGCACTTCTTACCCCGCTGTCCTGAGTCATGAGGGTTTTGAAGCTGGCAGGCATTTTTGGCAGGTAGAAATAAGAGGCACAGGTGAATTGTCCTTAGGTGTGTGTAAAGAATCTTTCCCCAGAAATACTCTCATATCACCATCCCCAAACAACGGATGCTGGATTCACACATTTGGCCCTTCCCCTATAAGTCAAAGAAAGATTGGTATTTTTGTGGACTATGAATTGGGAGAGGTTTCATTTTATGATTTGAATAACTACTCATACATGTACAGAATCACTGCTACATTTACAGGAAAACTTACACCTTTTTTCTCTATTGCGTCTTCTTCAGAATCTCTTCTAATCCGTATCATCAGAGTCTAATATTAAAAATAAAATCTGGAAGAAATTTTGTATGTGCTTATTTTCTTCTGTTGTTATTGAAAGCAAACTTACCTAATAATACACAAACATGTAAATTAACCATACCTCTGCTTTAGCACCAGACAATCAGGAGTGATATGCAAATTAACACAACAAAGATGGTGGTTAATTTGCATAAACAGTCATTCTGCCCCACCCCTGGTGTCTCAGGGCCTCTGGGCAGCATGGGAAGGTGGGGCTGGAGCAGAAAGGGGCAGCTCCAGGGCCTGAGCAGAAAAGGGCTGGGCCAGAGTGTAAAGGCAGTGCAGGAAGCCAGGAAAAGGAAAGCCCATTCTGGCATGAATCTTCGTGCATTGGGCTTCTAGTACTTATAATAAAGATCTTGATCCCAGTTTTGATGTTTGAATGTTGAGAGATTTGAGGACCCACACTTCTCTCCTCCCTGACTTTAAGCCTAGGAAAGTTGATGAGAAAGTCCAGGTGCTGATGAGAAAATTGGATACAGGAGGGAAGTTTCAAGCAAGCTTTCACCAATAATACCCACTAACCACCATGAATACTGCCAGCTAGTCCCTTTTCCCTGTTCTCTCAGTCATTTTGGGACCTACTCTAATATCCACCCTTCTGTCCATCCAAAACCTCATCATGTGAGCAATGAACTTTTTCATACTCTTCTGATATGTGCTGAGTCATCCGGGAATATTTGAAACCAATTTAGGATGGCTCTACCTGCCTATGAAAATGATAACCACCATTGACATTGTGAGCAGGATTTTCTAGATATGAAGCACCCCACCAGGGCTCCCTCCTCTGGCTTTTGGGTTGGACGACACCTTGGTTCCCTAGGAAGGCTGTCCTTGAAGATTGTTCCACATTTGCTGAGTGCTAGGGAGGCTGTGTTATAGATTTAACTGATCTAAGAAGTTTTGGTAAGAAACACAATGTATCCCAAAAGGGTTTGGCTCAGTGGATAGAGCGTCGGTCTGCGGACTGAAAGGTCCCAGGTTCAATTCTGGTCAAGGGCATGTACATTGGTTGCAGGCACATCCCCAGTAGGGAATGTGCAGGAGGCTGCTGCTCCATGATTCTCTCTCATGGATGTTTCTAGCTCTCTATACATCTCCCTTCCTCTCTTTAAAAAAATCAATAAAATATATATATTTTTAAAAAGAAATAAAGAAAGAAACACATTCTTGCCCAGCAGTGTTGTCTCAGTGGTTGAGCACTGACCTATAATCCAGGAATCACAATTTGATTTCTCATCAAGGTACTTGCGTTGGTTGCTGGCTCAATACCCAGTAGGGGAGGGGAGGAGGCATGCAGAAAGCAGCCAATGGATAATTTCATCATTGATGTTTCTCTTTCCCTCATCCTTTCTGAAACCAATAAAAGTTTTCTATTTTTGAAAAGAAAAACATTATTTACTTTGTATTATTTCCATATAATTTTCTTGGAATTTGAATTGTCTTATTTTTGTCTCATAAAATTTTCATGTATAGGGCTGAGCAAAAGCAGATTGATTGTAGGGATACAAATATGTAAAGTAATAATAAATAACAAATAATACAAGAATAAACTTTTGTGCATTAACCACTGCAAATAGTGTATACTTTTGTTTTAAATCCTTACCTGATGAAATGTTTGTTAATATAGAGAGAGGAAGAGAGAGAGAAACATCTATGTGAGAGAGAAGCACCAAATCAGTAGCTTCCTGTACTTGCCCTGACCAGATTGAACCTGAAAACAGCCCTGGATGGGAATCCAATCTGTGACCTTTTTGGTGTAGGAGACCACATTCCAACAAACTGTGACACCCAGACAGGGCTGTAAACCTGCCTTTGACATTCCCTGTATGACCTCCAAAGTTCACATAGTTGCTTTTGACCTTATGTGATTCTGCCCACCTTTGAGCATGCTTCTGTTTGTATGCCTGTATGTGAATTGTTAATAATTTGGAAATAAAGTTGTAGTTTGCATATCTCTGTACTGTTTGACTATCTCCATATCTTGAAAAGATGCTCAGCAGAGCTCGCATTGAGGTACAAGCGACCCCTGCATTGATCAGAGTAGCCCCTGTTATGCTGTGCTGATCTCAGGTGCTTATCTTATATAGTAAATGTAGGCCAGCAGGGCGGTGCCCCATTACCCACCCAGGGATCTACCTCCCTCAGTCATGTGTTGTCACAGGACAGGTCACTACAACTAGAGAAAGAGGGTGCAGTGAATGGCCACCATGAGAACTGCCGGCCAACACTTGGAAGAGACACACTCTTTTCTCTTTATCAATTTTCTAAAAGCCATTGCAAGGTCCTACTTCTCTGCAAGGGGTGAACACTTCTCTGCAAGTGTTGGGAGGTAAAAAGCTACTGTTTGCCATAATTCCTGATTCCAATTAGACATTAGTGAAATATACATTAATGATGGTGCTAGAATGAAAAGTTCTGAAAACTTGTAAATAGATTCACATGGGCATTTCCAATAGTTTTACTTAATCCTATAGCAGATATTTTATTTAGGTAAAATAAGCCTTAAAATATTCATTATTTGGTAGCAATGTGAAGCTCTATTATTTTGAAATGTTGGTGGTTCATTAGAAAATGAATCATTGAGATTAATGTCTAAATGCAAGGGGAGGAATGGGGCTCCTGGGAACAAGTGGAGAAGTCAGTTTGGCTTGAGCTTTGATCTCAAATGTTGGGAAATGATGGAGTGGGGCAGGCTGGAGGATCGAGTGCTCAAAAGTGGAGGAGGGAGGAGAGTTGGGGGTGGTTCTGGGGGAGACTTTGGGGGAGAAGCCACCCTGCCCTATAGCCACCAGGGCAGGAGGCAGTACTTTCTGAGCTGGGCTGGCCCAGTGTGCTGGGTTGTAGGAGGAGGCATCAGGGTGGGATGGGGTCCGTGACAAGCCAGCTTTGGTCTTATTTTCCCTGATTCCCATGGGGCTCACACATACCGGGTTCAGGCAAGTGCCCAGCCCAGGTGTTCATCTGCCCTGGGAACTTCCCTGTGCATCTGGCCTGACAGCCCTGGCTCCTTGCACATCCTGGGCACCATGCAGCTCGGCTCCTCTTTATCCCACGGGGGCACATAAGGTGAATCTCCCATCTACCCGGGCCTCATTCATAGGTGTTTGATTCTTGTAAAGACTCTTCCCACAAAGCCCCCACTCCTCCTTCCTCCTTGAGAATTTTCAGCCTATTTCATATGCCCCTTTTCCTATTATATTCACAAGTTTATTCTGTTCATCATATTTTTTATTCACCTGTTGATATATTTTTTAGACTTATTTGTTGATATATGTGTATGTGTAGTCACTCTGTTGTTCATATTTTTTTATCTTTACCTTTTTCTTCTTCCTCCTCTTCTTAATGAACACCTTTCAGCATTTCATATAATACTGATTTGGTGGTGATGAACACCGTTAGCTTGTTCTTATCTATGAAGATCTGTATCTTTCCTTCAATTCTAAATGATAACTTTGCTGAGTAATCTTAGTTGTAGGTTCTTGTTATTCATCACTTTGAATACTTCTTGCCACTCCCTTCTGGCCTGCATAGTTTCTGTTGAGAAATTGGCTGACATTCATATGGGTACTTCCTTGTAGGTAACTAACTGTTTTTCTCTTGCTGCTTTTAAGATTCTCTCTTTGTCTTTTGCTCTTGGCATTTTAATTATGATGTGCCTTGCTGTGGTACAACTTGGGTTCTTCTTGTTTGAGGTTTTCTGCACTTCCTGGACTTGTATGTCTATTTCTTTCACCATATAGGGGATGCTTTCTGTCATTATTTCTTTAAATGGGTTTTTAATATCTTGCTCTCTCTCTTGTTCTGGCACCCCCATAATTTGGATGTGAATTTGTTACATTCAAATTATGGGGTGAAGTGGTCCCAGAGGCTCCTTACACTATCTTCATATTTTTGGATTCTTTTTGCTTTTATGCATTTCTGGTTTGGCATTTTCTGCTTCTTTGTATTTCAAATCTTTGACTTGATTCTTAGGGTTCTCTAGTCCGCTGTTGGATCTCTGTATATTATTCTTCATTTCAGACAGACTATGCTTAATTTCTAGTTGGTCTGTTTTAATATCCTTAAGGGTCTCACTAAATTTCTTGAGGTTTCTAGATGATTCTTAAGTAACCTTATAACTGTGGTTTTGAATTCTATATCCAGTCATTTGCTTCCTCCATTCCTCTCATTTGTGACATATTTCTTTGTCTCTGCATTTTGGCTGCTTCTCTGTATTGATAGAGTGGCTTTGTGTGCTAGATGTCCTATACAACCCAGTGGCTCAGCCTCCCCAGTCACCTGAGTTGGGCACTCTTGATGCACCCCATTGTGGGCTGTGTGCACAACCTTGTTATAATTAAGTCTTGCTTGTTGTTGGTATCACTGGGAAGAATTGACCTCCAGACCAATTGGCTGTGAGGACCAGTTTTTTTCTACAATGGGAGAACTGCTGTGCAGAAAACGCCCTTATGGAACAGGACTTGCTTCAGTGGGGCTTTGGTGCTCACTGAGCCTGCCCATGATTGTATCTCTTATGGATATGAACAGTTGTAATCAAGTGTGGTCACACTTCAACCACTGGGTGAACTGGCTGTTGTATCTCCAAGGAGGTGCAAAGTCAACCCCTGTTGTTACAGAGAGATCTGAAGATTCCTCCTTTTAGTTTGGGGTTTGGAGGTGCCCAAATGAGGTGCAGCTGCAAAGCAATGCATGCTGCTGACAAGCCTTAGGCCTTCTTTTGCAATCTCTGGGGTTCTTTGACCCAGGTTGGGTTGCAAAAGGCCAGGCCATTCATATGCAAACACCTCTGCCCACAGATTGGGTGGGGTTGTAAATTCCTTGGAGGATGGCCTCAGGGAATTATGGGGCAGTGCCAACAGCAATGGTCCCTGGGTCTCTGTGTCCTTCAGACACATGCAGGAACAATGAACAATGGATCATCTCTGAAAAAAAGCCATTCTAGTATTCCTGCCTGATGCCAGAAAATCCCATTTCTCCCCATATGAGTCTCGGACTCCAGAGTCTCACCCAGAAGTGGAGATCAGAGCAGTCTGGAGCTTGTGTCTCCCTCCCAATTGAAAAAGGCCATTAATAATAATAATAATAATAATAATAAATATATTTTTATTTTATTTTATTTTTTAATATATTTTACTGATATTTTACAGAGAGGAAGGGAGAGGGATAGAGAGCTAGAAACGCTGATGAGAGAGCAACATCGATCAGCTGCCTCTTGCACACCCCCTACCGGGGATGTGCCCACAACCAAGGTACATGCCCTTGACCAGAATCGAACCTGGGACCTTTCAGTCAGCAGACTGACACTCTACCACTGATCCAAACCGGTTTCGGCATAAATATATTTTTTAAAAATACAACAGCGTATCCAATTGACAGTCCGTTTTTGTGCCTGCCTCCTTACCTTTGCTTTTCTGCACCTCTGTACCTCCTACAAGTCTACATGCATATTTATATTTCCTTCTTGTTGTAGAACTTTTACTCAGCCAGCTTTCCCATGTTTCTAGATGATATCCATGTTTTCTTTTAGTTGTAGTTTTGATGTGGTTTTGCGAAATGGGAAGTTCAGGTGTTTACTTAGGCTACCATCTTGGTTCCTCCTCCTCAAGCACCTCTCTTGGCATGAGTGATGGCACATAGAGCATGGGAACCTATCCTGTAGATCAGTCCAGGCCTGCGAGATGCAGGAGAGACAGAAGATGTGCCCATATTGGATGGTGACAGGGTCTCAAAGGCCATCCACACAGATGGGACAGTTGGTTTCTGCCTGGAGTCCTGCCAGAGCTGTGTCTATTTCCATTGGGCCCTGAAAGAAGGACAGGACTGAGTTGCATTTCTTCAGAAGGCTGGGCTATGTAGTAAGAAGTGGATGCATCAGAAATCTCAGTCCTCAATTTGCTGGTGGCCTGTGAGTCCTGTGTGTTCCCTGACCTTTTCATTCCAGCTGCCAAGAGAAGCCATTCCCTCAACCTGCATCCAGTCACAACTCAGCTGGACAACTGCTCCTTCATATTTGGAAGCTCAGAGCATATGCAGCCAACTGAGCAGCTCTGTTGGTCAGAAGAGCAGTCCTTACCTGAAATCATTAGTTGCTGTGTGTGAGAAGATATTTCTTCCTTAAATCCCTGGGTTTATTTCAAGTGGCTCCACCCAGTATCACACTCCAGTCAAACCCAGATTTCTCTCTCCTGTAAGAAATAAGGTGAGCCATAACCGGTTTGGCTCAGTGAACAGAGCATTGGTCTGAGGACTCAAAAGTCTCAGGATTTTATTTTTTTATAAATCTTTATTGTTAATATTATTACAAATGTTCCTCATTATTTAATTCCCCCTCCATTGCTCCCCTCCACCAGGGTCCCACCCCACCCTCTGCCCTTTCCACATCACCCATTGTCCTCATCCATAGGTGCATAGTTTATGTTCAGTGTCTTCCCCCTTTCCCCACTCCCTTTTTTCCTGAGAAATCGTCAGTTCACTCCCCTTCTATACCTCTGATTCTATTATATTCACCAGTTAATATTGTTCATCAGATTTTTTTAATTCCCTTGGTTTTTAGATTCACTTGTTGATAGTTACGTATTTGTTGTTCACAATTTTTATCTTTATTTTCTTCCTCTTCCTAAAGAACCCCTTTCAGCAATTCATATAATGCTGGTTTGGCGGTGATGAACTCCTTTAACTTTTTTTTTTTATTTGTGAAGCTCTATCTGGCCTTTGATTCTGAGTGATAGCTTTGCTGGGTAGAGTATTTTTGGCTGCAGGTTCTTGCTATTCATCACCTTGAAATTTTGTTGCCATTCCCGACTGGCCTGCATGGATTTTGTTGAGAAATCAGGTGACAATAGTATGGGATCTCCTTTATAGGTAACTACCTGCTTTTCTCTTGCTGCTTGTAAGATTCTCTCTTTGTCTTTTGCTCTTGGAATTTTAATTATGATGAGTCTTGGTGTGGTCCTCTTTGGATTCCTTTGTTTGGGGTTCTGTGCACTTCCTGGACTTGTAAGTTTAATTCTTTCACCATGTGGGGGAAGTTTTCTGTCACTATTTCTTTCAATATGTTTTCGGTATCTTGCTCTCTGTCATCTTCTGGGAACCTCATAATTCTGATGTTGGTTCATTGGAGTTGTCTCAGAGGCTTCTTACCCTATCTTCAACTTTCTGGATTCTCTTGTCTTCTTGCTTCTATGGAGGAGTGTCTTCTGGCTCTTTATGTTCCAGATCTTTGATTTGATTCTTGCGATCTTTCATTCTGTTATTAGGACTCTGTATAATATTCTTTATTTAAGACAATATATTCTTTATTTCTAGATGATCCATTTCCATATACTAATAGGTCTCATTTATTTTATAGGCCTTTTCTAGGAAATTCTTGAAAAACGTTACAACAGTGGTGTTGAACTCTATATTTAGTCACTTTTTGTACTCCATTTCTTTTGTTTGTGATCTGTTTCTTTGTCTTGGCATTTTCGCTGCTTCCCTGAGTTGGTAGGGTGGCTTTGTGTGTTAAGGTGTCCTATATGGTTCAGTGGGCCAGTCTCCCTGTTATTTGAGGTGGACACTCTTGGTGTCCCCTTTTGTGGACAGTGTATATAGCTTCGTTGTAGTTAAGTCTTGATTGTTGTTGATATCACTGGGAGGAACTGACCTCAAGGCCGATTAGCTGTGGGGATGAGCTGTGTCAATGTCAGGAGACACCATATTCAACTAGACTTGGAAACCTGCAAAAGCCTCTGTGGTAAGCTTGGATGGGATGCAGTTTCAGGGTGGAGCCTAAACCCTTGGCTTCCTCTCAGCCCTGCCCTGTGAGATTCCTGAGTCTCAGTGTTCCCCACTGTCCTTAGGTACTCAGTACAAGCACCTCTGAGAGAAAGGTGCCCTCGAGTTTCACCTGCTACCAAACAGTCTAGGTTCTCCCCAATGAGCCTAGGACTGGGGTTCAGTACAGTTGGAAGTGGGGTTCAGAGCCATCTGGAGCTTTTGTCTCCTTGTTGCTAGGTAAGTCCAGTGGCACAGTAAATCCTCTGAACTCTGCGCGTAATGAGCACGCCTCCAGGACTTCCTTTTGCTACTCCCCTGGGTTTCCACCTTACTACCCAGACTCCCTCCATATGTGTCTGGGTCCCCAGGGACTTGCCCAGAACTGGGATTCAGTGCTGTCGGAAATGGGGTACAACACAGTCTGGAGCTTTTATCTCCTTCTCCCTGGGGAATACCAGCCAGGCACTCAGCCACCCCCTCCTCTCTGGATCTGTTATCTCCCCATGCTTGCAATGTGTCTCTGAACCTTAGGCTTTTACAGCTCCTCTGATTTTCTTTCTGGTTTTCTCTTTCCTTCTAGTTGTAGAATGTCCAGTCAGTCAACTTTCTTGTAGTTCTGGAAAATGTCCAGTTTCTATTTTAGTTGTATTTTTTGAAATTGTTGTGTGACACTGCAGTTAGGCATTTACCTATGCCGCCATCTTGGTTTCCTCTCAAAGGTCCCAGGTTTGATTTCAGTGAAGGGAATGTACCTTGGTTTCAGGCACATCCCCAGTAGGAACAAACACAATTTTATATATATATAACTGAAATAAGATGATCCCCGAAATTCTGGAGTTCTGGTAGAACACAAAACATACTCGAGGGCCAGGCAGCAAGGCAAATATCTTTAATTCTAGGTAGAAGGGTACACAAAGGTGGTCTGGAAGCAAAGGCACACAAAGCAGGTATTCTGCTTGGATTTATAATCCCTGAAGTATGTGACCTCATGAGGTGCAGTAGGGGAGATAATATTGGGCTACCCGTTGAAGTCTTGTTGTCCAGGGGCATATTTGCTACAAACCTGCCTGTGACATCACCTGATTGATTCCCTCAATTATTCTTGCCCAGAAAAGGTCCTGAACTTTCTCTGTTTCTATGTGTCCTTTCTGTTTCTGTGCTGCACTTCCTGTTTCAGTTGTCAGTGCACCTTATTGCTGTAGGCCCTCTGGTTTTCCATGACTCTACTTTTGACACCAGAAACATTTTATTATTTCTGCTTCATGTGGTTAGGCTACATCTTATGTCTGCACCACCTATATTTCACCTGCCTTTGTTTCAAGTTAACCCTCTCAAATTCAAACATCTGGAGTTCCCATCTCCTTCAGGGCAAGTTTCTGGATCTCTTTGAGTGACAGAGCAGCAAGCTTCTTGAAACCCACTCCATAGATGTGCTTAAGGATGTTGATAGTGTGTTCTCTGGTGCTACCTCATCGATGGCACAAAGGCCCTTCTTCTCTCTACCATTTTTTCTAGAGCCATTTTCTCAGGCCCAAGATGGAAAGGAAGCAAAGACTTTGCCTTTGCTATTATTTTTAAAAATATATTTATATTGATTTCAGAGAAGAAGGGAGAGGAAAAAAGAGAGAAACATCAAGGATGATAGAGAATCATTGATTGTTTGACTTCTGCACACCCCCACTGGTGATCAAGCCCCCAACCCTGATATGTGCCCTGACCAGAATCGAACCCAGGAACCTTCAGTCCACAGGCTTTTGTTCTATCCACTGAGCAAAATCAGCCAAAGCAAGATTTTACTCTTAATTTAAGTTTCTTCCTCAGCACAGATGGGATTAAAGGGTATTTAGAAATTCAAGGAAGGATTACAAAGGTGCAAATCAGATTATGCATATTAACAAGGCTAGTCAGCCTAGCCTTCAAGAATAAGAGGAGATCCCATCAACCAGACCTCTGAAGATCCTCTTATTCCCACCTTTGCACACAACTCCCACCTCTGGGGAGGAGCCTTAGTGGGTGAGGTCTTAAAGAGATCCACCCTCCCAGTCGTATATATAGGCCAGGGTTACTTTACTAAGCATTTAACTGATAGGAGACTGGCTTCTTGAAGACACACTTCAGGACTCACTCAAGGCAGCAGGCTCCAGGTAAGCTGGGAGTCCGATGATACTGGTGCAGGAGGTGGGACCAAACTGAGAGCCATGGAGGTATTGCTCTCCACCATTGGCTTCTGAGTGGCTGCTCTATCTCACAAAGGCCTTCACTTTATCTCACAAGCCAATCATAACTTGGATTCAGGTTATTTTAGATACATGCTTTCATTATTGCAGATGTCCCTCAGTTAGCCTTGCCCTACATCATCAAAATGCTTGCTAAAAATACAGATGCATATGGGATTATGAATAGCTGCCTGTGCAAAGTGCCCTGATGTGCCGGTCTGAAGCTATCCATGGGAATCCTTCTCCAGAATGTCTCAGTGTCTGGTGTCAAATATATATTTTTAAAACCAGGTGTTCCAAAAAGTTTACCTAAATATTTGTATATGCTACAACCAAACTGAGAGGGAAGCTGAGTGTTATTTTGCCAGTTCCATGTCTCTGAATAAACAGGAAATCAAAAATTCCATCCTCCAGCCTTAGCTGGTTTGGTCCAGTGGTTAGTGTCGGTCTTTGAACTGAAAGTTCTCAGGTTTGATTCATTCCTGGGGCAGATGTCCGGGTTGCCCATCCCCAGTGACACAGGAAGTCTGAGATCAGACCTGAAATCCAGCTCACATATCTACAAAGAGAGAACTTTAATGCCAGCCTTGGTCTTTGCTCAATCTCAATTTATTTAAATGAAGATTTGTTGGGTGGGGTTGGGATGTTGGAACAGGGAAGCAGATCTTGGCTTTGGAGTGAGGAAGGGGACCAGTTTGAAACAACTGTGAGAGTGAAAGGAGATGAAGTGGATCTGAGAGCTCTGAGATAAAGGGACAAGGATAATAGTTTAAGAAGTGAGTATGAGAAACTTCTTGACTAGAAGAGAGCATAGAAACATTTAAATAGAATTCAAATGGTTAGGTTTTTAAAATAAATTATAGAATATTCTAGGTATCCAGAATAGGAGAGAGAAATGTTATGAACTCATGTCTGAAAAACCTGTATTCTATAGGTAACTTTTTCCATCTTCCACCTATAGTCGGGCCAATTTTTTTTTTCAATTTCTGTGCAGGAAATCTCTGCAAGTTTATTTGTGAACTTTTCATTAAATATCTTCAAAAGAGACTATTAATTTACATTTTTTACATTAAAATTTTAAAAATTATTTCCTTTAAATTAAGAGTGGAAGAATAGGGTGATATATATTGCAAGTGAGAAAGAGACATTGGTTTGTGGTTTCATTCAGTCATGCATTCTTTGGTTGCCTTCTAAGTACTCTGATCTTTGGTTTAACCTGAAAACTTGGCACATTGGGACTAACTGAACTACCAGACCAGGCCAATTTACATACTTCTAACGCCATACATTATTTCTCAGTAACATAATTATCAATTAGGTTTTTTAAAAAATACATATATTTTTATTTTTTACAGAGAGGAAGGGAGAAGGATAGAGAGTTAGAAACATCGATGTGATAGAAACATCTATCAGTTGCTTCTTGCCCATCCCCTACTGTGGATGTGCCCGCAACCAAGGTACATACCCTTGATGGGAATCGAACCTGGGACCTTTCAGTCCGAAGGCCGATGTGCTACCCACTGAGCAAAACTGGTTTTGGCCAATTAGGTTTATTTAATCCTCAATTATCCACTTCCAACCAAATTGTGATGAAATATTTTAGAATGAAATGAAATTTGATTTATACACATTAACATTATGTTAGTTTTTAAGCATATTTTAATACATTAGTATAGCTTTTAAGTCTTTTTTTTTGGTAGAGTTTATTATACTATGGATTTTCTGATTGCTTAACTTCATGTATTATTAAAGGTTTGCCAGAGAAATGGAACCAATAGTATGTATCCAGAAAGATATATATATTTTTTAAAGCATTGGCTCAAAGAGTTATGGTGCCTGAGATATCCCATGGTCTGCAGTACTTAAGTAGGAGACCCAGGAAAGAGCATGGTGTAGTTTAAGTCCTGAGAGTCTGAGAGCAGGTGGTACAGCTTCCAGTGGGGATCTGAAGGGCTGAGAACCAGCAGCACCCAGGACAGGAGGTGGATGTGCTAGCTTATTCAGAGAGTGAATTCAGTCTTGCCCTGGTGTTTGTTTCCTTCAGAGCCTGAGTGGGTTAGATGATGCCCACTCACATTGAGGAGGGCTATTTGCTTTGCTCATCCACAGATTCAAATACTAATCTCTCCCCAAAATCTCACAATCACATTCAGAACTAGTGTTTCACCTGCTACCCGGCTATCCAGTGGCCCAATCAATTGAAACATAAGTTTGACCAGAATATTCTTCAGAATTTTCTCAATATGGACCATACTCCAACCAACTGAGCTCCTTGGCTAAGATTATATATATATATATATATATATATATATATATACACACACACACATATATATATACACACACATATAAATATATATATATATATACTTTATATATATATATATATATATATATATAAAGTATATATATATACTTTAATGAAGCTGGTATAGTCAATATCCATTAAAAACTCATATCCTAAGACACAAAGTACAAATAAAATTTTAAAATAAAAGCTGTGTTCTGTTGCACACACTTCTGCATTAATAACTTAATTAAATGCTGATAAAAATGAAAACTTTTCTGGGATCTTCTGATAAGATTTTTCTTTACTCTTAAACTGCTTTCTCCTCAGTGAAGGCTTCTTTGGCATTAGTCTTTACTCTCACATTATCTGTCATCTTGACTCCAACCTGATATTCTCTTTGGGTCCAGACATTCAGAGTTTCAACGTAGCTTCAAGCTGAGGAAAGGTCATATTCCTACAGTTGAGTTTGTTGTGGGGTTGAATCCTTGGTTCAAAATAAGACCACCGGAGGCTGATGAATAATTAAAAAAGCAGACAAAGATTTATTGAAATAAAAAAAATAAAGAAAAAAAAAACTGGCCAGGACAGCCGCAAGAGCACTATAGGCAGGTAGACTCTATAGGACTGCACTGTTCTATGGGGTAGGCAAGTCTTTTTAAAGGATCAAACCACAGGAATTTCCCTTTGTTTGAATTTTAAAGGCTAAATTCTAAAGACTTTCCCAGTCACATCCTGCAGGACATTGGAGTGTGGCCCTATTTTGTGATAGCCGATAACACAGAAGCAGAGCTCAGCAGTTAGTCTCTAAAGGTTATCTACAGTTTCTATCCCTGAAGCTACTGAATCAGTGGGAATCAATTTCCTGGTCCTGGTCTCAGGCACGGGATAATTGCCTTAGCCTCCAGGTCTCCACCTGGAAGCTGAGGTAAGTACCCTGTGTTTTAATCAGACTTAGCAGAGTTAGAATTAAAACAGCAGGCTTTATCAAAATATGTGTTCTACCATATTTCAAGTTGACTGAAAAACTCCCATCTCCCACTGAAAATCATAGTCCAGGCCCTAGTCCCAGTGAATACAGCATCAGCCTGTGGACTGAAGGGTCCCAGGTTTAATTCTGATCAAGGGCACATGTTCAGTTTATACGTTCAATTCCCAGTAGAGGGCATGCAGGAGGCCACCAATCAATGATTTCTCTCTCCCTCTCCTCTCCTTTCTGAAATGGATAAAAATATATTAAAAGGGGGGAAAAAAAGTCATAGTGCAGGAGTGAAACAATCACTTGCTAGAACTTGTGGGCCAATTAGAAGTATTATGATCACTTTCTTTGGTCCACCTCATTTATCACAAGCCCCACAATGCACAGTCCTAAAAAGGGTGGCCTCCCTGTGCACACGTGATATTTCTAAAGGAGAGGGCAATGTGAAGGAGGCTAAGGCTTGATCACCGAAACTCAGCATGATGAAAACAAACAATAATGAATACTGGGCACTAGAATTCAAATTACTAGAGGTTTTAAAGAGATGAGGGTGGTGGTGTCACTTTTCAATTCCATTTGGAACACCACATTACAAAAGAACTTTTTAACAATAAGAAAGGATTGAGGGAAAGAAAAAAAGGAAATCTAAACCATTGAATGACCCCCTGATGTTCCTGATAAACTTCACTCACATCTTCCTCCTCCATTCCCAGTTCTCTGGGAGTGTGATTTATCAGCAAGTCTCTGACCCTTCCAGAGAAACCTGAGTGAGTTCATTGGAACTCCCATCTTAGACACCATTATTTGGGTTTCTTGAGGTGTGTTGTCATTTTTCTTTTAAAGTGAATCTCACTGCTGTCCTGTGTGGGGTGCGGCTATTGTGATTGGATAGGTTTGAGCCTTGGACTATTGAGAGGGCACTGTCCTCTCATGACCATGTGCAAGTCCCAGCTTGGAGGGCAGAGCCTTCCCAGCACAATTATAGCCAACAGCTGTAATAGTAAGCTTGAGCCTGTGGTCCAAACACGTGGCCCCACATGCCTAAGTGATATAGGCTGCAATTAAACAAAGCTTGATCAGGTGCATGTAATTGAGTAGGATCGAAACTCATGAGAATGCTGTGAATATCTTGACCACACCCTTACTTTGCCTCATGGCATCTGCTATAAAATAAAGATACTTATAGTCTGTGGCTCTGCTGGCTCCCCATTAGGGAAGCAGCGTCCCACTGAGTCCCAGCTTTCCTTCTCTTATCTATCTTGTCTCAATTCTGTCATCGCCCCCACTCAGATTCACTCTTAGCCTGGCTAGTGTGGCACAGTTTTGTTCAGTGACTTTGAGTTGAATGTATCCTCCTTCCTTCTTATTCCCCAAGTCCCTGTTTAGGGTTTTGCCTCCTGGTCACACATGTGCATGGTGCTTCACCTGGGTCTCTACAGAGAAGCAGCATCAGGTAGGCAGGACCATGCTTCTGGCCTTACAAATTCTTTTCTCTTCCCCACAGAACAAGATCACTTTTTTGTGTGTGATGGTTGACAGCAAGGATGAATTTGCCTAGATTGTCAAATTCCTTTTAAGTTGCAAAATAATAGGCTTTACTTCTAACTCCTCCTTAAATATTCACATATAACTGTTTTGGACTACCTGACATGCTGTTCATACAAGGAGGGAAGGATCAATGCTAATTGAATTTTAAGTGTTCACATCTTTATCTCTACAGAAACCACTTTTGAGTTGAATGTTGCTTGCTTTTTTTGACCAGAGTCCACAGCTGATCTTCACTGGCGGGAGAAAGTGATAGGAAGATTGGATGTCAGTTCCCCACTAGAACTCTTCTTGGAAGCTCCTAGTGCCTTCCACCGAGAGGGAGGCCTGAGCACACCTCAGCTTCTCACATTTCCTCGCTCCTGGAAAATCTCACTAACTATAGAGTGTCTCCTCTGATAGATACCTTCACTGCACAATGGAGTCTGCAGCTTCCCTGGCTGAGCTCCAGGCACAGGCCAGCTGTCCTATCTGCCTGGATCAACTGAGAGACCCAGTCACCACTCAGTGTGGGCACAACTTCTGTCACTCCTGCATCCACCAGCGCTGGGAAGGTCTACAGGGCACCTTTCCATGTCCTGTCTGTCTCCATCACTGCCCTGACAGGAACTTGAAGAGCAACACCCAATTATGTCATATGATGGAAATTGTTCAGCAGATTCCCACCTCAGGGAGCCAGAGGGAACTGCAGGAAGAAATACCCCTGTGTGGGAAGCACAACGAGGCTCTGACCCTGTTCTGTGAGAAAAACATGGAGCTCCTGTGTGCCCAGTGCAAGGTCTCCTCTGCCCACCAAAATCAGCACCTGATCCCCATTGAGGAACCTGCAGCTAGTCACAGGAGGATGCTCAAAAAGTATATGGTGGTCCTCACTGATCAACTTGAAAAATTTGAAATGGAATGTAAAGTCCAAGTTGCAAATACTTGGTTAGTGAAGAAAACGATGAGAAAGTTGAAGAATAAATTAGACTTTGAATTTGAAGAATTTATATCTTTCTTGGAATTAGAGCATGAGGAACTTGATAATGATATATTCATAGAAGAGAAGGTTGTTGAAGAAAAAATAATAGAAAATGGGAGGCAAATTTCATACCATATGCACAGGCTAAGCAATCAATTAAGTGAAATAGTAGAGAAGTATTTGCAGACAGACCGGGATTTACTCTCGGGTGTTGAAAGGATCCACAACAGCTATGGAAACCTAGAGACACCTGCAGTCTTTTCATATGAATTAAATAAGGAGACTTACAGTCTCCCCCAAAATTATTTGGGCCCGCATAAAATGACCCACATGTTTCAGGTAGAGTTGACACTGGATCCTAAAACTGCCCATCCAAGTCTCCTTATCTCCAGTGATAGAAAAAGTGTGACCTATAAGAGACCAGGTGGTCATTCCAATCCCCAGACACTTACTTCTTATGCAGATGTCCTCAGTTCTGAGGGATTTGATGCTGGCAGGCATTTTTGGGTGGTAAAAATAGGAGGCACAGGTAGATGTTTATTAGGTTTGTGTAAAGAATCAATCCTCAGAGATTCTCTCAGATCACCATCCCCAAGCAAAGGATGCTGGCATCTTCAGCTCTGGGAGTGTACTGGAGAATGGGAAATTGGAGTTTTCCTGGACTATGAGTTGGGAGAGATTTCATTTTATAATTTGAATAAGAGGTCATACATTTATGGAATCACTGATAAGTTTACAGGGAAACTTATGCCTTATTTCTCCATTGCATTGTCTTCAGAATCTCTTACAATCAGCGGCATCACAATGATGAGATAAATCATTAGGAAGAAATTTTGTATGTGCTCATTTTCTTCCATTGTTATTGAAAGGAATACTTACAATAAAGATCTTAATTCCAGTTTTGATGTTTGAATATTAGAAATTTTTAGGATGCATCATTCTCTCCTTCCTGACTTTATTCTGGGAATTCCTATGAGAAAGTCCAGGTGGTCCATCCTTAGGTGCAGGGGGAAAGTTTCAATCAAGTAAGTTTCCAATAGTGTCAATGGTCTCTCACCAAAAGCACCCAGCAACCACCATCAACATAAGACAGTTACTTTTCCCTGTGCTCTCTGTTGTTTCCTATTCTAATATCCACCCTACTCTCCCCCTAAAACCTCAGCATTTGAGTAAATAGCTTTTTCATACTCTTCTGGTATGTATGTGGTGAGTCATCACCAGTGTGCACATTTGAAATCAATTGTGGATGCCTTCCACTCTGACCATGCAAGCTGGTCACCACCATTGACATTGTCAGCAAGATTTTCCAGATATGAAGTGCCCCCACCACGACTTCCTCCTCTGGCTTTGGGTTGTAACACACCCTGGTTCCCTAGGCAAGGGTGTCCTTGAATTTTGTGCTGCATTTGCTGAGTTAGGGAGGCTGCTAGATTTCACTGGTCTAAATACATTCTATCCTAGCCTGCCTTGCTCAGGTTGAGCTTCAACATAAGAGCCAGCATTCATGATTTGAGTCCTCAGAGCACATGCTCTGGTTGCTGGTCCAATTCCCAGTAGGAGGTGTGCAGGAGGCAGCCAGTGGAAGATTCTCATCATTGGTGATTCTCTTTCTCGCTTCCTTTCTAAAATCAATAAAATATATCATTAAATGAAACACATTAGCCGGACACGGTTTTGCTCAGTGGATAGATAGAGCATCGGTCTGCAGACTGAAAGGTTTCAGGGTTGAGTCCAATCAAGGGCATGTACCTTGGTTGTGGGCACATCCACAGTGGGGTGGGGGGGTGCAGGAGTCAGCTGATTGATGATTCTCTCTCATTGATGTTTCTAACTCTCTATCCCTTTCTCTTCCTCCTGGTAGAAAATCAATGGAACATATTAATATCCTGCCAAAACCAGTTTTGCTCAGTGGAAAGAGCATTGGCCTGTGGACTGAAGGGTTCCAGGTTTGATTCTGGTCAAGAGCTTGTACATTGGTTGTGGACACATCCCTGGTAGGGGGTGTACAGGAGGCAGCTGGTTAATGTTTCTTT
Source organism: Vespertilio murinus (assembly GCA_963924515.1). Taxonomy (NCBI): domain Eukaryota; kingdom Metazoa; phylum Chordata; class Mammalia; order Chiroptera; family Vespertilionidae; genus Vespertilio; species Vespertilio murinus. The sequence goes on from OZ004708.1 coordinate 57,399,199, forward strand.
CTCAATGATGTTTCTAACTCTCTATCTCTCCCTCCCTATAAAAAAATCAATAAAATATATTGTAAAATATAAAAATATATAATCGCACCCAACCAGTGTGGCTCACTGTCTGAGCACTGACTCATTTAAAAAATTATTTAGGTATTATATGTGTACATATCTTAACCAGGAGATCAGGTTTTGGTCCCTGGAGGGATTGTGCAAGGGGCAGCTGATAAGTGATTCTCTATCATTATTGATGTCTCCCTCTCTGCTTCTCCTGTCCTCTCTCTGAAATCAATAAAAACATAGTTAAGCCCAGCTGGTGTTGCTTAGTGGGTGAGAAGCAACCTATGAACTGGAAGGTCACAGTATGATTCCTGATCAAGACCCATACCCAGATTGTGGGCTCAATCTTCAGTGGGGGCATGCAGGAGGCAGCCATTTGATGTTTCTTTCTCATCATTAACATTTCTCTCTCTCTCCCTTACTCCCTTCCCCTCTGAAATCAATGAAAAAATATTTTAAATTGCAAAAAAAAAAAAAGAGAGAAAAAAATATAAGCTTTTTAGAGGGCAATTTGGTTATATTTATCAACACTTAAAATGTACATAATTTTCATTCATGCCTCTATTTCAAAGAATTTATTATAGACAAATTTGCAGTATTATATAATTTCTTCCAAAAAATGGATAATAGTGTAGTTATTATGCTGTGGTAGTGTTCCTCAACTATCAGCACACAGTACACTTTCTAGTAGGCTTGTTGAATGGCCCATGGATATTTTGAGACATGTGTAGGGGGTGGGGCCTGAGAATTTGCATTACTAAATGGCCCCTGGTGATCCTGATGCCACTGGTCTGGAAACCACACTTGGAACTACTGCTCTGCAGCTTACTTCTTCTAATCTGACATATAGACATCCATCCAAACTGGTACACAGGGATTTCATCAATCTTATCATGGCTGAGGAATATTCTACTACGTGGGTGGATGGACCTGGATTTATTCAAGAATTCTGTAATATGAACAATAAAGATTTAATTTTTTTTAAAAGGATGGCTCTTTAAAAAAGAGACTCACACTAATGACACACTCCACTGGTAAGCCCAGTTGTATCTCTCTGTGTCATGGGTGAGTAGCAACAAATGACAGCAGAAATAAAATCTGAAGACTCATTTATGATCAAATATAGCAGGTCCTTGAATAATGTCATTTCATTCAACATCATTTTGTTAAAATATTGATGGGATGCCATAAGAACTTAACTCTTTTTTATATCAATAGCCTATAGTCGGGTTGGTTTCTTGCTTTGTTTTATTTTTTAACATATTTTATTGGTTTCTCTGAGTGAGAGAGAGAGAGAGAAACATCAATAATGAGGAATAATCATTGATCTGTTGCCTCCTGCACACTCCCCAAGGGGGATTGAATACACAACCTGGACATGGGGATTGAATACACAAGCTGGACATGTGCCCTAATCCAGATGTTCTGTTCCTGGGTCTCTCCCAGTTGTATAGGAGGTGTACATATTATTAAACTTGTTTTTCTCTTGTTAATCAGTCTTTTTATTACTGGGATGTCTCTGCTGAGAACCTAAGATGGTAGAGGGCCTGTTGTATTTCCTTATACAATATACTGTAGAAGAGTAAGGATGAAAAAAAGCAAACTAAATTTGGTTAATGTGAATTGGGAGCCATTAAATATTGTGTTTTAAGCCCAGGGCTTTCCTTAACTTCTATCTTTTCATAAGTAAAATGTCTATAGTGATATTATTATTCTTTTACCGTGTTTCCTTGAAAATAAGACATCCTCCGAAAATAAAACCTACTTACAAGTTTCCTTCTGAATGAAATATAAGACATCCCTACCCCCCACCCCCCAAATAAAGTCCCCAGGCTCTGTCTCAGAATGAAAATTAATTTAATGTAAACTGGTCGCTAGGGCCTCCCTGACTGGTGTCTAGCAACCAGTGATGTTAGGCAGAGTCCTGATGTCACTGCTGTGTGAATGGAGAGAAATAAGCATGGAAACTTTGTGAAACCTAAACTGCAAGAAGTTGTGACTTGGGTGAAGAATTCATGGGAGAAAATCACTGACAGTTGCATTGCAAATGCACTGGGAGCAGACTACCTTGACAAGAAGTACTCATTTAAAGACAGTGCTATTGCTAAACATGAGAGATTTGGTCCACTGAGTCTGAAAGAAATGGAGTCACTAGAAATTCACCAGGAAATTCAGCAATTGGATTGTTATGATGATGTTCCAGAAGATGATGACATGATTGTCATTGAATAAATGAGTAAATGCTTGATAAAGTAGGATTCACAGTTTGTCTGGTTTGTGTTAACAACTACCATACTACCGTACCGTATACAGGTAATACATTTCCTTTATTTTCATTTAACAATAAATGTGTACCATATTCTTCTTCAGGGAAAAATAAGACATCCCCGAAAATAAGGCCTAGCGCATCTTTGGGAGCAAAAATTAATATAAGACACTGTCTTATTTTCGGGGAAACAGGGTACTAGTAGCCCATCCCAACATGTCTCCCGCAGTAGGCCACGTGGGAGCCATTGGGAGCCGCAGTGCACTACCAGGAGCCAGGACTGCTTTCACAGGAGCCGGGGAGGGACCTGTGCCAATTTCTAGGAGAGATGGGAGGGACCCACACTGCTGCCATGGGAGGCAGGCCCGCTGTCTCCTCTCTGGGCCTGCACTCAGCCATGGAGGCTGTAGGCCAGCCTCCTGTTGCCCAGAGGCCCTCCACCCCAAGGGCGTTGCCTTGGCAACGAAGTGTCCAGCCCCAGCTACTCCCCACCTGCTACCCAGAGACCTTCTGTCATCGCAGAGGCCTTCAGCCAGGCCGCTCACACTGCTCACTCTAAGCAGTAGCCCTCCCCAGGACTGGGGGCTCTGGCAAGGCTGAGGGGACTGGGCACTGCCATCTTTGTGATGGACTTACAGTTAATTTGCATATTACTCTTTTATTACCAGTACATAGGATACCTGATTCTAAGAGTTTGAGATTGTAGGAGAGAGAAAAAAATTCCCTTCTACCATTCTAGGTTCTGTGGCTGGTCTAAGAATTAAATTGACAAAAAATAGATTTGTTGTGGACGGTAGGAACAGCACCAGGTATCTGACTGGTGGGGTCCACCCAAACTTGGGTTCAGCAGCCTCGGTACTTGGATTCTGGCTGGGAAAGAATTAAGAGCCAAGACCCCAAACTGTAAGAGGAAATTTATTTGCTAAATCACAGAGACAGAAGAAGTAATTCCTAGAACAAAGGGCTTAGGAAATAAATTATGAAGATAAAGGAAGAGCCCTAGGAGCTTGGGAATGAGGAAGCTAATGGTAACATGCCTGGGGCAGGAGTGGGGAAGGGCCATCCTAGAGATTTTAGGGGTGTTCCCAGGGAAGGATCTTAATAGAATGTTCAGCAGTTTTCCAGGTGTGTCCTTTCATGGTTGTGGTCTCCACTGATTGATTGTCAGGCACTGGGACAAAGGGTCATTTTTCAATACAGCTGGTCCTGAGGCTGGTTTTGTTGCTTATCAGGGCCTGGAGCTAAAATACAACTGAGGCATAGATGTTATCTGTAGGGGGGAAAGGTCAAGGGGTCTGGACTGCAGAATCAGTTATGCACTAGATGAGGAAGTCACCCTGGGGAAGGGTCCCACCCTACAGCTGATAGGACCTTGCTGGGAGGGAACCTGGGGCTCTCCACCCTGGTGACCCTCCGTCTAACACACGTGCCAATCACCAAATAATCAAAAAGACACAAAAAGAGAAAGAAAAAATGAAATAGATATCTACAAAGATGTTTTCTTCAGCACATGTTTAAACTTCAAAAAAGTGGAAACATTGGAAATAATCAGTTGTCTGTGTTGGCTGTATAAAGTACATTAACAATGTGTTAAACACATTCTTTTCAAGAGACTACAAGCAACATTTAAAGAAATATGCTAAGTACCAAATGTATTTATATAGAAAGGTACACAAGCCCTAAATGGTTTGGCTCAGTAGATAGAGCATTGGCCTGCAGACTGAAGGGTTCCAGATCCCATTCCGGTCAAGGGCATGTACCTTGGTTGCAGGCATGTATCCCCAGTAGGGGGTGTGCAGGAGGCACCTGACCAATGTTTCTAACTCTCTATCCCTCTCCTTTCCTCTTTGTAAAAAATCAATAAGATGTATTTAAAAAAAAATAGTAAGGTACACAAATTTGTATATTGAAGAAAGCAGGAAATTCCCATGTCAGTTGTCTGAGCTATTGTCTCTTCCCTCAGACCACTGGACCACATAACTGTATTCAGAAGTTTGTAATTTAGAATATGAATATGCTACATAGATATGTATTATGTGAATGGTCTGGAAATACCTACTTATTAAACACAACACTAATTATGGAACAGCATGCAGCTGTGCTCAAACCAAATGTGAAAAGACTATAAAAAGCGTGTCAGCCGAAACTGGTTTGGCTCTGTGGATAGAGCATCAGTCTCCAGACTGAAGGATCCCAGGTTCAATTCCTGTCAAGGGCATGTACTTCGGTTGCAGGCACATCGCCAGTAGGGGGTGTGCAAGAGGCAGCTGATCGATGATTCTCTCATAGATGTTTTTAACTTTCTAATCCCATTCTCTTGCTCTCTGTAAAAAATCAATCATATATATATAATATCAGGTGATGCTTTGTACCAAATTTCTCCAAAACTTATTGAACAGCAGTTTGGGTTTCAGACTGTGGGCCCTGTAGGATGACCCTGTGACCTGGGACTAGTGTACCCCGGGCCCCTGTCAGTCCTGCCTCCGTCTTCACAGGTACAAGCTAGAATGTGCCCTGGTTTCCCCAGATCCTTCCCAAGCCCACCAGGCTCAGTCTGTCTCTTAGGCACCCAACACACTCTAGGTGAGCTTCAGCCTCAGTTCTTCCTTCCCTTTCTCCAGGTCCTACCTTTGGCCTCAGATATTTTTTTTTGAAGGGGTGAGGGGAGTTTGAAACTCTTTATTTCAATTGTCCTTAAACATTCCTCTGAGTATGATGTAGATGTAACTTCCATTTACTGATATAACCCTGTGCTCTTCAGGCAGCTTGCAAGTGTCACTCTTCTCTTTTTTTAATTGAGATATAATTGATCCCAGGGCATTTGAATTCCATTAACCTGGTGCCCAGCAAAGCTGACCAGCTATCAGTCTCCTCCCTTAGCTCCCCCTCTTCCTTCAGCGACAAATGAAGATATCGTTCCCCTTAGGATAGGTTGGGATCCGGGTATCTGTATTTTTAACAGATATTGCAGGCGATTCTGGACAAGGCTCTTTGAGGGACCAGGAATCATAATACATGGGATGTGTTCTGAAATTCAAAACTGAGTTGTATCCCCTGGCAAGACATGTGATCTCTCCAAAGCACCAAGTGAAAGTCAAGATACAGGGATCTACTTTAGTAGGGGCTAATAAAAGAAAGCTCATTCTGCTAGCCTAAGGAGTGCATAAACATGCTCCCCTTGAGTGGTTATTTTACAGAAATTCCTGAAGTCATCACCCCTGCACAGGCCCCCCGGCCCCGCCTCCAGAAAGGATGTCTGGTGCCAGCAGGACAAAGGGCAAGGCCATAAAGCTATGGGCCTGATACATGTGTCAAGCCGAAGCCCTGAGCCCATAAAAAGCCTGCTCCCCCAATTCACTGCTGACTCTCTCCAGTCAGACCACCTGCACCCAGGTGCCTTGAGTCCCTTTTGTGTGACACCCCTCAACCCTGAACCTTTAACCGAGCACCTGCACAGGAGGCCAAGCTTGTTCCCACTCTCCAGCCTCCTGCACCCACATTCTCCCATCTTCCCTTTTTTCTGGAAGGCGGGAGGGGGAAGAGGGAAAGAGGGGGCGTGAGGGGGGCTGGCTCCTAGACAAATCCTCTCTCAGAGCAAGAAGCCACAGACAATCTAAACTGGAGTAAAGGTGGGAGGGTGTGGCCTTGAGGACTCCACCCAGCAAAGACTCAGCTCCCCTAGGAAATGGGAAGTACTGGGAGGAGGGAGTGTGGAGAAAGGATGGGAGTTTGTTTCTCTTGTAATTATCCTAAGTGTCCTTGGCCTTGAGCTAAGAATTTGGGACTTCTTCCTTATAAGTTTGTAGAACTATTTCTGTGCTCCAACCAAATGAAACAAGCCGTGGCTCATAGATACCAATTGATTTTATAAGGAAATTCAAGACATACTCTATGTTCTTTTTATTTGATACATGTAGGAACAGAATCTCAAGAGATGAAGTTCCTATACTAATAATGACTCTGGGAGGCTCATTATCCTGTTATCTCTACTTCATATAACCTTTAAGATGCTCTTATCTTTATTGTTGAGATTATTACATATGTCCCCTCCACTTTTCCCCCTTGCCACCCACCACCCAGTTCCCACTCTGGCCCAGGTCTTCACCCCATTGTCTGTGCTCTGGCAGTTTCAGTAACACTCTAACCTGACAACTGAGGGGCCCGGGCTGCCTGTCACTACTTCAGCCAGTTAAGCAGACAGGAATGAATCACATATGAGTGTTTGTTTCAATAATGACAGGAAATGGGCATTGGGAGGTGCTTCCAGGACTAGATTGTTTCAGCCAAGAGGTTGTAAATCTTTCCATTAATGATGGGCAGTTCTTGGGACCAGAGGATGGACTGAATCCCAATGTTAGCTCCCATGTCCCAGGGCTTACATCTCTAGGCAGGTTAGAGTGTGCTTTCTCTAATCAGAACAGAACCATCGTGGTTAACAGAGCGTGGTTAATACTCTTATAATCGTAGCTGGTCCCCAACAGCCTATTTCTGCCCCTAACAACACAATTAAAAACAGATTTAACGGTGGGAGAAGAAAAAATGGTTTTGTAGATGAAAACAATTTTGTGTGCATGTGAATCCACTATGATGTCTAGTGGAATCCTGTAGGAAATAATCCTGGATATGCCCTGGGGGGAGACATTTCCTTATTATACTGGACAGCAAACAAAACTGCCTGTTTTGTTTGGAGACACTGTCTCCCCCTTCCAAGGCTCCTCCTTTAAAATAGTGTCTGTAGTGTTGGGCAGCACCAGAGGCTGAGTTGAAAAGTTGTAGGGAGGACATTCTGATAAAAGAGAAGTATGTGTAAGGCCACCTACCCTGTTTATCAGAATTCTGACTTAAGACTTACTGGGGGCCAAAACTGGTTTGGCTCAGTGGATAGAGCATCGGTCTGTGGACTGAAGGGTCCCAGGGTTGATTCTAGTCAAGGGCATGTACATTGGTTGAAGGTACATCTCCGGTGGGGGGTTTGCAGAAGGCACCTGGTCAATGATTCTCTCATCAATGTTTCTAGCTCTCTATCCTTCTCTCTTCCTCTCTGTAAAAAAAAAATCAATAAAATATATTAAAATATATAATTTAAAAAATACAAAATACAGCTGCCTTGCTTAAAAAAAAAAAAAAAGACTTAGGGGAGAGTCCAAGCAGCGCAACTAATTAATTATTCCTTGACCTTTCCAAACAAATCTGGGAATGTACAGACCCCGGGGTGTTACTGGAATCCTTATGCTTAATCCCTGGATGACCTCAAACACACCTGTCCTCCCAAGATTACTCACCCTACTGATTGTATCTGAAGATAAAAATTCCAAGGAAGGCCTAACCAGACAGGCAATCCAGGCTGCCTGGCTGCTATCAGTCAGGTCATCCGTAGCCCTCCCCCCTCAGTGAAACTGTGTCCTGTCATTTGGGGGTTCCTGGTCAGCCCTGACACTGGAACTCTCAGTTCCTTGCTCCCAAAACAGCAGAAACTTGAGACCGAAACGCTTTCTTTCTCCCCAATTGTGTTCTCTCCCACCTGGAATGTGTAAGGTAACTATGAAACAGGTAAATGCATAGGCATCGGAAATAGGTAAAAGTTCACAAACTTATTGCAGCAGTGAAAGTACAATTTGTACACTTTATTTATACAATGTATATTGGACATACTTGACATGTACCCCTGCCCCCATCTATTAGTTCCCACAACATCTTTATTGCTATTGAATGAAACTTTTAAAAAATGGAAAACATTGTTCATGTACGTCAAGTCAAATAAGTATTAACTAATGTTCTTTATCGGTGCTAGATTCACTCAGTCGTACCAAATTCTTTCTTCTGTCCATAAATCACAGGAAGAAAAATAGAGCAAAGTGACAGTTCATCCTTCCTAATCTCTTAAAGCACAGACAGAAACAGGTTTGGGGTCACATCCGATATAGAAGTAAGGCTTTAGCACTTCAGAAAATGTGTCCCTGAAGGAATGGATGTGAGACATGTCATTCAAACTGTAAAAGGAAACATGACCCAACTCATAGTCCAGATAGATGCCAATCCCTCTGGGCATTTCCTTCAGCACAAGGGTGACAGGAGCAGACCCTCCTGCCACATAGTCACTATCCTGCAGCTGAATCGTCCAACATCTGTTCTTCTGACTTCGCGGGCGCTGCTTTTTCTCCTTGGAAAGGAAGGCTTTACAGACCCCCACGGCCCACTCAGGCTTGTCATCCACCTGGACCTCCCAGTAATGTCGGCCACAGTCAAACCCTTTAGTGCCCAGGACAACTGGGTCGACCAAAAATCGCTTTGGATTCCAAGGAACTCCTGTTTTATAGGCGGATGCTCAATGCACTGATGCTCAACATTAGCTGGCCTCCTAGTTCAGTTGTTTTCAGTTGTTTATAGAGCATCCTGATAGTCAGGTATATGCAAGAATCAACCAATGAATGCATAAATAAGTAAAACAATCTCTTTCCCTTTCTCTCTCTTTCTCTCTCTCTCTTTCATTCAATTTATAAAACCAATTAATTAATAAAGGCAAACCCCACAAGGAATATAGTAAATAATAGTATAATAACCATGTATGGAGTTGGGGCAGTCACTTCATAAGGTATATATAAATGTCTATCCACTACCCTGTACACATGAAACTAATATAATGACAACTATAATTGAAAAATATAACTAAATAAATTAAGCCAAATTCAAGTTTGGATTCCCTTTCAAGGTGCGATGCCTCAGCCCTTCCGGCTGGGTGCTCAGGAAGCCCTGGGTCTTACCTGCTGCAGCCACGCGGTTCCACCTCCGGACTCTGAGCAGCAGGTCTTGGGGCGGTCTGTACCCCAGTTTGCTGAGACCTTCCTCCCAGGAAGACCTTGAAGCCAGTCTCTCCCCAGATCATATGCTCTGTCATGAGATCTGGACCTGAATTTGTATAAGAGGGTGGGGTTATTACAACCCTCCCTGACATCAGGCCCAGCAGAGAAGGGTGGCTCCTCCTCTGGGGAGGAAGGGGAGGGCCATGGGGGAGGAGACAGGAAGTTCAGAGAGTCTGGTTGGTGGGGAGAAGGATCCCTGTCATTCAATCAGACCAGATAAAGTTATAGGCAGCATCTCACTGGCACATTTTTGGTCCTCCCCAAGACATTTAATCCCATCTTTCTTGCTGAGGAAACTGAAATATGAAAAGCCTGTTGCTTTTGTCACCCAGGAATGTATGACCCTGAGCCCCGGGGACACCCCTCTTCAGAATGTGCAATCTCGGTGCCTACAGTAAAAGGAGTGGGGGACTTTACCCTTCAGTTTCAGAGGTCTGGGTCAAGTCCATTCCTTGCTCCCTGCATCCGCACAATAAGCTGTAACCTGTTCCTGTGAACAGCACAGTCCCCCTCCCCAGATACGGGCAGTTTACAGACACAACCCTGAACCTGCCTGCCACACAGGAAGAGAAACTGTGAAGTCCCAGCCAAGGACACAGCTGTGCAGCTGCTGATGGATGGTTCCAGTTACTTTGCCTCCTGCACACCCCCTACTGGGGATGTGTCGGCAACCAAGGCACATGCCCTTGACCAGAATCGAATCTGGGACCTTTCAGTCCACAGGCTGGTTTCTGAGCCAAACTGGTTTCGGCACAATGCTGTCTTTGACCTGTGGTTTTAAAAGAGTGCCTTCTTGCCCTAACAGGGTTGGCTCAGTGGATATAGGGAGTTGGCCTGCTGACTGAAAGGTCCCCAGGTTCCCTTCCAGTCAAGGGCATGTACCTTGGTTGCAGGCACATCCCCAGTAGGGGGTGTGCAGGAGGCAACTGATTGATGTTTCTAACTCTACCCCTTTCCCTTCCTCTTTAAAAAGTCGATAAAATATATCTTTAAAAAGAAAAAAAAAAGAAGTTCCTTCTCTTTTCCTAGCAAACTCTCAAATTGTTGCAACTCAGGGTGGAATTCCCCCATTTGCTTCTCCACCTTCCAAAGCAATTCAAATGATTTTGAAACTTATTTCTAACCCCTTTGCAGCACCTTCCACCTGCTCCCTCAGGGGCTCAGTGTGGCCTTGGAGCGCCCTCCTGTGACTAGCTGCACTTGCTCAGGGCCTCAGGGGCTGTGCCTGGCAGTGGGGGGAGGAGACCCTGCACTGGGCACACAGCAGCTCCAGGTCCTTCTCTCAGAACAGGGCCACAACCTCAAGGTGCTTCTTACACAGGGGTTCCTCTTCTTGCTTTTTCCTCTGGCTCCTCTTGAATGGAAGTTGCTTAACAGTGTCAGTCATGTGGCATATTTGGGGGTTCCTCTGGAAGTGCCTGTCAGGAGGCTGGCCACCCTGTTTCTGGGTAACTCTGATACCCACCCCTCTCCTCACCTCCACGCATTACATACAGGTCACCCCACTCCCAGCCCTGGGCCATGGCTGTGGTCAACCTGCACAAGGGTCTAAGGTTCTGGCTCTTTCCAGAGTCCTGCTCACTGAGGCTGTGAGGCACAATCCTGGCCTGGGTGCTGCTGCCAAGACTCCCCACCTGGTTCCGACAGCACCCCCCTCCCTGTGGAACCCCTGGAGGTTCTTCCGGAAGATCAGAACCTGGCCTGGTTCCCCTTAGGTTCTGGTAGGGAGTCTTTTCCTGGCGCTCTTATAGAGGTCAGTGGGAAGGGGAAACCGTGGCTGGGCACAGGAGGGAAGTGTGTAAAAGCTGAATTGTTTAGAGTTAAATTAAAAATTGGATTTATATGCTGAAACCGGTTTGGCTCCGTGGACAGTGTGTCAGTCTGCAGACTGAAAGGTCCCAGGTTCAATTCCAGTCAAGGGCATGTACCTTGGTTGTGGGCACATCCCCAGTGTGGGGTGTGCAGGAGACAACTGGTCAATGTTTCTCTCTCATCGATGTTTCTAGATCTCTATCCCTCTCTCCCTTCCTCTCTGTAAAAAAATCAATAAAATATATTTTAAAAGATAAATAAATAAAAAATAAAAATTGGATTTATGGAAGCAAGGTTGTAACTTTCAGAATATTCTAATGTATTGAAGGATCCTGGATAATATGAAACACGAAATACCATGTTCTTTTTAGCTAACACCTAAGTAGAAAAGCTACTAAACTTGAACTTCATTCCTATGTTTTGCCTGCAACTTCATAGATATATATATATATACATTTCAAAATCATTTGAGTATATATATATATATATATATATATATATATATATCACCAGAGGATATTTTTCCATCCATTTTTTTAGAGAGAGCAGAAGAGAGACAGAAAGACAGAGAGAAACTTCAATGTGGGAGAAACTCATCTACTGGTTGCCTCCTGCAAGGGCCCTAACCAGGCCCCGGGCCGGAAGGAGCCTACAACAAAGGGAAGTGCCCTTGACCGAGACCCAACCCGGGACTCTTTGCTCCACAGGCCAACACTATCGATTAAGCCAAACCAGCTAGGGATGCATCTTCTTATAGCTCCAATCATCTCCTTATCAGTTCATTCACTGAGCCCTCCAGTCAACAAACTCTACATGGTCATTTAAAACTTAATCATTAGAATCCTGGCCACAGAGACAATAGTCAGTGTCCATCCAGGGAGAAGAGACATAAAAGTGCAATGCAGATTTTGCCCTGTTTTTGTGTGGATGACCATTTATTCAGGGAGAGAAGTGGGCTTTTCTTCAGAATCACAAATTCCTGCTCTCCAGTTCTGTGCTGAATAGTGTCTAGCACCATCTGCTGGAAAACTTTTGAACTGAGGGACATACAGTATACTGGATAACCAACAAAGTGAGGGGACATATTTGGTTACAATCAGCCCTACCAGTTTGGCTCTGTGGTTGGGGGTCAACTTATGAACCAGGGGGTCACATACCTGGATTTGGGGCTCGGTTCCCAGTAGGGGGTGGGGGTGGGGTGAGGGGTGCAGGAGGCAGCAGACTAATGTTTCTCACATCCATGTTTCAGTGTCTGCCTCTCCCTTCCATTCTCACTAAAATTATATATATATATATATATATATATATATATATATATATATATATTTAAAAAATGAAAAATAAGACAATGTGCTGACACAGGATGGAAGTATGGGAAACACGGGCAGGTGTAGGACATGTAGATTGCTCTCCTTTGAAGATATACAAGGACAGTGTTCTCTATACAAACATAAATTACGCCACACCCGTGTCTGCCCAAGCCAGCCCTGGCCTCTCTTCCCCAGCACAGGGCCGGCCAGCCTGGGGCCTGTGACAGCCCCTCCGCACCCTCAGGACCGCCCTCTCCCCGGGGCGGGGGCAGGAGAAAGGGTGCTGCTGGGCGCTGGCCTGCTGCGCGGGAACCTGTGGAGGTGGAGAACCGCAGGATGATTTTGTGAAGCAGAAAACGAGACAAGGACAGGCTGCGGAAGCACGTCCTTCAAAGACAACCTCTGAAGAAACATGCTGAGGGCTTTTAGGCCATTTCTTTCTGTCTTTTAGGCAATTTCTTTCTTTTAGGCAATTTCTTTCATTATTATTAAAGGTTTGCCAGAGAAACAGAAGCAATAGTCTGAATCTGGAAAGGTATTTATTAAAAAGCAGTAGCCCACAAGGATTTGGGCCCTAAGATGTCCCATGGTCTGCTGTCTGCCAGCAGGAGACCCAGAAAAGACAGTGGTGTAGATGGAAGGCCTGAAACTATGAGAGCAGATGGTACAGATTCCAGCGGGGGTCTGAGGGGCTGAGAACCAGCAGCACCCAGGACCGGAGTAAGTGAGCTAGCTTATTCAGTCCAGCAGACAGTGAATTCAGCCTTGCCCAGTTTTTGTTCTCTTCAGGCCCTCAGTGGAGTGGACGATCCCACTGACATTGGGTTGGGCACCTTCTTTACTCATCCATAGATTCAAATACTAATCTCTCTCAGAGATCTCCTCACAGTCACACCCTGAACTAGTGTTTCACCTGCTACCTGGTATGTAGGGTACCAATCAAGTTCATATTTTATTTTATTTTATTTTATTTTATTTTATTTTATTTTATTTTATTTTATTTTATTTTTAAACTTTTCTAGGTCATCTTATTTTCTTTCTTTTTTTAAGTTCATATTTTATTTTATTATTTTTTATTTTTTATTAAGGTATTATATGTGTACATTGCTTACCATTGCCCCCCCTCCGACACACACACATCCCATACATGTCCTCCCTCCCCTGAGTTTTGTGTCCATTGGTTGTACTTATATGCATGCATACCAGTCCTTCAGTTGATCTCTTATCTCCCCAAGATCAACCCCCCCCATTGTCATTTGACAGTCTGCTTGTTGCTTTACTGTCACTATATATATTTTTCTGTTCATTAATTTATAATGTTCTTTATTATCCATAAATGAGTGAGGACATGTGGTGTTTCTCTTTCATTGACTGGCTTATTTCACTCAGCATGATGTTCTCCAATTCCATCCAGGTTGCTGCTAATGGTGAGAATTCCTTCTATTTATGGCAGCATAGTATTCCATTGTATAGATGTACCATAGTTTTCTGATCCAATCATCTGTTGACGGGCACCTAGCCTGTTTCCAAATCCTAGCTATTGTAAATTGTGCTGCTATGAATATAGGGGCTCCCCCGGGTCCCACCACAGACCCAGGTCACACGGCTCCCAAGGAGCACACAGCTCTCCCTGGGCACATGGCTCCCCTGGGTCACAAGGCTCCCCCAGGTCCCACTGTTGCAATTCAATTCCCAGATGGGGCACATGCTCCATTCCTAGTGTGGGGCATGCAGAAGGCAGACGATTTATGATTTTTTCCCAAAATTGATATTTCTGTCACTCTCTTCTTTTCCCTTCCTCTCTGAAATCAATAAAAATATTTTTTTAAAAACAAAGGGAAGGAGGTTTCAGAAATTGAAACAGACTTCAAAGCCACACTACTCAGTTATTTATGTATAAATCTAATCCCATTTCATTTAGGAATATTTTATCATAATTCAATTGGAAGTTGGATATTTGAGAATTTAAAAAAACCCTGACTGATAATTATGTGGCATTGAGAAATTGAATGGCATTAGAAGTATGTAAATTGCCATATTCAGTAACTGCATTGGTCCCAATATGATAAGGTTGGATCCCAGGTCAGGACGCTTAGGAGGAGCAAACAATGGAAGCATGGCTGAATGGAACAACAGGTCAATGTAACTTCCTCTTACTCAGTCATTCTCTCTCTCTCCCTCTCTCTCTCTCTCTCCCTCCCTCTCTCTCTCTCCCCCTGTGTGTGTGTGTATCTCCCTCTCTCTCTCACTGTATTTATGCCTTCCTATCCCTATCAAAAAAAATTTTTAAGCAAGTAATTTTTAAAATATTTTAACATAGAGCTATGTAAATTAAGAGTCACTTTTATAAATATATAATAAAAATTTAGAAAGTAAAATTATAGGTATGACCTGCACAGAAATGAGGAAAGGGTGGTACAACTATAGGTAGAAGTGCAAAAAGATTAGTTATAACATATAGTTTCTTCATGCATGAGTTCATAGTATTTTCTCTCTAATTCTGGATACCTAGAATATTCTGTAAATTTAATTTTTCAATTGACCTTTTGAATTCTATTTCAGTGTTTCTCTACTCTCTTTTAGCCAAAAATTTTTCTCCTACTTCCTTTCTTAAGCTTCATCCATGTCCCTTCATCTCAGGGTTCTCAGATCCATTCCATTTCCTTCCTTCCTCACAGTTGTTTCAAACTGGTCCCCTTTTTCCTCCTCTTCAAATTCATCATCTTCTTCCCTGTCCTCACTTTCTTCCCATCCAATAAATCTCTTCTATGGAGATAAATTAAGATTAAGGAAACACCAAGGCTGGTATTAGAGTTCCGTCTGCTTATAGGTTATGTGGGCTGAATTTCAGGTCTGAACTGAATGTCTGTGTCCTGGGGGTCGATTTTTGATCCCCTATTCATTCTTTCAGTGACACGTGAAATATAATGTTCAGCTTCCCTGTCAGGTTGGTGTCAGCATACACTTCAATTTAGGTCAACCTCTGGTTTTAAAAAATAAGAATTGACCACTAGACACACCAGACATTCTGGAAAGCAGTCCACACAGGCTTCAGACCAGCACTTCTAGGCACTTTATCACACACCCATGTTAGTCACCTCTTAGATCAGATGGGTGTCACAGTAACTGTATTTTTACCAAGTACTTACATGATTTAGGTCGGGCTCACGTAAAAACTAGAAAAATAAGAAAGGCATGTGTCCTATATTTACATGAAATTAGGATTGGCTTGCCAATTGAGGTCCACATCCTGCTAGAGCAGCAGCATAGGAACCCAAGGCTCTCACAGACTCACACTTCTCTCAAGCACATGCCCAGGATCCTGGTGCCAGCTCTCTGTGGGTCGGTCTGTGAACTGAGTCTCCAGGAAAGGTCTGGGTTGTGTCCTGTACCAGTTGTGAAGTTAGTGCTGTGATCCTGGCATCTATATACACTGCTAGGAGGGTGGAGCTATGAGGACTTCCCTCATTAGACTGTTGGCTCCACCCTGGAGGAAGGAAAGGTGGCTTAGCAGCTGTTTGGTCAGAGTTGCTGGTGATGGGAGGGGGTGGATCTCCCTTGAGACAATCAGCTCAGCAGAGGCCTGCAACTCTTCATCTGCATGATCTAATCTGGAATTTTGGATTTCAGACTCACCTTCTCAACACCCTTTAATCCCATCTTTGCTCATTAAGAAGTAGACACCTGAAGGCTAAGGGAGGCCCATTTTTTTCTCACCTTAGAGTGTGAGAAGCCCACCACTTTCACCCCCTGTCATCCCCAGCACTCTGCAGTCCTGCCCTCTCTCCCACACTCAGGGCCTGGCACCCTCTGCCACAGCACTTTGCACAGGCAGGTTGGTCCATGGCAGCCCCTTGCCCCTTATGCACTGTTTACCCCTTGCACTGGCTTTCTTTCTTCAAAATCCACTCTAGTTGTTACTTTCATCGAGAGGTTTCTTTGAGCTCTAAAATTCTTTATCAATTAATTTGTGTCATATTGCTTATTAGGGAATTTGGTTTTTATATTGACTGCCAAAAATTTACAGAGTTTCTTTTTTTTAATTTATTTTCAATTATGGCTGATGCCATCCTCATTCTTTAAAATTAAACATTTGCTGAGTTGGTGTGCCTTAGTTGCTGAGAATGGATCTATGAACCTGGAGGTCGAAGTACATTTCTGGGTGACAGCACATGCCTGGTTTCCAATTTGATCTCAATGGGCGGCATGCAGGAGGCAGCCTTTCCATGATTCTCTCTCATCCTTGATTTTTTTTTTAATCTATCTCTCCCTTTCCCTTCCTCTCTGAAATCAATTAAATATATTTTAACAAAAATTCAAGTTTTTTTTTCTTTTTTTTATTAAGGTATTATATGTGTACATAGCTTACCATTGTCCCCCCCCCCCCCCACCTCCCATTCATGCCCTTCCTCCCCAGAGTTCTGTGTTCATTGGTTGTACTTATATTCATGCATACCAGTCCTTCGGTTGTTCTCTTATCTCCCCCCAGGTCTCCTTCTCCTCCCCGCTGTCATTTGACAATCTGCTTGTTTTATGGTGACTATCTCAGAATCACATGAATAGAATCTGCCCCTCATTTGGCAGTCTGCTTGTTTTATGGTGGCTATCTCAGGACCACATGAATAGAGTCTGCTCCTCCTCTGGTTCACACTGCCTCTACCCCCGGGTCCCACTGCTTCCGCTGGGACACACGGCTCACCCGGGACACCCGGCCCCTTTTGGGGACATGGCTCACCCGGGGCACACAGCCCCAAAATTCAAGTATTTATTATATGCTGCCAATCTATAAAAGAGTGATTCCTATGAAGCAAAAAACTAGTGCAGAAACAGTTGACTCGTTTCAATTCTATTTCCAAGAAGAAAGTTTTTTTAAAAAGTGATATAAATAATATAGAAATAGAATTCAAGGAAGTTTGCTGTAAGATGACTGATGAAATTACTAAAACCCATTTCAATCAAGTTGTAAACTCAGGTATAAGACTGCTTTTTATTAGTGTCAAGAGGAGACCGGGATATAAATTTTTGAAACTTCCTATCCTAAAGGAACAATTCCATTGGGATTCTGTCCCTCCCCATTAAGTATTTCTGTCTTCTAAGTCTTACTACACACAGGAATAAGTATTTACCAGCCCAACAAGTGAGGCTATTACAATAAGATAAATTAGCCCTGGAGAAGACATACATTTTCCAGAAAATGTCAGTAGAAAAATGAATGTGAAACATCCTTTGGTGACAACTCAGAGGAAAATGAGGAACATAATATAGGACACTGAAGAAAAGGTGGTTGTTGTATATTGATAGAAAACATAGCTTAGTGGTGTAGTACCATGGTGCAGTAGGCAGACTTATATGAAGTTATACTTATAGTAGTGTTTTTTATGTTTCTACCAAATACAGAATGTTTCAAGGCTTTCTTTAAAATAAATATTTTGCCGAAACCGGTTTGGCTCAGTGGATAGAGCATTGGCCTGTGGACTGCAAGGTCCCAGGTTCAATTCCGGTCAGGGGCATGTACCTTGGTTGCGCGCACATCCCCAGTAGGGGATGTGCAGGAGGCAGCTGATTAGTGTTTCTCTCTCATCAATGTTTCTGACTCTCTATCCCTCTCTCTTCCTCTCTGTAAAAAAATCAATAAAATATATTTTTAAAAAAGAAAGAAATATCTTCTTTATTGGGGGAAGTTATAAAACAACTGCTATAGGATTAAGTGAAACTATTGTAAATGTATATGTTAATCTATTTATAAGTTATAATGAAAGACATTTACTTCTAGGACTAATCTTTAATGTGCATTTCACTAATGCCTAATTGGATTCAGGAATTGTGGCAAATAGTAGCTTTTCATCTCACAATACATGCATTCTTTTTCACCATTTACAGATAAGTAAGACCTTGAAATTATTTTGAAAAAAAATGGAAAAAGAGAAAAGTGTGTGTCTCTTCCTAGTGTTGGCCTTCAAGGCTCAGTGTGGCCCTTTAATGCTCCCTCTTTCTCTAGCTGTACTGACCCAGTGGTGTGACAACACATGACTGAGGGACTTTGATTCCTGGGTGGGAAATGGGGCAGTGCCCTGCCAACCCATTTTGCCCTTTACAAGAATAAGTACTAGGTTGTCTTGCTAAGCAACTGAGATTACCACAACATAACATGGCTACTCTGGTCCATGAAGTGGTCCCTTGTACCTCAACTAAAACTTTGCTGAGTATCTTTTCAAGTTATGGAGAGACAAATAGCACAGAGATATGCAAAGTAAAGCTTTATTTTCAAGCATTGTAAACAATACACATACAGGCATCCAAACAGAATCATGTTCTAAAAGGCTGGCAATTTCACATAACGTCAAAAATGAGTATATGGCATTTGCAGGTGATAAGGGAGATCTGTAACCTCGTAGATAGAGCACCTGAATCAATCTGAAAAATAACCATATTATTTTAATTCTTAGAACACATATACTTATGTGAATAGGGGATTAAGTTTCTTACATATGAATAGGGGGTTAAGTTTTTCTTAAAAGTTTCTTTTTCAAGGCCTGTATGAAGGGACTGGGGAGGTGACTCAGCTGTGAACCCAGCAAGCAGAACCCACCAGCATGGTCAAGCCAACCCACCAGGAGCCAAAACATCATCTCTTTGCTTGATGACTAATTATAATAGATGATGTCTGCGGACCCCAGGCTAGCATGTAGCTATATTCCTTACCTCAGCCCTTTATAATCCTATCCCCCTGAATCTTGCTGGGGGGCAGGATTTGATGTTTATAAGCAACTTGTCTTCTTGGCTGTCTAGCCTTCTCAATAAATACCTAATATGATTCAACCATCCATTACTGGACACAGCGACAGGCAGCCCAAGCCCAACCATGGGTTTTCATGTAACACAGGTCATACAGGACAAAGTTAGGTTTATAGTCCTGGCCAGGTGGCTCAATTTATTGAAATGTTGTCTCATATACCAAAATGATGCAGGTTCAATTCCTAGCCATGGCACATAGATTTCATGTTCAATCCCTGGTCGTGGCGCTTATGGGAAGCAACCAATGGATGTTTCTCTCTCACATCAATGTCTCTCTCTCTCTCCACCCCTCTCAATTTCTTTCTATATTTATCAATAAATATATCATCAGGTGAGGGTATTTATACAAAAGTATGTTTACAGTTAGAACACAAAAATTTAATTAATATTTTTATTAATTACTGTATTATTTGTAACACTACTGTCAACCTGATTTTGCTCATCTCTGTACATAAAAGGTTTATAAAACAGGAGACAAAAGTAAGACAACAAGGAATTCCCAAAAATTATATGGAAAATAATAAAAAGTAAGTAGAATATGTTTCTTATCACAACTTCTGACTTAGGTCAATTAAATCTATAACACAGACTTCATAGAACTTAGCAAATAACAAACAAAGATGAAAGGACACCTTTTCCTAGGGAACCAGAGTGTATTACAACCCAAAGCAGAGGAGGAAGCCTGGTGGGGGTGCTTTATATCTGTAAGATCCTGTTCACAATGCCAATGGTGGTGACCAGATTGCATAGTCAGGGTGGAAGTCATCCAAAATTGGTTTCAACTATTAAACTGATGATGACTACCACATATCAGAAGAGTATGAAAAAGTTTATTACTCACATGATGAGGTTTTGGGGGGAAGGTAAAGTGGGTCACAAAGGAGGTCCCAAAATGAGAGCACAGGGAAAACGGACTAGTTTGTTGTTTATGGTGGTTACTGGGTGCTGTTGGTGAGAACACACTGGCATTACAGGAGCTTGCTTCAGTGCAATTTCCCACCTGCACCAAAGACTTTCTCATTAGTTTTCCCAGGCATGAGGTAAAGGGAGAAGAGAAGGATGAACACTAAATACTTTCAAGAAACATCAAAACTGGAATCAGAATCTTTATACAAAGCATTCCTTTCAATAACAAAGGAAGAAAATAACCACATACAAAATTTCCTCCAAGTTGTTCATCATTCATCTCTGATAATAAATGTAAGAGATTTTGATGAAGGTGAACTAGAGAAATAAGGCATAAGTTTTTCCCTAAACTTACCAGTGAATCCATACAAGAATGACCCATTATTCAAATTATAAAATGAAACATCTCCCAACTCATAGTCCAGAAAAATACCAACCCTCATGATATGTCCTCTAGGGCATGTTCCACATATACTAGCACAAAGATCAATGTGCCTGCAGCTATTGCTTGGGGATGGTGCTATCAGACTATTTATGAGGCAAGATTCTTTACACACACCTAAGGACCATTCACCTGTGCCTCTTATTTCCACCTGCCAAAAATGCCTGCCAGCTTTAAATCCCTCACAACTCAGGACAGCTGGGTAAGAAGTGTATGTCTGGGAATAAGGAAGATCATCTGGTGTCTTATAGGTCACACTTTTTCTATCTTTTGAGATAATGAGACTTGGATGGGCAGTTTCAGGATCCAGTGTCAAATCTACCTGAAATGTGCTGATCATTTTATACAGGCCCAAATAATGTGGGGGAAGATTGCAACTCTCCTTCTTTAATTTATATGAAAAGACTACTGGGGTCTCTAGCTTTTCATACCTGCTGTGGATATCTTCAATACCTGTGAGTAAATCCACATCTGCCTGCAAATACTTCTCTGCTATTTCACTTAAAAGATTGTTTAGCATGAACATATGGTTTGAAATTTGTCTTCTGTTTTCAGTTAGTTTTTCTTCAACATCCTTCTCTTCTATAAGTAAACCAGCATTAAATACATCATGCTCTATTTGTAAGGAACACTTCAGTTCTTTACATTCATACTGCAATTCTTTCCTCCAACTTTCCACCTTTTTCTGCACTTCAAATTCTTTTGCAATTTGTTTTTCATATTCTGTTTCAGCATCTTCAACCTCCACCACCAGTGCCCCAATATATCTTTTGAGCTTCCTCCTGTAACTAGCAGCAGCTTCCTCAATGGGTATCAGGGACTGACCCTGGTGTTCTAAGGGGATCTTGCAATCAGGACACAGCATCTGCTGGGCCCTGCAATCAGGACACAACATCTCTTGGGCCTTGTCACAAAAAAGTGTTATAACTTCATTGTGCTTCCCACAAAGAGGTTTTTCTTCCTGTAATTTCCTCTGGCTCCCTGAGGTGGGGATCTGCTTAACAATTTCAATCATTTGACATAATTGGGTGTTCCTCTTCAACTTCCTGTCAGGGCAATGATGGAGGCACACAGGACACGGAAAGGTGCCCGGCAGATCTTCCCAGCGCTGTTGGATGCAGGAGTGACAGAAGGTGTGCCCACATTCAATGGTCACTGGGTCTCTCAGGTAATCCAGGCAGATGGGGCAACTGGCCTCTGCCTGGAGCTCAGCCAGGGAGGCTGCAGACTCCATTGTGCAGTGAAGGTATCTGACCAAAGACACTCTCTTCAGCAGTGTGATCCTCCAGGAGTGAGGAAACTGAGAAGCTGAAGTATGCTCTGTATGCAATGCAGTAGGAGAGTCCAAAAAGAATCCTACTTTTCAGTTGATGCCTAGACTTCCTGCCACTCTTGCCTGTATTTAATGCCTTTTCCCCCAACTGAACATGGGCTGCGGAGTCCTTGTGGTAAAAAACTCAGCACAATCTAAGTCATATGTGGTCTCTGTGGACAGAACAATATTGCCATTTAAAGAACAGTTCAATCAGCAATTAATCCTTACATTCCTATATTTAAAAAAAAGTATCTCTGGTAAACCAAATTATTTACCAGGACAATATTTAAGAAGGAGTTAGCAATGAAGACTGTCATCTATTTTTCAACTCTAAATGAATTAATTGTTCTAGGGAAATTTATCATTGGCCTCAACTATCAGAAAAAAATGCCCTTGCTGATTTGGCTCAGTGGTTGAACGTCGACCTATGAACCAGGAGGTTAGGGTTCTATTCCCGGCCAGGGCATATGCTCAGATTGTGGGCTGGATCCCCTGTGTGGGGCATGCAAAGGCAGCCGATCAATGATTCTCTCTCATCATTGATGTTTCTATCTCCTTCTCCTTCCCTTCCTCCCTGAAATCAATAAAAGTATATTTTTAAAAATGTCACAAAACACATATCATAGAATTGTTGAGGGGACTATATAACACTATTTGCAAGTGAGTTTTGACAGAAAAATGAACCTAAACCTCTACAGAGTTCCAAAACACCTATTTAAAGGAAATATAAGGGATGGAGAAACCAATGAAGGATAATCATGTTAAACTTGATTGGGCCACAGGAGATGAAGATAGCAGGTGAAAAACTTGTTCTGGGTGTGACTGTGAGGAGATTTCTGGGAGAGATTAGTATTTGAATCCATGGATGAGCTAAGCAGATAGCCCTCCCCAATGTCAGTGGGCATCATCCAATCCACTGAGGGACTACAGAGACCAAAATCTGAGGAAAGTCTGAATTCACTCTCTGCTGGACTGAATAAGCTAGCACATCTATCTCTTATTCTGGGTGATACTAGTTTTCAGTCATTCAGACCCACACTGGAATTGGTACAATCTATTCTTAGGCCTTCCAACTACACCACTGTCTTTCCTGGGTCTCCTGTTTGAAAATACAGATCATGGGACATCTCAGGCTTCACAACCTTGTGAGGCAATACTTTTTAACAAATAAATAATAAAATTAATAAATCTTTCTAGATTTATACTATTGGCTCTTTTCTCTGGCAAACCTTTATTAATATACAGAGAAATTAGTGAAATCCAGACTGATAAACTACTGAAAAGTCGGCCATGTTTTTTGACACAAATGTAAAAAGAAAATTAAAAAAACCTATGAAGGAAAACTCCAGAAATTAAAGTACATGTAAAGATCATAATAACCAAGTACAATGTATAAACTTAATTTCACCTTGAAATACTTAGCCAAAATTTAACTCGGAGGTTGAATATCTGTAGGTAAAAATATTTTAATGATGATTATGTTTGGTTGAGATAACGAAAGGCATTAGAAGTTTGTAAGTAAAGTCTATTTTAGAAATATATAATCGCCGAAACCAGTTTGGCTCAGTGGATAGAGCGTCTGCCTGCGGACTGAAGGGTCCCAGGTTCGATTCCGTTCAGGGACATGTGCCTTGGTTACGGGCACATCCCCGGTGGGGGGTGTGCAGGAGGCAGCTGATTGATGATTCTCTCACATCGATGTTTCTAGCTCTCTATCTCTCTTCCTCTCTGTAAAAAAAAAAAAAAAAAAAAAAAAAAAAAAAAATCAATAAAATTTATTTTTTTAAAAAGAAATATATAATAAAAAATTTAGGAGTCTAATCCTGTGATATCTTTGGATTTGTTTAATAAAAATGGCAATAATTTAGGAAAACTAGCCCCAGTGGTTTGAGCATCAGTCTGTGGACTGAAAGTTCCCAGGTTTGATTCCAGTCAGGAGCATGTACCTTGGCTGCTGGCACATTCCCAACAGGAGGTATGCAGGAGACAGCTGATTGATGTTTCTCTCTCATCGAAGTTTCTAACTCTTTATTCCTCTCTCTTCCTCTCTGTAAAAAAATCAATCCTATCTAATAAAAGAGTAATATGCAAATTAATCATGACTCTGCTACACCCACAAGCCACGGCCACCAGCCAATCAGAGAGAGTTTGCAAATTAACCCTAACCAAGATGGCTTTGGCCACAGAGTAAGCAGGAGGTAGGCTTGGGTTTACCCAGCAATGGAGGAAGCCAAGCTTTCCACACACCCTGGCAGGACCAGGCCTCCACTCAAGGCTACAAAGTTTCAATTATAAAAGATAAATAAATCCCAACAAAAATGGTGGCAGCCATGGAGCTGGAGAGAGCAAGAGGCTATGGTTTCCCCTGGTGATGGAGGAAGCCAAGTTTCTACAGCCCTAGCCTGCATTGGTCTCCACTCAAGGCTACAAAGTTTCTTTTGTTTTTCTTTTGTTTTTTTAATATGTATTTTATTGATTTTTTACAGAGAGGAAGAGAGAGGGATAGAGAATTAGAAACATTGATGAGAGAGAATCATCAATCAGTTGCCTCCTGCACACACCCCACTGGGGATGTACCCGCAACCAAGGTACATGCCCTTGACTGGAATCGAACCTGGGACCTTTCAGTCTGCAGGCTGACACTCTATCCACTGAGCCAAACCAGTTCTGGCTACAAAGTTTCAATTATAGAAGATAAATAAATTCCAACAGAAATTGCTGCAGCCATGGAGTAAGCAGGAGGCTTGGCTCTGCTCCAGGCTACAAAGTTTCAATTAAAAGATAAATAAATCCCAGATACCAGGGCCTCTGCTTGGGTCGCCAGGAGGCATGGCCAGCATGCAAACCACCACAGGCCCTTCACCCAGACTGCCCTATGCTCCAAGGGATCCGCCACCCTGATCCAGGACAACCTTCAGGGCAAACCAGCTGGTCCCCACCCATGCACCACGCCTCTATGCTATCTAATAAAAGAGTAATATGGGAGATCCAATATGGCAGCTTAGGTAAACACACCTAAACTGCTGCCCTACACAATAATTTCAAAACTACAACTAAAAGACAAAACGTCTATCACCCAGAACCATGGGAAAGCTATCTGAATGGAAGCTCTACAGCTAGACTGAAAGAAAAAGGAGAATTCAGGGCTCAAGCACTGAAAAACTGAGGTATGGGGGAGCACACACAATATGGGCAAGCGGTGGCTCCCGGCTTTCTTCAACCCGAAGAGAGACAAGCTCCCAATCTCTCTGAAATCCAGTTTCTGGAAAGAAGCTGGACTGTCTGCCATGGGGTCTGAAAGTGAGGGTGGCTTGCTTGCAGAGCTGCATGCAAGTATAATTGTTTGCTGTGCTGGGGTGTGAGACACAGGGACGCGGTCAGAGAGGCAGAGATAGCTGACTGGCAGCCATCGCTGTTTGCCATTCCCTGAGACTCCACCAGAACAATCTACAAACACACTCAAGCTCCAAGCAGCACCTTTTGCATATGAATGGCCTTCTCTATTGCAGCTTAACCTAGCAAACTTGCAACCTGGTACAGACAGCTCCAAAGCCTTCAAGCTCCAAGCACGGAGGAGAAGACTATGGTTCTCGCTGTAGCTCCTGCAGGGTGTCCTAAGACAGTAGCTGAACTGCACCACATTGGAGATCCAGAAGCCAGTGTATAGAGTGGTCAGTGTGAGACACCAGACTTCAACTCCTCACATCCATAAGTGACACATTCAGGAGGCGGACTCAGTGAGCACCCAAGCCCAAACAAGGCCTGCACCATAAGTGTGTCTCCAGTGCAGCAGTTCTTCCATTATAGACACAGTGAGTCCTCACAACCAATTGGCCGAGAGGTCAATTCCTCCCAGTGTACCAATGGCAGTCAAGGCTTAACTACACCAAAACTTTGCACTCAGCCCACAAAGAAGTGTACCAAGAGCAACCACCTCAGGTGATTGGGGAAGCTGAGCTACTGTACCCTATAGGTCACCTACCACACAAAGCCACTCCATCAACACAGAGAGGCAACAGAAGCATGTCTCGAATAGGAGAGATGGAGGAAAATAAACTACTGGATGACAGAGTTCAGAATCACATTTATAAGGTTACTCAAAAATCTTCTAAAAACCGCCGAGAAACTTGAAGAGACCTTCAAGGATCTTAAGGAGAATACCAAAAAAATGAAAAAGGACCAGTCAGAAATTAAGCATCGACATTTCCAACTATCTCTCTCCCCTTCCTCTCTGTGAAATATCAATAAAATATATTTTAAAAAAATAATAAAAATCAAGTGAATAAAAAATCTGAAGAACAGAATGGACTTATGAATATAATAGAATCAGGGACATACAAAGGGAATGGACTGACAATTCTCAGGGGGAAGGGGGTCTGAGGGGTGCGGGAAGAGATTGGACAAAAATCTTACACCTGCCCTAACCAGTTTGGCTCAGTGGATAGAGCATCATCCTCTGGACTAAAGGGTCCCAAGTTCGATTCTGATCAAGGGCATGTACCTTGGTTGCAGGCACATCCCCAGTAGAGGGTGTGCAGGAAGCAGCTGATCAATGTTTCTCTCTCATCAATGTTTCTAATTCTCTATCCCTTTCCCTTCCTCACTGTAAAAAATCAATAAAGAAAAACATTTTTTAAAAAAAATCTTACACCTATGGATGAAGACAGTGGTGGGGGGTCGGAGGGGAGGTAAGGACATGGGTGGGGTGGGTAATCAGGTGGAGGGGAGCTTTGGGGGGGGGAAAAAGAGAAACACCTCTAATAATCTGAATAATAAAGATTTATTATACTAAAATAAAGTATAATATGCAGATTGACCATCACTCCAACACACAAGATGACTGCCCCCATGTGGTCAAAGGTGCTGCCCCATGTGGACACAAGATGGCCACCACAAGATGGCCACCACAAGATGGCCAGCAGGGGAGGGCAGTTGGGGGTGATCAAGCCTGCAGAGAAGGGAAGTTGGGGGTGACTGAGCCTGCAGG
The DNA here is from genome assembly GCA_963924515.1 of Vespertilio murinus. Lineage (NCBI taxonomy): Eukaryota > Metazoa > Chordata > Mammalia > Chiroptera > Vespertilionidae > Vespertilio > Vespertilio murinus. The sequence goes on from OZ004708.1 coordinate 57,425,940, forward strand.
GAAGGACAATTTCGAGGGACAACCCAGGCCTGCAAGGGAGAGCAGTTGAGAAGGATCAGACCTGTAGGGGAGGGCAATTAGGGGTAACCAGGCCTGCAGGGGAGGGCAGTTAGGGGCAAACAGGCTGGCAGGGAAGAAGTTAGACATCAATCAGGCTGGCAGGGAAGTGGTTAGGGGGTGATCAGGCTGGCAGGTCGAAGCAGTTAGGGGCAATCAGGAAGGCAGGCAGGCAAGCAGTTGAGAGTGAGAGGGGTCCTAGTTTGGAGAGGGTACAGGCTGGGCTGAGGGACACCCCCTCCCCATGCACGGATTTCGTGCACTGGGCTTCTAGTAAAATATATTTTTTTTAAATAGAATTTAGGAGAGCTATAGGTAAGGAGTGGCAAAAAGTTCATAATTATAAAACCTGAGTTCTTCATACCTGGGTTCACAATATTCACTCTCCTTTTATGTGTACCTAAAATATCTCTTGATTTTTAAAAAGTTTTAAAAAAATATTCTATTTCTTGATTCTCTGTTCTGTTCCAGGTGGTTCTACTTTCTTGAAACTTCACCTTTTTCCATTCATCTCATAGCTCTCAGATCTATTCCATCCTTTTTCTTCCTCACAGTTGTTTCAAACATGTCCCTTTTCTCCTCCACTCCAAATCCATCATGTCTGTGTTCCCACTTCACATCCACACCAAAAACTCCCCAAATAATATAAATTGAGACTGAGAAAATACAAGAAAGACATTAAAATTCCATCTGCTTCTATGTTATGTGGGTCGGATTCTAAAGCTGACCTCAGACTATCTGTGTCATTGGAATGGGTTCTTTAATCCCCGTTTCTTTGAAAAACACATGGAACAAGGAAAGTAACACTCAGGTTCCCTTTCAGTTTTGTGTCAGCATAAACATAAATAAGCCTCTTAAAACCTGTGGTTTTAAACAATAAGAATATGTGTGAGCTGAAACCAGTTTGGCTCAGTGGATAGAGTGTCGGCCTGCGGACTAAAAGGTCCCGGGTTCGATTCCGGTCAAGAGCATGTACCTTGGTTGCAGGCACATTCCTAGTAGGGGGTATGCAGGAAGCAGCTGATCCATGTTCCTCATCGAAGTTTCTAACTCTCTATCCCTCTCTGTAAAAAAAATCAATAAAATATATTTAATTTAAAAAAAAGAATATGTGTGACACAGAACTTAAGAATTTCTGCATAGTATTTCCATTTTTCTTTTAAGGTATAACTAGAAATATACTTAGTCTTTGTCCTTAATTTCTGGCACAGAGCTCCTAAAACCCTTGAAATTTCCTGAGTGGTTGATAGGGGTATACTTTAGTAGTTATTAGGAGCCCCCTTTGAGCACATCTGAACTTATCTTAATGATGTGACAGCATGGGGCAAGAAGGACACCCAGTAGCTTGATCACCAAAAAGACCAGCTGATGAGATTAGACCTTTGGGTCTCACCCACCAATTTCTGGGAGGTCTAGCGGGGTCTAGAGATTAACTTCTGTGAAAACAATAGAAACTGTTGGAGATTTGAAGCGTGTCTGTGTTGAGGAGCATGTGCAAATGCCAGGAAGGTGGCACACTCCAGTTCCACAGGGATAGAAGCTCCTGCCCTCCATATATTTCCAGATATCTCCCTTTGTACCTCTTCATCTGGCTTGTCATCTGTATCCTTTGTAATAAAGGCAGTAAACCCAAGTAAAGGCTTGAGTTCTGTGAGCCCCACTAGCAAATTAATGGACCTCAATGAGGGCGTTGTGGTGACCCCTGATTTAAGCTATTGGATCAGAAGTACAAGGAACAACCTGGACTTCGGACTGGCTTCCGCAGTGGGCATGTGTTGCTGTGGGGTCTGACTCTATCTCTAGCTAGCTAGTTTCAAATTCACCCTGTCAGTGTCTGCTGCTTTTTGGAGAACTGCTTGGAGGTGCATAATCCTTACTTGGATGATTTAATTGTAGGTCTGCTGATTTTTCTCAACACTGACAAAATGCATTTAATGTACAAATTCCCTCTGAAGTCCTTGGAAAACGGAATACCTATGATTTCACCAAAACAAATTCCAGTTTGTTGCAAAGTAAAAAGGGAAAATATGAAGCTATAAAAATACCAGTAAATATTTCATCTTCAATTAAGTAATTACACACATATGTAAACCTTAGAGCCTAGCCAGTGTGGCTCAGTCCTTGAATCAGAGCCTAGGAACCAGAAAGTCAGGGCACATGCCTGGGTTGCAGGCTTGGTCCCCACTGTGGGGATCATTTATGTTTCTCTCTCTCTCTCCCTTCCTCTCTGAAATGAATACAAATATATATATATATATATATATATATATATATATATATATATATATATATATTTTTTTTTTTAAACACCTTAGCCGAGCCAAAACCGGTTTGGCTCAGTAGATAGAGCGTCGGTCTGCAGACTGAAAGGTTCCGGGTTCGATTCCGGTCAAGAGCATGTACCTTGGTTGCGGGCACATCCCCAGTAGGGGGTGTGCAAGAGGCAGCTGATAGATGCTTCTCTCTCATCGATGTTTCTAACTCTCTATCCCTCTCTCTTCCTCTCTGTAAAAAAATCAATAAAATATGTTTAAAAAAACAAAACAAAATAAAAAACACCTCAGCCGAAATCGGTTTGGCTCAGTGGATGGAGCGTAAGCCTGCGGACTGAAAGGTCCCGTCCCAGGTTCCATTCCTGTCAAGGGCATGTATGTACCTTGGTTGCTGGCACATCCCCAGTGGGGGTTGTGCAGGAGGCAGCTGATCGATGCTTCTGACTCTCTATCCCTCTTCCTTCTGCTCTGTAAAAATCAATTATATATATATATATATATATATATATATATATATATATATATATATATTAAAAAACAACCAAAAAAAAAAAAACCCCAAAACAAAAACAGCACCTTAAATAGGGAGTCCATGGAGAAAGAAAGTGGAACAGCCATGAGCCCAGAGCCTGGCACCCACAGGCCCTCGCACCAGGAGCCCTGGGACTTGGCCTCAGCGCCCTGGGCTGGGCCTGGACGGGGTTGGGGGAGGGGGGGAGGGACAGAAGTCCGGTTCCCTTCACAGCCACCACCGGAACCCCCCACCCCCCTCCTGCCTCCTCCTCTGAACTTACCGCAGGACCCACTCAGCGCCAGAGCACCTGTTCCAAACACCCAGTGAGAACCGCCGGCCCCGCAGCCCTCAGCCCGCTGACGGCCATTTCCGCCACGGCCTCCATGGCCGCCTTCGCCGCCACCAGGGGGCGCCAGCGCCGTCGCCGGGCCGCACCCCCACCCCGGCCTCCCCCCGCCCCGCCCGCATCGAGTCCTTCTGAGCCCCGTCCTCCCGCGGCCTGGGACCCGCTCACCTACCGGCTCCGCTAGGTCTCTGCTCAGCGCCCAGCCGGGTCTTCGAGGCCTAGGGGGCGCTATACACTCCTTCCGGCCGCAAAGCCAGTGTCTTCTTCCACATCCGGGTCAAAGGGCGCGACATGCTCCTCCCCCCCTCCCCCACCCCCCACAGGTTCCTTTCACTCTGGTGAAGAGAATATGAACGGGCCCGGGGTGGCCCTATGAGGTCAATGGGAGGGAAAAGGGCAAATAAGTAATACTTCCTTCAATGACGGTTCAAAAAAAGAAAGAAAGAAACTGCCTAAAAGCCCTCAGCCTGTTTCTTCAGAGGTTGTCTTTGAAGGAGGTGCTTCCGCAGCCTGTCCTTGTCTCCTTTTCTGCTTCACAAAACCATCCTGCAGGTCTCCACCTCCACAGGTTCCCGCGCAGCAGGCCATCGCCCAGCAGCACCCTTTCTCCTGCCCCGGCCCCGGGGAGAGGGCGGCCCTGAGGGTGCGGAGGGGCTGTCACAGGCCCCAGGCTGGCCGGCCCTGTGCTGGGGAAGAGAGGCCAGGGCTGGCTTGGGCAAACACGGGTGTGACGTAATTTATGCCTGTATAGAGAACATTGTCCTTGTATATCTTCAAAGGAGAGCAATCTACATGTCCTACACCTGCCTGTGTTTCCCATACTTTCATCCTGTGTCAGCACATTGTCTTATTTTTCATTTTTTAATATATATATATATATATATATATATATATATATATATATATATAATTTTAGTGAGAATGGAAGGGAGAGGCAGACACTGAAACATGGATGTGAGAAACATTAGTCTGCTGCCTCCTGCACCCCTCACCCCACCCCCACCCCCCTACTGGGAACTGAGCCCCAAATCCAGGTATGTGACCCCCTGGTTCATAAGTTGACCCCCAACCACAGAGCCAAACTGGTAGGGCTGATTGTAACCAAATATGTCCCCTCACTTTGTTGGTTATCCAGTATACTGTATGTCCCTCAGTTCAAAAGTTTTCCAGCAGATGGTGCTAGACACTATTCAGCACAGAACTGGAGAGCAGGAATTTGTGATTCTGAAGAAAGGCCTACTTCTCTCCCTGAATAAATGGTCATCCACACAAAAACAGGGCAAAATCTGCATTGCTCTTTTATGTCTCTTCTCCCTGATGGTCACTGACTATTGTCTCTGTGGCCAGGATTCTAATGATTAAGTTTTAAATGACCATGTAGAGTTTGTTGACTGGAGGGCTCAGTGAATGAACTGATAAGGAGATGATTGGAGCTATAAGAAGATGCAGCCCTAGCTGGTTTGGCTTAATCGATAGTGTTGGCCTGTGGAGCAAAGAGACCCGGTCAAGGGCACTTCCCTTTGTTGTAGGCTCCTTCCGGCCCGGGGCCTGATTAGGGCCCTAGCAGGAGGCAACCAATAGATGAGTTTCTCCCACATTGATGTTTCTCTCTGTCTTTCTTTCTCTCTTCTGTTCTCTCTAAAAAAAAAATGGATGGAAAAATATCCTCTGGTGATATGTATATATATTCAAATGATTTTGAAATGTATATATATATCTATGAAGTGGCAGGCAAAACACAGGAATGAAGTTCATGTTTAGCAGCTTTCCTATTTAGGTGTTAGCTGAAAAGAACATGGTACTTTGTGTTTCATATTATCCAGGATCCTTCAATACATTAGAATATTCTGAAAGTTACAACCTTGCTTCCATAAATCCAATTTTTTTAATGGATTTTTATTAATTATGGTATCACATAATTGTCCTTATCCCCCCATTCCCATCCCAAACCCCTCCCTACATATTCCCCTACCCCCTTATTGTCCATGGTGCATGCACACAAGTCCTTTGGTTGATCTCTTCCCTTTACCCCCACCCTCCCCTACTTTCCCTCTGAGGTTTGAGAGTCTGATCGCTGCTTCTCTTTTTCTGGGTCTATCTTTGTTCACCAGTCTATGTTGTTCATTATTTCGTCTAGATGTGTGAGGTCATGTGATCCAAGAAATACCCTTATAAAAACCTAAACTGCGATAAGCCTTAATGGTTATCCTGAGAGGCAAATGAATCAGTCTGTAGTGAGTTCCTTTCTGGGCCAGCAGTTCTTTTGAGTCCCAGTTTCAATGTCAAATAGTTCCTTATGTGTACATGTCTGCCATGATATTTCAGATCTGGTTGGTGGACAAATGGTGGTAATGCAGGTCCGACCATCTCTTGTTTGATCGTGGGTATCCTTCAGCAATAGGCAGCCGCTGTCTGTTGGTATGGTGAGGCGTCCTCAGCATCTTCCATCTCTGAATTGTCTCTTCTGTCTTCATGGCTGGAGCACTTCTGTCTATTCCTCTCTGTTACTGGATTCCAGGTGGTCTCAGAGTTGTTTTCTGAAACTATACAAACATATTCTCGACCAAAAGTTAATACAGAGATATTCTCTTTAAATTTGACTTGGGATTCTTTTTCATCCCCACCCCACTCCCCCAAATAATTTTCCTCTTGCTTATTTTGACTCCATGCGTGTATTTTTATGGATATCTTGCTGTTAGCGTTTCAAATAAAGGTTAATTTTCTTAAGTACAAAAAAAGTTTTTAGATGTAAATTATTCTCAGTATATTTTTCCTTACATGATATTCTTCCACTGTCACCCCCTTTTTTACTTTAGATAATTGGAGACTTCTGGAGATTTTATTGTTAATCTTGATATCTTTTACATTTTAATTATTTGCGCTACACTATGACTGCATTAGGTTCATAACATGTTGTGCAATTTTACCATGAGGCGCTCTGCCAATAAGAATTTTTGTTAATACTATAGGAACAGCATTTTGTACAGTACACTCAGTTTTTCTAGAATATTAATTTACTTCTATTAGCCACATTGATTTTCTCTGAGAAATTGGGTACTATTCATATGTCAGACTCAACACTCTAGCAACTATCTTATTTACCCTGTGTGTATTAGTGGAATTGATTGTTTGGCTTCTTGAGAAGGGCCTGAGAATTCCAGCTATTAGGCTGGACTTGGAAATTAGAAAACCACTTGCCCCCACCATGGGTACAAGGCCTCTCAAACAAGTCTTGTTGCAGTGAAATGGCAGCTGCTGTCAGCCACGTCTCTGTTACATGGGTCCCAATTTGAGCTGTGCATGGGAAGTGAAGCAGCCATGGGGGAAGGAGACCTCCCTCAGAATGGGAGAATGTTCAGGCGCCTGCTAGGTTGCAAGAGGGGTGGTAAGGGTCTGTGCCCCACCTCCGTTGCTCCCCAAGTTCTCTCCTGATGGCCCCTCTGTGACTGTGCCTGTCTTAGGTTGTTCCTTCCTTGAGGAATCTTACCCGTCTCTGGCTAACCAGCCATCCTCTGGGGCCAAGCAGGGTGATGTGAGGTTTAGTTCTGTCTCCTTGGTGACCTATGCCCCATGGGCTCCACACCCAGCACCTGCCTCGGGAACCCCTCACCTGCTGGCAAGGTCCAGGCGTTGATCTCATATTTTTGGGACTCCATGTTTCTTCTCCAGAGAGGGCCTAGCTACCCCCACTGGGCGGGCGGGACATCCGTGGTGCCAGCCACGTTGGTGCTTCAGCCTTGGCATGAACTAAAAGGTCAGGCAACAGTTGTGGGCATCTGGACCATGAGAAAAGGTTCATTTTTGGCCAAAAGGGCAAGACAGGCCAATATAGAATGCTCAGGTGCCTTCTCAGGAGGCCCTCTGCATAGTGGAAGGGATGAGGTCCTTTCATGTAGTTTTTAAATTGCTGTCAGACATTCAAAGGATTGGTTTGTATGTTTTTGGGGGATAATTGTACAATATGCTGTTGTAATTCTAAAATATCTATAGCTGTGTTGCTTTTGTCTCCAACCGCCAACAAAGTGTGTGTGTGTGTGTGTGTGTGTGTATTAATAAAATAAATCATTCTTTATTGATAGTCCTTGATGGGAGATACTGTTATAGGTAATGGGGATAACCCAAATCTGGGAACAATTATAATGACTTTGTAGAATAATATCATGTAAGGATATTCTTTGCTCTAGGTCATGGAAATTCCATTTTAAACTGGTTGTCAATTTCTTTTTGCTTAGGCAAGGTTTTTATTTCATTTTCTACACCTTTCCCAGGAGGAAGTAGTGATGGTCCCTTCCTTTGGTGTCCTCACAAGCCAGAAACTTCTATTTAATTTTACACACAAAGGAGCAGTAGCTTAATTTTGTGTTCTACAAAAGGGGAGCTGGGTGGTGCGCTCTATGTAGTTATACTTCCTTGTCCCACCAGTAGTCCTCCTGGATGACTAAGGTGTTTGGTATCATCAGTGACTACTTTGGGCAGGAGGATCAACCCAGGTAAGGGCTCCCACCCATGCAGGATTAGGAACATAGGTCCAGAAATACTTACCCAATAGCCCCAGGTTATATTACCGTACAGCTGATGCCTGCTAGCCTGGCGGTAAAGGCGTTCTCAGGTGTTCTTGGGGTTCTGGTTACCTCACACTTTCTTCTCTCTCTCTCTCTCTCTCTCTCTCTCTCTCTCTCTCTTATAATAATATTATTATTATTGTTTTACATATGTGTTCTTATCCCTCCCTTATCCCCCACCCTCCACCTATACTCCACCCCCATTTATCTGTGGCCATTGATGAGGCTCATAAGTATGCCCACAAGTCTCTTGGTTGATTTCTCCCCCTTACTCCCAGCGATCCCCTCCTTCTCTGGTGTTTGGGGTTCTGATCCATATTACTCAGTCTCTGGGTCTGTTCTTATTCATCAGACTATGCCATTCACTATATTCCATAAATGAGTGATATCATGTGATGTTTATCTTTCTCTGCCTGGCTTATTTCACTTAGCATAATGGACTCCATCTCCCTCCAAGTTGCTGCAAATGGTAGGAAGTCTTTCTTTTTTACTGCAGCATAGTATTCCATTGAGTAGATGTACCACAGTTTTTTAATCCATTCATCTGCTGATGGGCATTTCGGCTGTTTCCAAATCTTAGCTATGGTGAATTGTGCTGCTATAAACATAGGGGTGCATATATCCTTTCTGATCCGTGTTTCCATTTTCTTGGGATATATTCCTAGGAGTGGAATCATTGGGTCAAATGGGAGTTCCATTTTTAGTTTTTTGAGGAAACGCCATACTGTTCTCCACAGTGGCTGCACCAGTCTGCATTCCCACCAGCAGTGTAAAAGAGTTCCTTTTCCTCCGCATCCTCGCCAACACTTGTCATTTGCTGTTTTGTTGATGATAGCCATTCTGACTGGTGTAAGATGGTACCGCATTGTTGTTTTGATTTGCATCTCTCTGATGATTAATGACTTTGAGCATGTTTTCATATGTCTCTTGGCCTTCCTTCTGTCTTCTTTAGAAAAGTGTCTATTTAGCTCAGTTGCCCATTTTTTAATTGGGTTGTTTATATTCTTTTTGTTAAGTTGTATGAGTTCTCTGTAAATTTTGGAGATTAAACCCTTATCAGTGATATCGTTGGCAAATATGTTCTCCCATGCAGTGGGGTTTCTTGTTGTTTTACTGATGGTTTCCTTTGCTGTGAAAAAGCTTTTTATTTTGATGTAGTCCCATTTGTTTATTTTATTTTTAGCTTCCATTGCCTTAGGAGCAGTATCAGTGAAGAAGTTCTTTCGGCATATGTCTGAGATTTTCCTGCCTGTGGATTCCTCTAGTATTTTTATGGTTTCCCGTCTTATGTTTAAGTCCTGTGTCCACTTTGAGTTTATTTTTGTGTATGGTGTAAGTTGGAGGTCTAGTTTCATTCTTTTGCATGAATCTGTCCAATTTTCCCAGCACCATTTGTTGAAGAGACTGTCTTGTCTCCATTGTATATTCATGCCTCCTTTGTCAAATATTAATTGAGCATAGTGGCTTGGGTCAATATCTGGATTCTCTATTCTATTCCATTGGTCTATATGTCTGTTCTTGTGCCAGTACCAGGCTGTTTTGAGAACAGTGGCTTTGTAATACAGCTTGAAGTCTGGTACAGAGATCCCTCCTACTTGATTCTTCTTTCTCAGGATTGCTGTGGCTATTCGGGGTCTTTTTTTATTCCAGATAAATTTTTGGAGACTTCTTTCTAGGTCTGTGAAATATGCTGTTGATATTTTAATGGGGAATGCATTAAATCTATAGATTGCTTTGGGTAGTATGGACATTTTGATGATGTTGATTCTACCAATCCATGAACATGGTATGTTCTTCCATCTGTTTACATCTTCCTCTATCTCTTTTTTCAGTGTTGTGTAGTTTTCTGCGTATAAGTCTTTTACCTCCTTAGTTAAGTTTATTCCTAGGTATCTTAATTTTTTTGGTGCGATGGTAAATGGGATTGCTTTCTTTGTCTCTCTTTCTGTAAGTTCATTATTGGTGTATAGAAATGCCATAGATTTCTTGGCGTTGATTTTGTATCCTGCTACCTTGCCGAATTCATTTATTAAGTCTAATAATTTTTTTATGGACTCTTTAGGGTTTTCTATGTATAGTATCATGTCATCTGCGAATAAGGACAGTTTTACTTCTTCTTTTCCAATTTGGATGCCTTTTATTTCTTCTTCTTGTCTGATCGCTATAGCTAGTACTTCCAGCACTATGTTGAACAGGAGTGGTGAGAGTGGGCATCCCTGTCTTGTTCCTGTTCTTAGAGGGAATGGTTTTAGTTTTTGCCCATTGAGTATGATGTTGGCTGTGGGTTTGGCATAAATGGCTTTTATTATGTTGAGATATGAACCTTCTATCCCTACCTTACTGAGAGTTTTTATCAAGAAAGGGTGTTGGATTTTGTCAAATGCTTTTTCTGCATCAATGGATATAACTATGTGATTTTTATCTCTCAATTTGTTTATGTGATGTATCACATTTATTGATTTGCGGATATTGTACCATCCTTGCATCCCTGGTATAAATCCTACTTGATCATGGTGTATGATCTTTCTGATGTACTGCTGGATCCGATTTGCTAGAATTTTGTTGAGGATTTAGGCATCTATGTTCATGAGGGATATTGGCCTGTAATTCTCTTTCATTGTGTTGTCCTTATCTGGTTTTGGTATTAGGGTGATGCTGGCTTCATAGAAGGAGTTTGGAAGTGTTCCTTCTTCTTGAATTTTCTGGAGTAGTCTAAGGAGCATAGGTTTTAGTTCTTCCTTGAATGTTCGGTAAAACTCTCCTGTGAAGCCATCTGGCCCCGGGCTTTTGTTTGCTGGAAGCTTTTTGATGACTGCTTCAATTTCATCCATAGTTATCTGCCTATTGAGATTTTTAGTATCTTCTTGATTAAGTTTTGGAATGTTGTATTTTTCTAGGAATGTGTCCATTTCCTCCAAGTTGTCCAGTTTATTAGAATAGAGTTGCTCATAGTATTTTTTAACAATCCTTTGTATTTCATCTGGGTCTGTTGTTATTTCACCTCTTTCATTTCTGATTTTGTTTATTTGGGTCCCCTCTCTTTGCTTTTTGGTGAGCCTGGCTAGTGGTTCATCAATCTTATTTATCCTTTCAAAGAACCAGCTCTTGGTTTTATTGATCTTTTGTATTGTTTCTTTGGTCTCTATGTCATTCATTTCTGCTCTGATCTTTATTATTTCCTTCCTTCTGTTCACTGTGGGTTTTTCTTGTTGCTGTCTTTCTAACTCTTTGAGTTGTTGAGTTAGATTATTTATTAACACTTTTTGTTGTTTTTTGAGGTATGCCTGTATAGCTATAAATTTTCCTCTCAGTACTGCTTTCATTGTATCCCATAGTATTGATATTGTTGTGTTTTTATTGTCATTAGTCTCCAGGAATTTTTTAATTTCTTCTTTGATCTCATTGTTTACCCAATCATTGTTTAATAGCATGTTATTCAACCTCCAAGTGTTTAAATTTTGGGGGGTGTTTTTCTTATAGTTTATTTCTAATATTATGCCATTGTGGTCTGAGAAAATGCTTGGTATGATTTCAATCTTTTTGAATTTGGGGAGACTTTGTTTGTGACCCAAAATGTGGTCTATTTTTGAAAATGTCCCATGTGCACTTGAGAAGAATGTATATTCTGTGGCTTTGAGGTGAAATGTTCTGAAGATATCAATTAAGTCCATCTGATCTAGTGAGTCATTCAGAATTGCTGTTTCTTTGCTGATTTTTTGTTTAGTTGATTTATCCATTGATGTCAGTGGCGTATTAAAGTCTCCTACTATGATTGTGTTGTTGTCGATTTCTCCCTTGATATCTTCCAGGAGATTTTTTATGTATTTGGGTGCTCCTACATTGGGTGCATATATGTTTATTAGGGTTATATCTTCTTGTTGTATCGATCCCTTTATTATTATGAAGTGGCCTTCTTTATCTTTTGTTATGGCCTTTACTTTGAGGTCTATTTTGTCAGAAATAAGTACTGCTACCCCAGCTTTTTTTTCATTTCCATTTGCCTGAAATATGTTTTTCCATCCCTTCACTTTCAATCTATATGAGTCCTTTTTTCTGAGGTGGGTCTCTTGTAGACAGCATATAAATGGGTCATGTTTTTTTATCCATTCAGCCACTCGATGTCTTTTGAGTGGAGCATTTAGTCCGTTTACATTTAAGGTTATTATTGAAATGAAATTGTTTGTAGCCATTTTTATTTTTTTGAGACTGTTCCTTCTTAACATTTTATTTTACACCAGCCCTTTTAGCATTTCTTGCATTGCTGGCTTGGTCGTGATAAACTCCCTTAGCATTTTTTTTGTCTGTGACTCTCCTTATTTGTCCTTCAATTTTGAATGATAACCTTGCTGGATAGAGTATTCTTGGATTTAATCCCTTGGTTTGCATCACTTTGTAGATTTCTTTCCATTCTTTTCTGGACTGATGTGTTTCTGTTGAGAAATCATTTGATAATCTAATGGGGGTTCCCTTGTATGTAACTTTCTGTCTCTCTCTTGAAGCCTTTAAGATTCTCTCTTTGTCCTGAATATTTGCCATAGTAATTATGATGTGTCTTTGTGTGGGTCTATTCGGGTTCATTCTGTTTGGGACTCTCTGGGCTTGTATGACTTTTTTCTTTGCTACCTCAGGGAAGTTTTCTGACATTATTTCTTCAAATATTTCTTCTAAACCTTGTTCTTCCTTTTGTTCTGGCACCCCTATTATTCTTATGTTGCTTCGTTTCATGTTGTCCCATAGCTCCCTTAGGCTTTCCTCCTGTCTTTTAAGTTTTTTCTCCAATTGCAATTCAACTTGGCTGTGTTTTGCTTCCCTGTCTTCTAGTTCACTAATTCGGTCCTCTGCTTCTCCTAGTCTACTGTTGAAGCTTCCCAGGGTGTTTTTTATTGCATCTATATCATTCTTCATTTCTTCTTGATTTTTCCATAAGTTGTTGATTTTTTCATCCATTTCTTCTTGTTTCTTGCATATGATGTTAATTTTTCCTTCCAACCGATTTAAGACCTCCATGATCCTTATTCTGAATTCTTTTTCTGGCAAATTGCAGGCTTCTGTGTCACTTAGCTGTCTTTCTGGTGTTTCCTCATTTTCCTTTGGTGAGATCTTTGCTTACCCATTTTTGGTCTTACTGACTGATCTAGATGTTGAGCTTTGCAGGGGCTACTCCTTGGGTGTCAATAGCTTCTCTATCTGCAGTTTCTCTATGGCAGTAGCTACAGTTAGCTGCAGTTCCTCTGGTGGGTGCTGTTCGCAGCAATGGTGCCTCCTCTGGTTTGTGGGGGAAGTTTCTCGTATAGCTTCTGTTCCTTGGGCAGTGTTGGGCTGATTATGAGGTTGCTATGAATCTGGATGCTCCCTCAGCTGCTGCTCCCTGGGCCAACAAGACTCAACACCGAGGGAACTAAACACAGATGTACTCACGACACCAAAAACCCCAGTATAAGTGACCCCCTGAGAAAAGAGATATTGGACAGTGAAAAGAGAGCACAAATGCTATAGAGGAGAGAGGAAGATATATGGAATAAAAGACAGAAGACTAAGAGGATTGAAGCAGAATTTGTAGAGGCTAAACTTATATAGTGAAAATAAGATTGAGAACTGGATGACTATGGGGAAGGCCTCAATTTAGTATTAAGGAAGTAGAAAGGGAATAATTGGATGAAAGGAAAGAGAATTTAAAAAATGGTAAATTTACATAAAGAAATTAACTTCAAAAATGGTATAAAAAATTAAAAATAGCAAATAAAAAATAGTGATGAGAAATAAGGTGGACAGATATAAAAGAAAAGTAACAGACCTGAACCAGAAAACAAAGAAGAAAAGAAGAAAAAAATGCAGAAAGGGAGAAAGAAAGAAAGAAAGAAAGAAAGAAAAAAAGAAAGAAAGAAAAAAAGAAAGAAAAATAGAAAGAAAGAAAGAAAAAAAGAAAGAAAGAAAAAAGAAAGAAAAACAGAAAAAAGGAAGGAAGGAAGGAAAAAGGAAAGAAAAAAAAAAAGGAAAAATAAAAATAAAAGTGGGGGAAAAAAAGTAGAGTGTCTTCTTTTGGCTGGGTTATGATTCCGTTTGTATTGTTCTATCAGTTTCCTGGTTGCTATATCCTCAGGGATTATTCAGATTTCTTGTTTTACTCAATGTGTGATCGGGGGTGTGGCTACGTTGGTTGCCCGGAGACTGGAGGGCGGGGCTGTCTCTCGGGAGAAAATGGCGACTGTGCTTACGGAGATGACTCAGCACCAGGTCTGTGACCACCTCCCCCAGATCACCCACTCTTCCCCAATTCCACAAGCCCACACCCTCTCCCGCACCTCAGCCATGGGTAAGTGTATCTCAAAGGTCCTGTGAACCAGGTTTAGTGGGAGGAGGCACAGGCACCAGCGCGAGGAGGGATTTCGTTTCTAAGAGCTTCTCTCTTGTCGGCACTGTGAGATCCAGTTTACCTTTCAGAGTTTACTCAAATCTAAATCCAGACACTTAGGATCAGAATCCCTGACCTCCCTAAGTCCCTTGGTCCCCCTCCCTTTTATTTTCTCACAGAAATGCTTAGCCTGTCCTCAGGGATGCGGCCCAGCACCCTGTAGATTCCCCCCTGCCTCTGGTCGCTGAGGCTCCGCAGATTCTCCCGCTTTGATCTTTGATTTTACCTTACTTCCGGAACTTCTGCCCTTCCTGGGTGTAAACTATCTCACCAGCTGCGTCTCCTCGCCAAATTTGGGCTGAATTCCACTCGTTTCAGCTGCTCCCTCCACCCGCTCTGGGACTAGGCTCTGGACGCGTCCTTCCACTACGCCGCCATCTTCGCCGCCCACCCATAAATCCAATTTTTATTTTTTATTTATTTATTTTTTAAAATATATTTTATTGATTTTTTTACAGAGAGGAAGGGAGAGAGGGATAGAGATCTAGAAACATCGATGAGAGAGAAACATTGACCAGTTGTCTCCTGCACACCCCACACAGGGGATGTGCCCACAACCAATGTGCATGCCCTTGACCGGAATCGAACCTGGGACCTTTCAGTCTGCAGACTGACGCACTGTCAGCGGAGCCAAACCGGTTTCAGCATATAAATCCAATTTTTAAATTAACTCTGAACAATTCAGTTTTTACACACTTCCCTCCTGTGCCCAGCCACGGTTTCCCCTTCCCACTGACCTCTATAAGAGCGCCAGGAAAAGACTCCCTACCAGAACCTAAGGGGAACCAGGCCAGGTTCTGATCTTCGGGAAGAACCTCCAGGGGTTCCACAGGGAGGGGGGTGCTGTCGGAACCGGGTGGGTAGTCTTGGCAGCAGCACCCAGGCCAGGATTGTGCCTCACAGCCTCAGTGAGCAGGACTCTGGAAAGAGCCAGAACCTTAGACCCTTGTGCAGGTTGACCACAGCCATGGCCCAGGGCTGGGAGTGGGGTGACCTGTATGTAATGTGTGGAGGTGAGGAGAGGGGTGGGGATCAGAGTTACCCAGAAACAGGAAAGGCAATTACCTTTGGGTGGCCAGCCTCCTGACAGGCACTTCCAGAGGCACCCCCAAATATGCCACATGACTGACACTGTTAAGCAACTTCCATTCAAGAGGAGCCAGAGGAAAAAGCAAGAAGAGGAACCCCTGTGTAAGAAGCACCTTGAGGTTGTGGCCCTGTTCTGAGAGAAGGACCTGGAGCTGCTGTGTGCCCAGTGCAGGGTCTCCTCCCCCCACTGCCAGGCACAGCCCCTAAGGTCCCTGAGCAAGTGCAGCTAGTCACAGGAGGGCACTCCAAGGCCACACTGAGGCCCTGAGGGAGCAGGTGGAAGGTGCTGCAAAGGGTTAGAAATAAGTTTCAAAATCATTTGAATTGCTTTGGAAGGTGGAGAAGCAAATGGGGGAATTACACTCTGAGTTGCAACAATTTGAGAGTTTGCTAGGAAAAGAGAAGGAACTCCTCTTTTTTTTCTTTTTAAAGATATATTTTATCGACTTTTTAAAGAGAGGAAGGGAAAGGGATAGAGAGTTAGAAACATCAAGCAGCTGCCTCCTGCACACCCCCTACTGGGGATGTGCCTGCAACCAAGGTACATGCCCTTGACTGGAATCGAACCTGGGGACCTTTCAGTCAGCAGGCCAACTCTCTATATCCACTGAGCCAACCCTGTTAGGGCAAGAAGGAACTCTGTTTAAAACCAAAGGTAAGTCGAGACTCGTTTGGCTCAGTGGATAGAGCGTCAGCCTGCGGATTGAAAGGTCCCGGGTTCAATTCCTGTCAGGGGCATATACCTTGGTTGGGGGCACATCCCCCCATTAGGGGGTGTGCAAGAGGCAGCTGATCGATGATTCTCTCTCATAGATGTTTCTAACTCTCTATCCCTTTCTCTTCCTCTCTAAAAAATCAATAATAAAATATATTAAAAACCACAGGTCAAAGACAGCATTATGCTGAAACCAGTTTGGATAGTGGATAGAGCATCAGCCTGTGGACTGAAAGGTCCTGGGTTCAATTCCGGTCAAGGGCATGTGCCTTGGTTGCGGGCGCATCCCCAGTAGCAGGTGTGCAGGAGGCAGTTGATCCATGTTTCTCTCTCATTGATGTTTCTAACTCTCTGTCCTTCTCCCTACCTCTCTGTAAAAAAATCAATGAAATATATTTTTAAAGGAGAGAGAGAGAGAGAGAGAGAGAGAGAGAGAGACAGCATTGTTCCAGGGAAACTGAATGAAACAAAGTAACTGGAACCATCCATCAGCAGCTGCACAGCTGTGTCCTTGGCTGGGACTTCACAGTTTCTCTTCCTGTGTGGCAGGCAGGTTCAGGGTTGTGTCTGTAAACTGCCCGTATCTGGGGAGGGGGGTTGTGCTGTTCACAGGAACAGGTTACAGCTTATTGTGAGGATGCAGGGAGCAAGGAATGGACTTGACCCAGACCTCTGAAATTGAAGGGTAAAGTCCCCCACTCCTTTCACTGTAGGCGCTGAGATTGCACATTCTGAAGAGGGGTGACCCAGAGTCATACATTCCTGGGTGACAAAAGCAACAGGCTTTTCATATTTCAGTTTCCTCAGCAAGAAAGATGGGATTAAATGTCTTGGGGAGGACCAAAAATGTGCCGGTGATATGCTGCCTATAACTTTATCTGGTCTGATTGAATGACAGGGATCCTTCTCCCCACCAACCAGACTCTCTGAACTTCCTGTCTCCTCTACCCTGGCCCTCCCCTTCCTCCCCAGAGGAGGAGCCACCCTTCTCTGCTGGGCGTGATGTGGGGGAGGGTTGTAATAACCCCACCCTCTTATACAAATTCAGGTCCAGATCTCATGACAGAGCATATGATCTGGGGAGAGACTGGCTTCAAGGTCTTTCTGGGAGGAAGGTCTCAGCAAACTGGGGTACAGACCGCCTCAAGACCTGCTGCTCAGAGTCCGGAGGTGGAACCGCGTGGCTGTGGCAGGTAAGACCCAGGGCTTCCTGAGCACCCAGCCGGAAGGGCTGAAGCATCGCACCTTGAAAGGGAATCCAAACTTGAATTTGGCTTAATTTATTTACTTATATTTTTCAATTATAGTTGTCATTATATTAGTTTCATGTGTACAGCGTAGTGGATAGACATTTATATATACCTTATGAAGTGACTCCCCCAACTCCATACATGGTTATTATACTATTATTTACCGTATTTGCCGGCGTATAAGACGACTGGGCGTATAAGACGACCCCCTAACATTTCCACTAAAAATACAGAGTTTGTTATATACTCGCAGTAAAAGACTACCCCTCACTTGGAGGCATATTTTTCAGGGCCAAAAAATCGTCTTATACTCCGGCAAATACGGTACTATATTCCTTGTGGGGTTTGCCTTTATTTAATTAATTGGTTTTATAAATTGAATGAGACAGAGAGAGAGAGAGAGAGAGAAAGGGAAAGAGATTGTTTTACTTATTTATGCATTCATTGGTTGATTCTTGTATATACCTGACTATCAGGATGCTCTATAAACACCTGAACTAGGAGGCCAGCTAATGTTGAGCATCAGTGCATTGAGCATCCGCCTATAAAACAGGAGGTCACGGTTCAATTCCTGGTCAGGGCACATGCCCCAGTTGGCTCCATCCTCAGTGGGGAGGCATGCAGGAGGCAGCAGATCAATGATTCTTCCTCATCATTTTTGTTTCTATCTTTCCCTGTCCCTTCCTCTCTGAAATCAATAAAAAAACAAAACAAAACAAAACGCACACACACACACACAAAGAAGCACACATGAGGTTTATTACGATTTCTTTGGCCCTTTCAGAGCCTTATACTAAGTCACCCAAATGCTTACTAAAAATATGCATATTTTTATCAAGCATATGGAGGGGTTGGAAATGGGAATATCTATGGATGAGAAAGTGATGGTGAGTGTCTTCAGAGACCCGCCTCCTAGCAGTGGGTCCCAGGTGAACCCGGAGAGGGGATGATGTGGGACAGGAGGTAGGAGCCTTGGTTTCCTGAGCCCATGCTCCTGCAGGCCTGATCCCATTCCCCAAGGCAATCCTAACTTCTCTTCAAGTTTGTTGGTTTGTTTTTGCTGTTTCATATACTATATTTTTTCTTCATCTTTATTGTTGAAAGTATTACATCTGTCCCCTTTTTTGCTTCTTTTTTATAACATGTTTTTCTTTTTCTGTTGATCCACCCCTAAGGCATCCCTTAAACACCCAGCCTTTATTTTTATTAAAATTACAGATATCTCCCATTTCCCTCCCTTTACTCCCCCTGCTCCCAGCTCCCACCCCCCACCCACCTTCCAGGTCTTCACTATCCTATTGCCCGTGTCCATGTATAACACATTTTATTATGGTTTGCCTGAGCCTTGTCCTAAAGTCAAACAAATGCTTGCTAAAAATACCCTGATCCCAGCCTGACCTAAAGGTGACCAATAACTGTGTGTGTTATTGGTCAAAGCCCCAAGAACAGCACCTGTGGAATCCCTTCCAGGATGTCTCGGTGAGGCCTGGTTTGTGCATAGATGGGAGTGGACAGATTACAGCCTAGGGTCTTGATATACTAGTTCTTCAATCCTTTGATCTTCTTTAATCTAACCATCTGCTTGCTTGCAAACACTTTTTTTCACTGTGGGGAATGCAGATCTCAAACCTGCATGAGTTTGCAGCAGTCAAAGGGGAATTCATGATTCTGTCCTTACCTTTCTAACCCGGTGTTAGGGGAAGTGAGCCATCATGGAGTCAGGGGAAGCTGGGATGAGAAAGAAGTGACAATGCACTGGGAGCTGGCCTCAGCACTGGAGACAAACAAGGGGGTCTGCTTGTACAGGTGCTGGGATCAGAGGGAGCTGAACCTGCTAGAAAGGGGAAGGAAGGTGACAGGTGCAGACAGCTTGGTGCTGGCATGGGCCGCAGTCAGGACAGCCTCAGCAAGGAAACAGGCAGACTCAGAGCTGGCATCTCTGTGTGTACATTATACAGCCAGGCACTCAGCTTGGTCTGTTGGTCAAATCCATTGCATCAAAAACATTGTTCCCTTACTTCTCTTTGGGCCCTTACAACAAATACCGGCCAATAGGAAGACTCAACCCCCAGGGGCAGAAACAGGCCCCCAAGTCACCCTGAATTTAAGCCTGAGACAACTGGGTAGCAATCTCCAAGGAACAGAACACACTGTTTTAGAGTCTTAACTCTTCCCCTAAAGTGTCCAGCTGCTCCTCTTTAGCCAGCGTAGACTGAACTAAGGAACCAAAGACCGAGTTTCCTTTGAGGTGGGGTCCACTGGGGATAGAGGGCAGCTGCCTTCTCCCCAAGCTTGGTGTGCTCTGAGTGGGTCTGTGTCTGGCAGTGCCGGGTCCTGGGCTGCTGGTCAGGCTGCAGGTCCACAGGGTTTCTCTCTGCCTTCCTGGCCTCCAGAGCAGTGCCCTGTGGCCCAGCACGCCAGGTGGCTGTCGCTAAAGCTGGGATACCAAGACCGAAGGGGCCATGCCCCCAAACCCGCCTCTCAGTCTTGCTTGCATGGGTGGGGCCAAAACCCGCTGCAGGGGACTGGTACCACCACATGGGGAGGCTCACAGCAGGGAGAGGTTCGCCCTGACCTACCAGCATTGGTGATCATCTCAGTGCCCAGCTGATTGAATTCGTCCCACAGAGATTCATCTCAAGTTGCACCCTCACACTGACCACTTTCACATTCTTCTTCTTTTTTTTTCTTTGTGGGCCGTTTTTGGAAAGTTATATTTCTTCTTCTTCTTCTCCCCCCCCCCCCCCCCCCCCCCGCATTCTTCTTTACCCGCCTTGGCAGCAGCCACACAACTGCCCCGGGGCCCTCGTACTCAACACTGGTGCTGGCAGGGGCACCTGTGGCCAATGGGTCATCACAGTCATAGCAACCGGTTGTTCCAGTCCTTCTGCCATAATGGTCTCTGGGCTTTTATTAGAGATATTTGTAATCCTTACCCTAGGATATTTTTCCATTGATTTTTAGAGAAAGTGCATGAGAGAGGGAGAGACAGAGAGAAACATACCATAGATGTGAGAGAAACACATTGATTGTTTGCTTCCTGCATGTACCCCAACCAAGGCCAGGGAGGAGCCTGCAATCAAGTATATGCACATGACCAGAATTGAACTCCAGACCCTTTGGCTCCCAGGACGATGCTCTTCCACTGAGCCAAACGGGCTAGGGCTATAGGAGCTATTTAGATGGTTTGACAAATAATATCAATTTTCTGATTTTCAGTCATACCAGATGGCTTCCTCACTCAAAGAGAATGAATGTGTTCTACCATAATAGGTGTAATTGATGATTTTATTTTCATTTCATCTCTTTAGGATCTTGTCCCCACAAATCCTTATCACTAATGGGTAGCTTACTGTTGATAATGAATTAAAGGAACAGTTTCAGTGAGTGTTTGTTTCAATTTGCATCATTACTCTGATCTCCAATTTTGTTTATTCTGAGCATCACGTGAAAATCAATTTTTTGAGTTAGGGGGTCCTCAAGGAAATCTAACCTAGTCAAAATCCCATCTGCTTTTCTGTACAGAGCTGAATATATCCTGCAGCTGAGAAGTTAAAGAAAAAAAAGTAAACTTTTAAAAAATATATGTTTAAAGAATAATTAGATCTTTTTAAAAAACCTATTTTATTGATTTTTTTACAGAGAGGAAGGGAGAGGGATAGAGAGATAGAAACATCAATCAGCTGCCTCCTGCACAGTCCCTACTGGAGATGTGCCCACAACCAAGGTACATGCCCTTGAACAGAATCAAACCTGGGACCCTTCAGTCCTCGGGCCAATGCTCTATCTATCTTGAGCCAAACTGGTTAGGGCAGTAAATTATGATATATTATAAATTCAGCACAATAACAAATAAACTGTTTAAGCCAAATAGTGCCGAATCCATTTCTTAGGTTTTTCTGAAGATTAAAATGATTGAATTTGGGAATTTTAGTCTTCTTTTCCAGTCTCTTAGAAATAAGAATGTTATGTAACTTTCTCCAGGTTCCCCAGATGGTAGGTCACTAAGGATGGAAACGGCCCCAGGATTGGTGATCTAGTCCCTAATGCATGCACTTGCCACACTCCCATGCAGCACCATTGTAGGTGACTTGGTTTGGGTGGGTTGTGCTGATAGACAAATCAGTGGTTGCTGATTGAAATGTGGCAGTGAGCAGGACCACAATGGTGGCCTTTTTTACATGCAACAATCTTTTCTCACCTGCAGGAATGAATGGGCACTTTAGAACCACATCTGCTTTCTGA
Organism: Vespertilio murinus; assembly: GCA_963924515.1. NCBI lineage: Eukaryota > Metazoa > Chordata > Mammalia > Chiroptera > Vespertilionidae > Vespertilio > Vespertilio murinus. Next base: position 57,447,403 of record OZ004708.1, read on the forward strand.
CCAAGAATTTCTGAACTTGGATTCAACTAGTGTGTGATCAGCAGGAGGTGGTGAACCGAGCTCCTATGGACACGTGCGGCCACTGGTCTCACAGGAAGGAGCCATTCTGGACAGCAAGGCCAGTGAGATCTGAGGGTACATTGCTTCTCAGTGGAGAGGTCTCCCAGAGCCCAGCCTCCTGCAGAAACCCACCTCAGTCCCGTCCTTCTTTCAGGGCCCAATGGCGACTGATGCAGCTCTGGCAAGACTCCCGGCAGAAATCAACTGTCCCATCTGCCTGGAAGCTCTGCAAGACCCTGTCACCATCGAATGTGGGCACAACTTCTGTCGCTCCTGCATCCAGCAGTCCTGGGCTGATCTGCGGGACAGGTACCCTTGCCCTGTGTGCCGTCGCCCATGCCAAGAGAGGTCCTTGAGGAGCAACACCCAGCTGGGAAGGATGGTTGACATGGGCAAGATTCTCCAATCCACCAGGAGCATGAAGAAGAGGCAGGAAGAGAAGGGCTTGTGTGAACAGCACAACCAGGCCCTGACCCTCTTCTGTGAGAAGGACCTAAAGCTGTTGTGTGCCCTGTGCGCTCAGTCCCCTGACCATCTGGGCCACCAGGTGAGGCCCATGGGGGAGGCTGCCTCTCATCACAGGCTAAGGCTCTACAGTTACATCTGTAAGCAGATAGTAGATGCTCAGAAGTTAATATGCATTCAAGGCAAAAAACCCTTAGAACTAAGAGAGCAGGTGCAAAAACAGAAACAGAAATTAGCCTCTGAATTTGAGCAACTGTCTCAATTAATAAAGCGTGAGAAAGAGGCAGTTCTCTCAAGGCTAGCTGCAGAGGAGAAGGACATTCAACAGAAACTCATTGCAAACACAACTGCATTTTCAGACTATCTTTCCAACCTCAGAGGTCTAGGAAAGGAGGTGGCAGAGAAGAAGCATGTGAAGCCAGATGTGAAAATGCTGATGGATATCAAGGGTGTCCACCACCGTTGTGATAACCTGAAACCCCCAGATATCTATTGGTTCCAGTTCAGGAGAGAAGAATTCAGTCTTCCTCCGCAGTGTTCGGCTCTGCAGAAAGTGATACAGAGATTTAGAGAAGAAGTTACCCTGGACCCTGAAACTGCACATCCCAATCTGCTGGTGTCTGAGGATAGAAAGTCTGTGACATTTGTGAAGAAAAAGCAAAGAGTTCCTTGGAATCTAAAGCGATTTTTGGTGGACCCAGTTGTCCTGGGTACTGAAGGGTTTGACTGTGGCCGACATTACTGGGAGGTCCAGGTGGATGACAAGCCTGAGTGGGCCGTGGGGGTCTGTAAAGCCTTCCTTTCCAAGGAGAAAAAGCAGCGCCCGCGAAGTCAGAAGAGCAGATGTTGGACGATTCAGCTGCAGGATGGTGACTATGTGGCACGAGGGTCTGCTCCTGTCACCCTTGTGCTGAAGGAAATGCCCAGAGGGATTGGCATCTATCTGGACTATGAGTTGGGTCAGGTTTCCTTTTACAGTTTGAATGACATGTCTCACATCCATTCCTTCAGGGACACATTTTCTGAAGTGTTAAAGCCTTACTTCTATATCGGATGTGACCCCAAACCTGTTTCTGTCTGTGCTTTAAGAGATTAGGAAGGATGAACTGTCACTTTGCTCTATTTTTCTTCCTGTGATTTATGGACAGAAGAAAGAATTTGGTACGACTGAGTGAATCTAGCACCGATAAAGAACATTAGTTAATACTTATTTGACTTGACATACATGAACAATGTTTTCCATTTTTTAAAAGTTTGATTCAATAGCAATAAAGATGTTGTGGGAACTAATAGATGGGGGGCGGGGATACATGTCAATTATTTCCAGTATACATTGTATAAATAAAGTGTACAAATTGTACTTTCACTGCTGCAATAAGTTTGTGAACATTTACCTATTTCCCATGCCTATGCATTTACCTGTTTCATAGTTACCTTACACATTCCAGGTGGGAGAGAACACAATTGTGGAGAAAGAAAGCATTTCGGTCTCAAGTTTCTGCTGTTTTGGGAGCAAGGAACTGAGAGCTCCAGCGCCAGGGCTGACCAGGAGCCCCCAAATGACAGGACACAGTTTCACTGAGGGGGGAGGGCTACGGATGACCTGACTGATGGCAGTCAGGCAGCCTGGATTGCCTGCCTGGTTAGGCCTTCCTTGGAATTTTTATCTTTAGATACAATCAGTAGGGTGGGTAATCTTGGGAGGACAGGTGTGTTTGAGGTCATCCAGGGATTAAGCATAAGGATTCCAGTAATATTGGGAATCCTTATGGGTCTGTACATTCCCAGACTTATTTGGAAAGGTCAAGGAATAATTAATTAGTTGCACTGCTTGGACTCTCCCCTAAGTCTTTTTTTTTTTTTTTTTTTTTTTTTTTTTTTTTTTTTTTAAGCAAGGCAGCTGTATTTTTATTTTTTTTAATTATATATATTTTAAAATATATTTTATTGATTTTTTTACAGAGAGGAAGAGAGAAGGATAGAGAGCTAGAAACATCGATGAGAGAATCATTGACAAAGATGCCTTCTGCAAACCCCCCACCGGAGATGTGCCTGCAACCAATGTACATGCCTTTGACTGGAATCAACCCTGGGACCCTTCAGTCCACAGACCGATGCTCTATCCACTGAGCCAAACCAGTTTTGGCCCCCCGTAAGTCTTAAGTCAGAATTCTGATAAACAGGGTAGGTGGCCTTCCACGGACTTCTCTTTTATCAGAATGTCCTCCCTACAACTTTTCATCCCAGCCTCTGGTGCTGCCCAACACTACAGACACTATTTTAAAGGAGGAGCCGTGGAAGATGGAGACAGTGTCGCCATAAAAAACAGGGCGGTTTTGTTTGCTGTCCAGTATAATAAGGGAATGTCTCCCCCCAGGGCATATCCAGGATTATTTCCTACAGGATTCCACTAGACATCATAGTGGATTCACATGCACACAAAATTGTTTTCATCTACAAAACCTTTTTTTCTTCTCCCACCGTTAAATCTGTTTTTAATTGTGTTGTGTTAGGGGCAGAAATAGACTGTTGGGGACCAGCTACGATTATAAGAGTATTAGCCACGCTCTGTTAACCACGATGGTTCTGTTCTGATTAGAGAAAGCACACTCTAACCTGCCTGAGAGATGTAAGCCCTGGGACATGGGAGCTAACATTGGGATTCGGTCCATCCTCTGGTCCCAAGAACGGCCCATCATTAATGGAAAGATTTACAACCTCTTGGCTGAAACAATCTAGTCCTGGAAGCACCCCCCAATGCCTATTTCCCGTCATTATTGAAACAAACACTCATATGTGATTCATCCCCGTCTGCTTAACTGGCTGAAGTAGTGACAGGCAGCCCGGGCCCCTCAGTTGTCTGAGGTTAGAGTGTTACTGAAACTGCCAGAGCACAGACAATGGGGTGAAGACCTGAGCCAGAGTGGGAACTGGGTGGTGGGTGGCAAGGGGGAAAAGTGGAGGGGACATTTGTAATAATCTCAACAATAAAGATAAGAGCATCTTAAAGGTTATATGAAGTAGAGATAACAGGATAATGAGCCTCCCAGAGTCATTATTAGTATAGGAACTTCATCTCTTGAGATTCTGTTCCTACATGTATCAAATAAAAAGAACATAGAGTATGTCTTGAATTTCCTTATAAAATCAATTGGTATCTATGAGCCACGGCTTGTTTCATTTGGTTGGAGCACAGAAATAGTTCTACAAAGTTATAAGGAAGAAGTCCCAAATTCTTAGCTGAAGGCCAAGGACACTTAGGATAATTACAAGAGAAACAAACTCCCATCCTTTCTCCACAGTCCCTCCTCCCAGTACTTGCCATTTCCTAGGGGAGCTGAGTCTTTGCTGGGTGGAGTCCTCACAGCCACACCCTCCCACCTTTACTCCAGTTTAGATTGTCTGTGGCTTCTTGCTCTGAGAGAGGATTTGTCTAGGAGCCAGCCCCCTTCCGTCCCCCTCTTTCCCTCTTCCCCCTCCCGCCTTCCAGAAAAAAGGGAAGATGGGAGAATGTGGGTGCAGGAGGCTGGAGAGTGGGAAAAAGCTTGGCCTCCTGTGCAGGTGCTCTGTTAAAGGTTCAGGGTTGAGGGGTGTCACACAAAAGGGACTCAAGGCACCAGGGTGCAGGTGGTCTGACTGGAGAAAGAGTCAGCAGTGAATTGGGGGAGCAGGCTTTTTATGGGCTCAGGGCTTCGGCTTGACACATGTATCCGGCCCATAGCTTTATGGCCTTGCCCTTTGTCCCGCTGGCACCAGACATCCTTTCTGGAGGCGGGGCCGGGGGCCTGTGCAGGGGTGATGATTTCAGGAATTTCTGTAAAATAACCACTCAAGGGGAGCATGTTTGTGCACTCCTTAGGCTAGCAGAATGAGCTTTCTTTTATTAGCCCCTACTAAAGTAGATCCCTGTATCTTGACTTTCTTTCACTTGGTGCTTTGGAGAGATCACATGTCTTGCCAGGGGATACAACTCAGTTTTGAATTTCAGAACACATCCCATGTATTATGATTCCTGGTCCCTCAAAGAGCCTTGTCCAGAATCACCTGCAATATCTGTTAAAAATACAGATACCCAGATCCCAACCTATCCTAAGGGGAACAATATCTTCATTTGTCGCTGAAGGAAGAGGGGGAGCTAAGGGAGGAGACTGATAGCTGGTCAGCTTTGCTGGGCACCAGGTTAATGGAATTCAAATGCCCTGGGATCCATTATATCTCAATTAAAAAAAGAGAATGGTGACACTTGCAAGCTGCCTGAAGAGCACAGGGTTATATCAGTAAATGGAAGTTACATCTACATCATACTCACAGGAATGTTTAAGGACAATAGAAATAAAGGGTTTTAAACTCCCCTCCCCCCTTCAAAAAAAATATCTGAGGCCAAAGGTAGGACCTGGAGAAAGGGAAGGAAGAACTGAGGCTGAAGCTCACCTAGAGTGTGTTTGGTGCCTATAGACAGACTGAGCCTGGTGGGCTTGGGAAGGATCTGGGGAAACCAGGGCACATTCTAGCTTGTACTTGTGAAGACGGAGGCAGGACTGACAGGGGCCCGGGGTACACTAGTCCCAGGTCACAGGGTCATCCTACCAGGCCCACAGTCTGAAACCCAAACTGCTGTTCAATAAGTTTTGGAAAAATTTGGTGCAAAGCATCACCTGATATTATATATATATGATTGATTTTTTACAGAGAGCAAGAGAATGGGATTAGAATGTTAAAAACATCGATGAGAGAATCATTGATCAGCTGCCTCTTGCACACCCCCTACTGGCGATGTGCCTGCAACTGAAGTACATGCCCTTGACAGGAATTGAACCTGCGACCCTTCAGTCTGGAGACTGATGCTCTATCCACAGAGCCTAAACCAGTTTCGGCTGATACGCTTTTTATAGTCTTTTCACATTTGGTTTGAGCACAGCTGCATGCTGTTCCATAATTAGTGTTGTGTTTAATAAGTAGGTATTTCCAGACCATTCACATAATACATATCTATGTAGCATATTCATATTCTAAATTACAAACTTCTGAATACAGTTATGTGGTCCAGTGGTCTGAGGGAAGAGAGAATAGCTCAGACAACTGACATGGGAATTTCCTGCTTTCTTCAATATACAAATTTGTGTACCTTACTATTTTTTTTAATACATCTTATTGATTTTTTACAAAGAGGAAAGGAGAAGGATAGAGAGTTAGAAACATTGGTCAGGTGCCTCCTGCACACCCCCTACTGGGGATATATGCCTGCAACCAAGGTACATGCCCTTGACCGGAATGGGATCTGGAACCCTTCAGTCTGCAGGCCAATGCTCTATCTACTGAGCCAAACCATTTAGGGCTTGTGTACCTTTCTATATAAATACATTTGGTACTTAGCATATTTCTTTAAATGTTGCTTGTAGTCTCTTGAAAAGAATGTGTTTAACACATTATTAATGTACTTTATACAGCCAACACAGACAACTGATTATTTCCAATGTTTCCACTTTTTTGAAGTTTAAACATGTGCTGAAGAAAACATCTTTGTAGATATCTATTTCTTTTTTTCTTTCTCTTTTTGTGTCTTTTTGATTATTTGGTCGAGTGGCACGTGTGTTAAAGGTGACAGAAGGTCACCAGGGTGGAAAGCTCCAGGTTCCCTCCCAGCAAGGTCCTATCAGTTGTAGGGTGGGACCCTTCCCCAGGGTGATTCCTCATCTAGTGCATAACTGATTCTGCAGTCCAGACCCCTTGACCTTTCCCCCCCACTACAGATAACATCTATGCCTCAGTTGTATTTCAGCTCCAGGCCCAGATAAGCAACAAAACCAGCCTCAGGACCAGCTGTATTGAAAAATGACCCTTTGTCCCAGTGCCTGACAATCAATCAGTGGAGACCACAACCATGAAAGGACACACCTGGAAAACTGCTGAACATTCTATTAAGATCCTTCCCTGGGACAACCCCTAAAATCTCTAGGATGGCCCTTCCCCACTCCTGCCCCAGGCATGTTACCATTAGCTTCCTCATTCCCAAGCTCCTAGGGCTCTTCCTTTATCTTCATAATTTATTTCCTAAGCCCTTTGTTCTAGGAATTACTTCTTCTGTCTCTGTGATTTAGCAAATAAATTTCCTCTTACAGTTTGGGGTCTTGGCTCTGAATTCTTTCCCAGCCAGAATCCAAGTACCGAGGCTGCTGAACTCAAGTTTGGGTGGACCCCACCAGTCAGATACCTGGTGCTGTTCCTACTGTCCACAACAAATCTATTTTATGTCAATTTAATTCTTAGACCAGCCACAGAACCTAGAATGGTAGAAGGGAATTTTTTTCTCTCTCCTACAATCTCAGACTCTTAGAATCAGGTATCCTATGTACTGGTAATAAAAGAGTAATATGCAAATTAACTGTAAGTCCATCACAAAGATGGCAGTGCCCAGTCCCCTCAGCCTCGCCAGAGCCCCCAGTCCTGGGGAGGGCTACTGCTGAGAGTGAGCAGTGTGAGCGGCCTGGATGAAGGCCTCTGGGATGACAGAAGGTCTCTGGGTAGCAGGTGGGGAGTAGCTGGGGCTGGACACTTCGTTGCCAAGGCAACGCCCTTGGGGTGGAGGGCCTCTGGGCAACAGGAGGCTGGCCTACAGCCTCCATGGCTGAGTGCAGGCCCAGAGAGGAGACAGCGGGCCTGCCTCCCATGGCAGCAGTGTGGGTCCCTCCCATCTCTGGTAGAATTGGCACGGGTCCCTCCCCGGCTCCTGTGAAAGCAGTCCTGGCTCCTGGTAGAGCACTGCGGCTCCCACTGGCACCCACGTGGCCTACTGGGCGAGATATGTTGGGATGGGCTACTAGTACCCTGTTTCCCCGAAAATAAGACAGTGTCCTATATTAATTTTTGCTCCCAAAGATGCGCTAGGCCTTATTTTCAGGGGATGTCTTATTTTTCCATGAAGAAGAATACGGTACACATTTATTGTTAAATGAAAATAAAGGAAAATTATTACCTGTATATGGTACGGTAGTATGGTAGTTGTTAACACAAACCAGACAAACTGTGAATCCTACTTTATCAAGCATTTACTCATTTATTCAATGACAATCATGTCATCATCTTCTGGAACATCATCATAACAATCCAATTGCTGAATTTCCTGGTGAATTTCTAGTGACTCCATTTCTTTCAGAATCAGTGGACCAAATCTCTCATGTTTAGCAATAGCACTGTCTTTAAATGAGTACTTCTTGTCAAGGTAGCCTGCTCGCAGTGCATTTGCAATGCAATCGTCAGTGATTTTCTCCCATGAATTCTTCACCCAAGTCACAACTTCTTGCAGTTTAGGTTTCACAAAGTTTCCACGCTTATTTCTCTCCATTCACACACCAGTGACGTCAGGACTCTGCCTAATATCACTGGTTGCTAGACACCAGTCAGGGAGGCCCTAGCGACCAGTTTACGTTAAATTAATTTTCATTCTGAGACAGAGCCTGGGGACTTTATTTTTTTTTTGGGGGGGGGGGGTACCTTATATTTCATTCAGAAGGAAACCTGTAAGTAGGTTTTATTTTCGGAGGATGTCTTATTTTCAAGGAAACACGGTAAAAGAATAATAATATCACTATACACATTTTACTTATGAGAATATAGAAGTTAAGGAAAGCCCTGGGCTTAAAAAACAATATTTAATGGCTCCCAATTCACATTTACCAAATTTAGTTTGCTTTTTTTCATCCTTACTCTTCTACAGTATATTGTATAAGGAAATACAACTGTCCCTCTACCATCTTAGGTTCTGAGCCGAGACATCCCAGTAATAAAAAGACAGATTAACAAGAGAAAAACAAGTTTAATAATATGTACACCTCCTATACCACTGGGAGAGACCCAGAAACAGAACATCTGGATTAGGGCACATGTCCAGCTTGTGTATTCAATCCCCATGTCCAGGTTGTGTATTCAATCCCCCTTGGGGAGTGTGCAGGAGGCAACAGATCAATGATTATTCCTCATTATTGATGTTTCTCTCTCTCTCTCACTCAGAGAAACCAATAAAATATGTTAAAAAATAAAACAAAGCAAGTAACCAACCTGACTATAGGCTATTGATATAACAAAGAGTTAAGTTCTTATGGCATCCCATCAACATTTTAACAAAATGATGTTGAATGAAATGACATTATTCAAGGACCTGCTATATTTGATCATAAAATGAGTCTTCAGATTTTCTTTCTGCTGTCATTTTTTGCTACTCACCCATGACACAGAGATATACAACTGGGCTTACCAGTGGAGTGTGTCATTAGTGTGAGTCTCTTTTTTAAAGAGTCATCCTTTTTAAAAAATTTAAATCTTTATTGTTCATATTATAGAATTCTTGAATAAATCAAGGTCCATCCACCCATATAGTAGAATATTTCTCAGCCATGATAAGATTGATGAAATCCCTGTGCACCAGTTTGGATGGATGTCTATTAGAAGAAGTAAGCTGCAGAGCAGTCGTTCCAAGTGTGGTTTCCAGACCAGTGGCATTAGGATCACCAGGGGCCATTTAGTAATGCAAATTCTCAGGCCCCACCCCCTACACATGTCTCAAAATATCCATGGGACATTCAACAAGCCTACTAGAAAGTGTACTTTGTGCTGATAGTTGAGAAACACTACCACAGCATAATAACTACACTATTATCCATTTTTTGGAAGAAATTATATAATACTGCAAATTTGTCTATAATAAATTCTTTGAAGTAGAGTCATGAATGAAAAAGTATGTACATTTTAAGTGTTGATAAATATAACCAAATTGCCCTCTAAAAAGCTTATATTTTTCTCTCTCTCTCTCTTTTTTTTTTTTTTTTTGCAATTTAAAATATTTTTTCATTGATTTCAGAGGGGAAGGGAGTAAGGGAGAGAGAGAGAAATGTTAATGATGAGAAAGAAACATCAAATGGCTGCCTCCTGCAGGCCTCCACTGAAGATTGAGCCCACAATCTGGGCATGGGTCTTGATCAGGAATCATACTGTGACCTCCCAGTTCATAGGTTGCTTCTCAGTCACTAAGCAACACCAGCTGGGCTTAACTATGTTTTTATTGATTTCAGAGAGAGGACAGGAGAAGCAGAGAAGGAGACATCAATAATGATAGAGAATCACTTATCGGCTGCCCCTTGCACAACTCCACCTGGGGACCAAAACCTGATCTCCTGGTTAAGATATGTACACATATAATACCTAAATAATTTTTTAAATGAGTCAGTGCTCAGACAGTGAGGCACACTGGTTGGGTGCGATTATATATTTTTATATTTTACAATATATTTTATTGATTTTTTATAGGGAGGGAGAGATAGAGAGTTAGAAACATCAATGAGAGAGAAACATTAACCAGCTGCCTCCTGTACACCCCCTACCAGGGATGTGTCCACAACCAATGTACAAGCCCTTGACCAGAATCAAACCTGGAACCCTTCAGTCCACAGGCCAATGCTCTATCCACTGAGCATAACTGGTTTTGGCAGGATATTAATATGTTCCATTGATTTTCTACAAGGAGGAAGAGAAAGGGATAGAGAGTTAGAAACATCAATGAGAGAGAATCATCAATCAGCTGACTCCTGCACCCCCCCCCCCCACTGTGGATGTGCCCACAACCAAGGTATATGCCCTTGACCGGACTCAACCCTGAAACCTTTCAGTCTGCAGACCGATGCTCTATCTATCCACTGAGCAAAACCGTGTCCGGCTAATGTGTTTCATTTATAGATATATTTTATTGATTTTAGAAAGGAAGCGAGAAAGAGAATCACCAATGATGAGAATCTTCCACTGGCTGCCTCCTGCACACCTCCTACTGGGAATTGGACCAGCAACCAGAGCATGTGCTCTGAGGACTCAAATCATGAATGCTGGCTCCTATGTTGAAGCTCAACCACTGAGCAAGGCAGGCTAGGATAGAATGTATTTAGACCAGTGAAATCTAGCAGCCTCCCTAACTCAGCAAATGCAGCACAAAATGCAAGGACACCCTTGCCTAGGGAACCAGGGTGTGTTACAACCCAAAGCCAGAGGAGAAAGTCGTGGTGGGGGCGCTTCATATCTGGAAAATCTTGCTGACAATGTCAATGGTGGTGACCAGCTTGCATGGTCAGAGTGGAAGGCATCCACAATTGGTTTCAAATGTGCACACTGGTGATGACTCACCACATACATACCAGAAGAGTATGAAAAAGCTATTTACTCAAATGCTGAGGTTTTAGGGGGAGAGTAGGGTGGATATTAGAATAGGAAACAACAGAGAGCACAGGGAAAAGTAACTGTCTTATGTTGATGGTGGTTGCTGGGTGCTTTTGGTGAGAGACCATTGACACTATTGGAAACTTACTTGATTGAAACTTTCTCCCTGCACCTAAGGATGGACCACCTGGACTTTCTCATAGGAATTCCCAGAATAAAGTCAGGAAGGAGAGAATGATGCATCCTAAAAATTTCTAATATTCAAACATCAAAACTGGAATCAAGATCTTTATTGTAAGTATTCCTTTCAATAACAATGGAAGAAAATGAGCACATACAAAATTTCTTCCTAATGATTTATCTCTTCATTGTGATGCCACTGATTGTAAGAGATTCTGAAGACAATGCAATGGAGAAATAAGGCATAAGTTTCCCTGTAAACTTATCAGTGATTCCATATATGTATGACCTCTTATTCAAATTATAAAATGAAACCTCTCCCAACTCATAGTCCAGGAAAACTCCAATTTCCCATTCTCCAGTACACTCCCAGAGCTGAAGATGCCAGCATCCTTTGCTTGGGGATGGTGATTTGAGAGTATCTCTGGTGATTGATTCTTTACACAAACCTAATAAACATCTACCTGTGCCTCCTATTTTTACCACCCAAAAATGCCTGCCAGCATCAAATCCCTCAGAACTCAGGACATCTGCATAAGAAGTAAGTGTCTGGGGATTGGAATGACCACCTGGTCTCTTATAGGTCACACTTTTTCTATCACTGGAGATAAGGAGACTTGGATGGGCAGTTTTAGGATCCAGTGTCAACTCTACCTGAAACATGTGGATCATTTTATGTGGGCCCAAATAATTTTGGGGAAGACTGTAAGTCTCCTTATTTAATTCATATGAAAAGACTGCAGGCGTCTCTAGGTTTCCATAGCTGTTGTGGATCCTTTCAACACCCGAGAGTAAATCCGGGTCTGTCTGCAAATACTTCTCTACTATTTCACTTAATAGATTGCTTAGCCTTTGCATATGGTATGAAATTTGCTTCCCATTTTCAATTATTTTTTCTTCAACAACCTTCTCTTCTATGAATATATCATTATCAAGTTCCTCATGCTCTAATTCCAAGAAAGATATAAATTCTTCAAATTCAAAGTCCAACTTATTCTTCAACTTTCTCATCGTTTTCTTCACTAACCAAGTATTTGCAACTTGGACTTTACATTCCATTTCAAATTTTTCAAGTTGAGCAGTGAGGACCACCATATACTTTTTGAGCATCCTCCTGTGACTAGCTGCAGGTTCCTCAATGGGGATCAGGTGCTGATTTTGGTGAGCAGAGGAGACCTTGCACTGGGCACACAGGAGCTCCATGTTTTTCTCACAGAACAGGGTCAGAACCTGGTTGTTCTTCCCACACAGGGGTATTTCTTCCTGCAGTTCCCTCTGGCTCCCTGAGGTGGGAATCTGCTGAACAATTTCCATCATATGACATAATTGGGTGTTGCTCTTCAAGTTCCTGTCAGGGCAGTAATGGAGACAGACAGGACACGGAAAGGTGCCCTGTAGACCTTCCCAGCGCTGGTGGATGCAGGAGGGACAGAAGTTGTGCCCACACTGAGTGGTCACTGGGTCTCTCAGTTGATCCAGGCAGATAGGACAGCTGGCCTGTGCCTGGAGCTCAGCCAGGGAAGCTGCAGACTCCATTGTGCAGTGAAGGTATCTATCAGAGGAGACACTCTACAGTTAGTGAGATTTTCCAGGAGCGAGGAAATGTGAGAAGCTGAGGTGTGCTCAGGCCTCCCTCTTGGTGGAAGGCACTAGGAGCTTCCAAGAAGAGTTCCAGTGGGCAGCTGACGTCCAATCTTCCTATCACTTTCTCCCGTATTCAATATACTGTTCCACCAGTGAAGATCAGCTGTGGACTCTGGAAAAAAAGGCAAAACACATGCAACTCAAATTGGTTTCTGTGGACAAAAAGATGTGAATACTTAAAATCCAATTAGTATTGATCCTTCCTTCCTTGTATGAACAGCATGTGAGGTACTCCAAAACAGGTATAAGTCAATATTTAAGGAGGAGTTAGAAGTAAAGCCTATTATTTTGCAACTTAAAAGGAATTTGACAATCTAGGCAAATTCATCATTGCTATCAACCATCACACACACAAAAAAGTGATCTTGTTGTGTGGGGAAGAGAAAAGAGTTTGTAAGCCCAGAAGCATGATCCTGCCTACCTGATGCTGCTTTTCTGCAGAGACCCCAGGTGAAGCACCATGCACATGTGTGATCAGGAGGTAAAACCTTAAACAGGGACTTGAGGAATAAGAAGGAAGGAGGATACATTCAACTCAAAGTCACTGAACAAAACTGTGCCACACTAGCCAGGCCAAGAGTGAATCTGAGTGGGGGCGATGACAGAATTGAGGCAAGATAGACAAGAGAAGGAAAGCTGGGACTCATTGGGATGCTGCTTCCCTGATGGGGAGCCAGCAGAGCCACGGACTATAAGTATCTTTATTTTATAGCAGATGCCATGAGGCAAAGTAAGGGCGTGGTCAAGATATTCACAGCATTCTCATGAGTTTCGATCCTACTCAATTACATGGACCTGATCAAGCATTGTTTACTGGCAGCCTATATCACTTAGGCATGTGGGGTCACGTGTTTGGACCATAGGCTCAAGCTTACAATTACAGCTATTGGCTATAATTGTGCTGGGAAGGCTCTGCCCTCCAAGCTGGGACTTGCACATGGTCATGAGAGGACAGTGCCCGCTCAATAGTCCAAGGCTCAAACCTGTGCAATCACAATAGCGGCACCCCACACATGACAGCAGTGACATTTACTTTAAAAGGAAAATGACAACACAACTCAAGAAACCCAAACAATCGTGTCTAAGATGGGAGTTCCAATAAACTCACTCACGTTTCTCTTTAAAGGGTCAGAGACTTGCTGATAAATCACACTCCTAGAGAACTGGGAATGGAGGAGGAAGATGTGAGTGAAGTTTATCAGGAACAATACTAGGTCATTCAATGGTTTATATTTCCTTTTTTCTTTCCCTCAATCCTTTCTGATTATTAAAAATAGTTCTTTTGTAATGTGGTGTTCCAAATGGAATTGAAAAGTGACACCACCACCCCCATCTCTTTAAAACCTCTGGTAATTTGAATTCTAGTGCCCAGTATTCATTATTGTTTGTTTTTATTGTGCTGAGTTTGGGTGATCAAGCCTCATCCTCCTACACATTGCCCTCTCCTTTAGAAATATCACGTGTGCACAGGGAGGCCACCCTTTTTAGGTGGCCTCCTGCATGCCCTCTACTGAGAATTGAGTGCATAAACCTAGCATGTGCCCTTGATCAGAATTAAACCTGGGACCCTTCAGTCCACAGGCTGATGCTCTATTCACTGGGACTAGGGCCTGGACTATGATTTTCAGTGGGAGATGGGAGTTTTTCAGTCAACTCAACTGTAGGAATATGACCTTTCCTCAGCTTGAAGCTACGTTGAAACTCTGAAGGTCTGGACCAAAAGAAGAATATCAGGTTGGAGACAAGATGACAGATAATGTGAGAGTAAAGACTAATGCCAAAGAAGCCTTCACTGAGGAGAAAGCAGTTTAAGAGTAAAGAAAAATCTTGTCAGAAGATCCCAGAAAAGTTTCCATTTTCACCAGCATTTAATTAAGTTATTCATGCAGAAGTGTGTGCAATAGAACATAGCTCTTATTTTAAAATTTTATTTGTACTTTGTGTCTTGGGATATGAGTTTTTAACGGACATTGACTGTACCAGCTTCATTAAAGTGAATATATATTTAAAAACAAACAAACAAACAAAAAACAACATGATTTTAGCCAAGGAGCTCAGTTGGTTGCAGTATGGTTCAGATTGAGAAAATTCTGAAAAATATTCTGGTCAAATTTATGTTTCAATTGATTGGGCCACTGGATAGCCAGTTAGCAGGTGAAACACTAGTTCTGAGCGCAATTGTGAGATTTTTGGGAGAGATTAGTATTTGAATCTGTGGATAAGCAAAGCAAATAGGCCTCCCCTAACCCACTCAGGCTCTGAAGAAAGCAAACACCAGGGCAAGACTGAATTCACTCTCTGAATAAACTAGCACATCCAAATCCTGTCCTGGGTGCTGGTGGTTCTCAGCCCTTCAGAACCCCACTGGAAGCTGTACCACCTGCTCTCAGACTCTCAGGACTTAAACTACACCATGGTCTTTCCTGGGTCCCCTACTTAAGTACTGCAGACCATGGGATATCTCAGACACCATAACTCTTTGAGCCAAAGCTTTTAAAAAAAAACATCTTTCTGGATACATACTATTGGTTCTGTTTCTCTGGTAAACCTTTAATAAGACATGGAGTTAAGCAATCAGTGAAATCCAGAGTATAATAAACTCTACAAAAAAAACAGACTTAAAAGGTATACTAATGTATTAAAATATACTTAAAAACTAAACAATGTGTTAATGTGTATAATCAAATTTCATTTCATTCTAAAATATTTTATCACAATTTAGTGGGAAGTGGATAATTGGGGATTAAAAAAAACCTAATTGGCCGAAAGCGATTTTGCTCAGTGGGTAGCACATTGGCCTTCGGACTGAAAGGTCCCAGGTTCGATTCCGGTCAAGGGCAGGTACCTTGGTTGTGGGCACATCCAAAGTAGGGGGTGGGCAAGAAGCAGCTGATCGATGTTTCTCTCACAGTGATGTTTCTAACTCTCTATCCTTCCCCCTTCTTCTGTAAAAAATAAAAAAATATCTATTTTTTTAAAAAAACCTAATTGATAATTATGTTACTGTGAAATAATGTATGGCGTTAGAAGTATGTAAATTGGCCTGGTCTGGTAGTTCAGTTAGTCCCAATATGCCAAGGTTTCAGATTAAACCAAAGGTCAGAGTACTTAGAAGGCAACCAAACAATGCATGACTGAATGAAACCACAAACCAATGTCTCTCACTTGCAATATATGTCACCTTATTCTTCCACTCTTATTTTAAAGAAAATAATTTTTAAAATTTTAATGTAAAATATGTAAATTAATAGTTTTTTTAAAATATTTAATAAAAAGTTTACAAATAGACTTGCAGAGATTTCCTGCACAGAAACAGCAAAAGGTTGGCACGATTATAGGTAAAAGATGGAAAAAGTTACCTATAGAATACAGGTTTTTCAGACATGAGTTCATAACATTTCTCTCTCCTATTCTGGATACCTAGAATATTCTATAATTTATTTTAAAAACCTAACCATTTGATTTCTATTTAAGTGTATCTATGCTCTCTTCTAGTCAAGAAGCTTTCTCCTACTCCCTTCTTAAGCTATCATCCTTGTCCCTTTATCTCAGAGCTCTCAGATCCACTTCATGTCCTTTCACTCTCACAGTTGTTTCAAACTGGTCTCCTTCCTCATTCCAAACCCAACACCAGTGGACCAAACCAACTAGGGCTGGAGGATGGATTTTTTGATTTCCTGTTTATTCAGAGACATGAAAAAAGAAAATAACACTCAGCTTCCCTCTCAGTTTGGTGGTAGCAGATACAACTATTTTGGTAAACTTTTTGAAACACCTGGTTGTAAAAATATATATTTGACACCAGACACTGAGACATTTTGAAAAGGGATTCCCATGGATAGCTTCGGACCGGCACTTCAGGGCACTTTGCACAGGCAGGTATCCATAATCCCATATTTATCTGCATTTTTAGCAAGCATTTTGATGATGTAGGGCAAGGCTAACTGAGGGACATCTGCAATAATGAAAGCATGTATCTAAAATAACCTGAATCCAAGTTATGATTGGCTTGTGAGATAGAGTAGCCACTCAGAAGACAATGGTGAAGAGCAATACCTCCATGGCTCTCAGTTTGGTCCCACCTCCTGCACCAGTATCATCGGACTCCCAGCTTACCTGGAGCCTGCTGCCTTGAGTGAGTCCTGAAGTGTGTCTTCAAGAAGTCTCTGAAGCCAGTCTCCTTCCAGATAAATGCTTAGTAATGTAACTCTGGCCTATATATATGACTGAGAGGGTGAATCTCTTTAAGACCTCACCCACTAAGGCTCCTCCCCAGAGGTGGGAGTTGTGTGCAAAGGTGGGAATAAGAGGATGTTCAGAAGTCTGGTTGATGGGATATCCTCTTATTCTTGAAGACTAGGCTGACTAGCCTTGTTAATATGCATAATCTGATTTGCACCTTTGTAATCCTTCCTTGAATTTCTAAATACCCTTTAATCCCATCTTTGCTGAGGAAGAAACTTAAATTAAAAGTAAAATCTTGCTTTGGCTGATTTTGCTCAGTGGATAGAACAAAAGCCTGTGGACTGAAGGTTCCTGGGTTCGATTCTGGTCAGGGCACATATCAGGGTTGGGGGCTTGATCACCAGTGGGGGTGTGCAGAAGGCAAACAATCAATGATTCTCTATCATCCTTGATGTTTCTCTCTCCCTCTCACTTCTTCTCTAAAATCAATAAAAATATTTTAAAAATAATAGTGAAGGCAAAGTCTTTGCTTCCTTTCCAACTTGGGCCTGGAGAAATGGCTCTAGGAAAAATGGTGGAGAGAAGAAGGCTTTGTGCCATCCATGAGGTAGCACTAGAGAACACACTATCAACATCCATAAGCACATCTATGGAGTCAGTTTCAAGAAGCTTGCTGCTCTGTCACTCAAAGAGATCCAGAAACTTGCCCTGAAGGAGATGGGAACTCCAGATGTTTGAATTTGAGAGGGTTAACTTGAAACAAAGGCAGGTGAAACATAGGTGGGGCATACATTGGATGTAGCCTAACCACATAAAGCAGAAATAATAAAATGTTTCTGGTGTCAAAAGTGGAGTCATGGAAAACCAAAGGAGGGCCTACAGCAATAAGGTGTACTGACACTGAAACAGGAAATTCAGCACAGAAATAGAGAGGACACATAGAAACAGAGAAAGTTCAGGACTTTGCTGGGCAAGAACAACTGAGGGAATCAATCAGGTGATGTCACTGGCAGGTTTGTAGCAAATATGCCCCTGGACAACAAGACTTCAACGGGTAGCGCAATATAATCTCCCCCACCCCACCTCATGAGGTCACATGCTTCAGAGATTATAAATCCAAGCAGAATACCTGTTTGGTGTGCACTTGCTTCTAGACCACCTTTGTGTACCCTCTATCTAGAAGTAAAGATATTTGCCTGGCTGCATGGCTCTCGAGTATGTTTTGTGTTCTACCAGGACTCCAGAATTCGGCCTCACCTTATTTCATATATATGTGTTTGTTCTTTTTACAGAGAGCAAGGGAGAGGGGCAGAGAGCTAGAGACATAGATGAGAGAGACACATGGACCAGCTGCCTCATTCACACCCCCTACTGGGGATGTGCCCAAAACCAATGTACATGCCCTTGACTGGAATAAATCCTGGGACATTTGAGAGGAAACCAAGATGGCAGCATAGGTAAATGCCTAACTGCAGCGTCACACAACAATTTCAAAAAATACAACTGAAATAGAAACTGGACATTTTCCGGAACTACAAGTTGACTGGAAATTCTACAACTAGAAGGCAAGAGAAAACCAGAAAAAAAATCAGAGGAGCTGTTAAAGCCTAAGGTATAGAGACACAGTGTGAGCTTGGGGTTATAACAGAGTCAGAGAGGAGGGGGTGGCTGAGTGCCTGGCTGGTATTCCTCAGCGAGAAGGAGATAAAAGCTCTGGACTGTGTTGAACCCCATTTCTGACAGCACTGAACCCCAGTTCTGGGCAAGTCCCTGGGGACCCAGACACATATGGAGGGAGTATGGCAGTAAGGTGGAAACCCAGGGGAGTAGCAAAAGGAAGTCCTGGAGGTGTGTACATTACACGCAGAGATCAGAGGATTGACTGTGCCACTGGAATTCCCTACAGGGAAGGAGACAAAAGCTCCAGACTGCTCTGAACCCCACTTCCAACTGCACTGAACCCCAGTTCTATTCTCATTGGGGGAGAGCCTAGACTGTTTGGTAGCAGGCGAAACTCGAGGGCACCTTTCTCTCAGAGGTGCTTGTAGTGAGTACCTAAGGACACTGAGGAACACTGAGACTCAGGAACCTCATAGGGCAGGGCTGAGGGGAAGGCAAGGGTGCAGGCTCCAACCTGAAACTCCATCCCATCCAAGGTGAGCACAGAAACTTTTGCAATTTTCCAAGTCTAGCCAAATAAGGATGTCTTCTGACATTGACACAACTGTTCCCCACAGCTAATTGGCCTGGAGGTCAGTTCCTCCCAGTCACACCATCAACCATCAAGACTTAACTACAACAAGGCTGTACACACAGTCCAAATAAGGGGACACCAAGAGTGTGCAGCTCAGATAATAGGGAGACTGGCCCACTGAACCATATAGAACACCTTAACACACAAAGCCACCCTACCAACTCAGGGAAGCAGCGAAAATGCCAAGGCAAGGAAACAGATCACAAACAAAAGAAATGGAGGACAAAACAAGCATGGATATAGAGTTCAAAAACACAGTTATAAGGTTTTTCAAGAATTCCCTAGAAAAGGCCGATAAAATAAATGAGACCCTATGAGGATATGAAAAGGGATCAACTAGAAATAAAGAATACATTGTCATAAATAAAAAATATATTATACAGAGTTCTAAAAACAGAATGAAAGATCGCAAGAATCAAATCAAAGATTTGAAACTTAAAGAGCCAGAAGACACTCCTCCACAGAGGCAAGAAGACAAGAGAATCCAGAAAGTTGCAGATAGTGTAAGAAACACCTGGGACAACTTCAACTGAACAAACATCAGAATTATGAGCATCCCAGAAGATGACAAAGAGCAAGATACCGAAAACATACTGAAAGAAATAGTGACAGAAAACCTCTCATACTTCGTTAAAGAAATAGACTTACATGTCCAGGAAGCACACAGAATCCCCAAAAAAAGGAATCCAAAGAGGACCACACCAAGGCACATCATAATTAAACTTCCAAGAGCAAAAGACAAAGATACAATATTAAAAGCAGCAAGAGAAAAGCAGGTATTTACCTATAAAGGGCACCCATACTACTGTCAGCCAATTTCTCAACAGAAACCATGCAGGCCAAATGGGAATGGCAAGAAAAATTCAAGGTGATGAATAGCAAGAACCTAAAGCCAAAAATCCTCTACCCAGAAAAGCTATCACTCAGAATCTAAGGCCAGATAAAGAGCTTCACAAATAAATTTAAGCTAAAATATTCATCGCCACTGAACCAGAATTATATGAATTGCTGAAGGGGGTTCTTTAGGAAAAGGAAGAAAATAAAAAGATAAAAATTGTGAACAACAAATACATAACTATCAACAAGTGAATCTAAAAACCAAGGGAATTAAAAAATCCGATGAACAATATTAACTGGTGAATATAATAGAATCAGAGGTATAGAAGGGGAGTGAACTGACGATTCTCAGGGAAAAGGGAAGTGGGGGGTGGGGGAAGACTGAACATAAAGTGTGCACCTATGGATTAGGACAATGGGGGATAGGGAAAGGGCAGAGGGTGGGGTGGGAACCTGGTGGAGGGGACCAATGGAGGGGGAAATAAAAAAAGAGGAACATTTGTATAATATGAACAATAAAGATTTACAAAACCAAACCAAAACAAAAAATACCTGGGACCTTTGAGTCCTCAGACCAATGCTCTTTCCACAGAGCCAAACCAGTTTTGGTTCACCTTATTTCTTTAAAAAAAAAATGCTTTATTGATTTTTTACAGAGAGGAAGGGAGAGGGATAGAGAGAAACACAGATGACAGAGAATCATTCATCAGCTGCCTCTTGTAAACCCCCTACTGGGGATGTGCCCGCAACCAGGGTACATGCCCTTGATCAGAGTTGAACCTGGGACCCTTCAGTCTGCAAGATGACACTCTATCCACTGAGCCAAACTGGTTTAGACTGCTCACCTTATTTCTTACAGGAGAGAGAAATCTGGTTTTGAGTGGAGTGTGGTAGAGGGTGGGGCCACTTGAAATAAACCCAAGGATTTAAGGAAGAAATATCTTCTCACACACAGCAACTAATGATTTCAGGTAAGGACTGCTCTTCTGACCAAGAGAGCTGCTCAGTTGGCTGCATGTGCTCTGAGCTTCCAAATCTGGAGGAGCAGTTGTCCAGCTGAGTTGTGACTGGATGCAGGTTGAGGAAATGGCTTCTCTTGGCAGCTGGAATGAAAAGGTCAGGGGACACACAGGACTCACAGGCCAACAGCAAAGTGAGGACTTTGATTTCTGATGCATCCACTTCTTACTACATAGCCCAGCCTTCTGAAGAAATGCAACTCAGTTCTGTCCTTCTTTCAGTGCCCAATGGAAGTAGACACAGATCTGGCAGGACCCCAGGCAGAAACCAACTGTCCCATCTGTGTGGATGGCCTTTGAGACCCTGTCAACATCCAATGTGGGCACAACTTCTGTCTCTCCTGCATCTCGCAGGCCTGGACTGATCTACAGGGCAGGTTCCCATGCTCTATGTGCCATCACTCATGCCAAGAGAGGTGCTTGAGGAGGAGGAACCAAGATGCTAGCATAAGTAAACACCTGAACTTCCCATTTTGCAAAACCACATCAAAACTATAACTAAAAGAAAACATGGATATCATCCAGAACCATGGGAAGGCTGGCTGAGTAAAAGTTCTACAACAAGAAGGAAAGATAAATGTACATGTAGACTTGTAGGAGGTGCAGAGGTGCAGAAAAGCAAAGTTATGGAGGCAGGCACACAAATGGACTGTCAGTTGGATACGCTGTCCTATTTTTTAAAAATATATTCATTATTATTATCATTATTATTATTAACGGTCTTTTGCAATTGGGAGGGAGACACAAGCTCCAGACTGCTCTGATCTCCACTTCTGGGTGAGACTCTGGAGTCCCAGACTCATATGGGGAGAAATGGGACTGTCTGGCATCAGGCAGGAACAGGAGGATGGCTTTCTTTCAGAGGTGATCCAGTGTTCATTGTCCCTGCAGGTGGCTGAAGGACACAGAGACCCAGGGACCATTGCTGTTGGCACTGCCCCATAATTCCCTGAGGTCATCCTCCAAGGAATTTACAACCCCACCCAATCTGTGGGCAGAGGTGTTTACATATGAATGGCCTGGCCTTTTGCAACCCAACCTGGGTCAAAGAACCCCAGAGATTGCAAAAGAAGGCCTAAGGCTTGTCAGCAGCATGCATTGCTTTGCAGCTGCACCTCATTTGGGCACCTCCAAACCCCAAACTAAAAGGAGGAATCTTCAGTTCTCTCTGTAACTTCTGCTGGGTGGCCCCAGGCAGGGGTTGACTTTGCACCTCCTTGGAGATACAAGAGCCAGCTCACCCAGTGGTTGAAGTGTGACCACACTTGATTACAACTGTCCAGATCCATAAGAGATACAATCAGGGGACAGGCTCAGTGAGCACCAAAGCCCTACTGAAGCAAGTCCTGTTCCATAAGGGTGTTTTCTGCACAGCAGTTCTTCAATTGTAGAAAAAAACTGGTCCTCATAGCCAAAATTAAGCATATACAAAATCAATTCTTCATAGTGATACCAACAAGCAAGACTTAATTATTTTTTTCCAATTTTTTTATTAAGGTATTATATGTGTACATATCTTACCATTGCCTGCCGCTCCACCTCCCATTCATGCCCTCCCTCCCCAGAGTTCTGTGTTCATTGGTTGTACTTATATTCATGCGTACCAGTCCTTCAGTTGTTCTCTTATGTCCCCCCAGGTCTCCTTCCCCTTCCCGCTGTCATTTGATAATCTGCTTGTTTTATGGTGACTATCTCAGGATCACATGAATAGAATCCAATCCTCATTTGGCAGTCTGCTTGTTTTATTGTGACTATCTCAGGACCACACCAATAGAGTCCGCTCCTTCTCTGGTTCTCATCGCCTTTCTACCTGCACCACCTTTGCACTCTGGCCCAGCCCTTTTCTGCTCAGCCCCTGGAGCTGCCTCTTTCTGCTCCAGCCCCACCTTCTCATGCTGCCCAGAGGCCCTGAGACACCAGGGGTGAGGCAGAATGACTGTGTATGCAAATCAACCACCATCTTTGTTGTGTTAATTTGCATATTACTCCTGATTGTCTGGTACTATAGCAGAGGTATGGTTAATTTACATGTTTGTCTATTATTAGGTAAGTTTGCTTTCAATAACAAGGGGAGAAATTAAGCACATACAAAATTTCTTCCAGATTTTTTTTTTAATATTAGACTCTGATGATACGGATTAGAAGAGATTCTAAAGAAGATGCAATAGAGAAAAAAGGCATAAGTTTTCCTGTAAATGTAGCAGCGATTCTGTACATGTATGAGTAGTTATTCAAATCATAAAATGAAACCTCTCCCAATTCATAGTCCAAAAAAATACCAATCTTTCTTTTTCTTATAGGGGAAGGACCAAATGTGTGAATCCAGCATCCGTTGTTTGGGGATGGTGATATGAGAGTATTTCTGGGGAAAGATTCTTTACACACACCTAAGGACCATTCACCTGTGCCTCTTATTTCTACCTGCCAAAAATGCCTGCCAGCTTCAAAACCCTCATGACTCAGGACAGCGGGGTAAGAAGTGCGTGCCCGGGAATGACGAAGACCAAATGATGTCCTATAGCGCACACTTTTTCTTTTTCTTGAGATAATGAGACTTGGATGGGCAGTTTCAGGATTCAGTGTCAAATCTACCTGAAATATTCGGAGCATTTTATGCAGGCCCAAATAATTTGGGAGGAGAAAGAAACTATCCTTCTTTGAGTCACATGCAAAGAATCCTGGGGGTTCTAGGTTCTCATAACTGTTGTGGTTACTTTCAATACCTATAAGTAAATCCAGGTCTGTCTGCAAACAATTCTCTTCTGTTTCACTTAACAGATTGCTTAGCCTAAACATGTGGTTTGAGATGTGCTTTTCATTCTCAATTAGTTTTTTTTCAGCATCATTCTCTTCTATAAGCAGATCACTATCAATCTCAACTTTCTCTATTTCCAAGGAACACATAAATTGTTTACATTCACAATACAACTTCTGCCTCCACTTTTCCATTTTTCCCATCACTTTCCAAGTATTTCCATCTTGTTGTGTAGATATCATTTCAGCAACTTCAAGGTTATTAGTTAAGATCCCTCTGAACCCTTTGAGGATCCTTCTGTAACTAGCAGCTGCTTCCTCAATGGGGATCATGGAGTGATCCCCATGATCAGATGAGACCCTGCATTGGGCACACAGCAGCTCCAGGTCATTCTCACAGAACAGAACCAGAACTTCACGGTGCTTCTTACACAGGGGTTCCTCTTGCCTTTTCCTCTTTCCCCTCATGATGGAGCTCTGCTGAATAATCTCAGTCATGTGGCATATTTGGGGGTTCCTCTTCAACTTCCTGTCAAGGCAGTGGTGGAGGCAGACTGGACAGGGAATGGTGTCCTGTAGACCTTCCCAGCGCTGGTGGATGCAGGAAGAACAGAAGTTGTGCCCACACTCAATGGTCACTGGGTCTCTCAGGTGATCCAGGCAGATAGGACAGCTGGCCTCTTCTTGGAGCTTGGCCAGGTAAGCTTCCAAGGCCATTGTGCAGTGAGGGTGTCTATTAGAAAGAGCTCCCTTCAGTCAGTGTGATGCAGCAGGAGTGAGGAAAAGTGGAAAGCTGAGGTCTGCTCAGGCTTCCCGCTCTGTGTTCCTAAGCAGAGCTCCACTGGGCAGCTGACATCCAGTATTCCTTTCACCTTCTCTTGTATCTAATGTCAGATTCCCCAAGTGAAAATCAGCTGTAGACTCCAGTCAAAAACCAAGCAACAGGAAAGTCAGAAGTGGTTTCTGTGGACAAAAAGACATCACCATTAAAGTTCAATTAGCATTAACCCTTCCCTTCCTGTATGAACAGCTTGTGAGGTAATCCAAATCAATTATCTATACTAATAAATGGGTAATATGCAAATTAACCATCCCTCCATGAAAAAAAAAGATGGCAGCCCTCATAGCCACAAAGATGGTGGCACCACCTGGCTCTGTGGTTGCCACCAAGCCACGCTTCCCCCAGGCAACGAAGGAAACCAAACTGCCCACATGCTGGGGCCAGCTGCTGAGGGAGTCATGCAGGAAGAATTCTACATTCCCTGTCTAAGGGTTCCAAACTCACTGTTGGTTCCTTTCACCACTGACTAGAGATAAACAGGGTGTCCCCCCAAAATGTATACAAACTTTGAATACCTACTAATTCCAGTGGGTTTAAGCAAGAAAAGAAAGAAACAACAATGTAGCTGTCATCTGTTAAAAGTGCGGGCACAAACAAACACACACTCTCTGAGGAGTCTCAGATTGGAAAGGGTGCAGTCTGGACTTATGTTTCCCAACATCCTCACCCCAACCCCCATGCAGCAATTTCATGCGAGGGGTCTCTAATTACAACAATATATAAGGGGAATTAGACGTAAATTTTATCTATTTCTTAAAAGGAATTAATCAATTAAGGTAAACTCATCATTGCCTTCAGCCAATCAAAAAAAACAAACAAAAACAAAATCCCAAACAATCACGCTAAGACGGTGAGTTCCAATGAACTCACTCAGGTTTCTCTTGGAGGGCCAGAGAGTTGCTGATAATCACACTCCAAGAGGACTGGGAATGGACGAGGAGCAGTGAGTGAATTTTATCAAGAACTACAGAGGGTCATTTAATGGTTTGGATATTCTTTCTTTTCTCTCAATCCTTGCTTATCTTTAAAAATAGTTCCTTGGTGCCGAAACTGGTTTGGCTCAGTGGATAAAGCATTGGCCTGCGGACTGAAAGGTCCCGGGTTCAATTCCAGTCAAGGGCATGTACCTTGGTTGCGGGCAAATCCCCAGTAGGGGGTGTGCAAGAGGCAGCTGATGGATGATTCTCTCTCATCCATGTTTCTAACTCTCTATCCCTCTCTTTCTCTGTGTAAAAAATCAATAAAATGTATTTTAAAAAATAGTTCCTTGGTAGTTGGGTGTTCAAACTGGAATTGATCACTGACCACACTACCCCATCCTCCATCCCTTTAAAACCTCTGTTAATTTGAATTCTAGTGGTCATTATTCATTATTGTTTTCATTGTGCTGAGTTTGGGTGATCAAGACTCATCCTACTTCACATTGCCCTCTCCTTTTGAAATATTACCTGTGCACAGGGAGGCCACCCTTTTCAGGACTGTGCATTTTGGGGCTTGTGATAAATGAGGTGGACCAAAGCCAGTGATGATAATACTTATAATTGGCCCGGAAGTCCGGGCATGTGATTGCCTCATCCTGAACTATGGCTTTCAGTGAGAGGTGGGAGTTTTTCAGTGAACTGAACTGTGGAAAAATAACCTTTCATGAGCTTGAAGCTACTTTTTCAATCTGAAGATCCTACCAAAAGCAGAGAATATCAAGTTGGAGTCAAGATGACAGACAAGGTGAGAGTAAAGACACACCAAAGATGGCTTCACTGAAAAGAAAGCCATTTCAATAGTAAAGAAAAACCCTGTCAGAAGATCCCAGAAAAGTTTTCATTTTCATTAACTTTTAATGAAGTTATTCATGGAGAAGTGTGTATATCAGAATGGTACTCTTTTCATTTTATTTTATTTTATTTTATTTTATTTTATTTTATTTTATTTGTACATTTTGGCCTGGGATATGGCTTTTTTATTTTATTTTATTTTATTTTTTGAGGAGTGAGACCAGTTTAATTTAGGAATAAGCTTTGAACAGCCTCCTGATCAGAAGGAGCCTAAGGCCCCCAAGTGGGGAGGGAACCAAGCCCATGGGAGCTGGCTCTGGAGGTGCCATGGAGCAGGTCCTCCCTCAGAGGATACTGGCAGAGCCTGAAGTGGTGAGCAGAACAGCTTTCTCAGACAAGGGGCTGAGATTGCGATTGTGCTTGCATTTGCACTTGCCCCTCAGGGCCAACAAGATTCCAGTGATGCAGAGGAGGGCAGCGCAGATCATCCCGCCCAGCTGCAGGGTCTCCCAGTCATAAGAGAAGGCACTGTCTTTATCAATCAGGTGGTTGGCTTCCAAGGCAGGCAGGACTGCCAGCACCAGGAAAAGGCCCAGGTCACTCCCTCCCTGTCACAGCTGCAGGGCAAGGCTGAGGCAGTGTGCGCAGAGCAGGTCTGACGAGTCCACTGGGGCTGTAGGGATAAGACTTTTAAATGGATATTGTCTGTACCAGCTTCATTAAAATAAAATAAAATATTGGGGGGGGGGGGAAGTGATCTTGGCCAGAGAGCTCAGTTGACTGGAGCATGGTGCAGATGTGTCAAGGTTTCAGGATCAGTTCATCGCCAGTGCCCAAGCAATAATCAAGGAATGAATGCAAAAACAAGTGGAACAAATCAATCTCTCTCTCTCTCTCTCTCTCTCTCTCTCTCTCTGTCTGTCTCTCTCTCTTTTTCTCTCTCTCTAGTTCTCTCTCTCTCCCATTTCTCTAACTCTAAAATCTCATTAATAGAAAAATATATAAGCACATATTTTTTAGAAAAGTGGGGCCTGTGTGGCTCATTTGGTTGGAATGTTGTCCAGTGCACCAGGTCACATTTCCATCTTTGGTTGGGTCATTTAAGAGAGGCAATTAATCTAGGTATCACTCTCACATTGATATTTCTCTGGCACTCTCTCTCCCTCTTCAAAAACAAACAAACAAACAAACAAAAAATAGACATCATACAACTGTTGGAGGGACTATACTATATCATTATTTGTAAGAAAGTTTTGCCAGATAAATGAATTCTATTCAGAGCTCCAAAGCACCTGATTACAGGAAACATAAGGGACTGAGAAAATTCTTTTGAATAATCTGGCCAATTTAACCTGGCAACTTGATTGGACCACTGGATAGCCAGGTAGCAGCTGGACCACTGGATAGCCAGGTAGTAGCTGACATACTAATTCTGGCTGTGACCTTGACTATGAGGAGATTTCTGGGAGAGATTAGTATTTGAATCTGTGGATGAGCAAACAGCCCGCCACATGTCAGTGGGAAACATCCTCTCCACCGAGGGCCTGAAGAGAACAAGCACCCAGGAAGGCTGACTTCACTCTCTGCTGGACTCAACACATACACCTCCTGTCCTGGGTGCACCTGGTTCTCAGACCCACACTGGAATCTGTACTGTCTCTTCTCTGATTCAGGCCTTCAAGGACACCACAGTGTAGTTGACTAAAAGCCATTGAAGTCAGTTATTATGTAAGTACTGTATAAATCTAATTTCATTTCATTTTGAAATATTTGATCAAATTTCAGTTGGAAGTTGGAAGTTGGATATTTGAGGATTCAAAAACCTTGTTGATAATTATGTTACATTGTGGTAATGAATGGCATTATTGGCATGTAAATTGACCTGGCCAGTTAGTTCAGATAGTCCCAATATACTAAGGTTTCAGATTAAATCCAAGGTCAGAGTGCTTACAAGAAGCAACCAATAAATGAATGACTGAATGGAACCACAAATCAATGTCTCTCTCTCTCATTCCAAATCTCTGTCTTTCTCTCTCTGCCTTGCCCCATCCTTTCCCTCTTTATAAAAAAATAAATTATGAAATAATTTTAAACATTTAATGTAGAAGTATGTAAAAGGACAGTCTCTTTTAGAAATATATAATGAAAGGTTTACAAGTAAACTCATAGAGATTTCCTGCCTGGAAATGGCAAAAATCTGGTAGAAGTCGCAAAAAGGTTAGTAATAGAATATGGGTTCTTCATAACGAGTTTATAAGATTTTCCCTCCTATTCTGAATACCTAGAATACTCTATAATTTATGTTGTAAAAACCCAACAATTTGAATTCCATTTCAGTGTTTCTCTTCTAACCAAAATGTTTCTCTTACACCCTTCCTTAAGCTTCATCCATGTCCCTTCATCTCAGAGATCTCTGATCCACTTCATCTCCTTTCTCCTCAAGTTGTTTCAAACTGGTCCCCTTTCTCCCATCCAAATCCATCATCTCCTTCCCTGTTCCCAAACCCCATCCCCACCCAACAAATCAAAGGACCAAAGCTAGCATTAAAGTTCCATCTGCTAGTAGGCTATGTGGGCTGGATTTCAGTTTGGGGGCTTTTCTTTCAGTTTGGTCTCAGCATTCACATCCAATTAGGTAAACTTTTTGGAAATTCTGGCTTTATTTTTAAAATATAATTTATTAATCTCAGAGACAAAGAGAAGGAGAGAGAGATAGGAACATCATTGATGAGAATCATATCCTGTCTGTCTCCTGCAGGCCCCACACTGGGGATGAATCCACAACCTGGGTATATGCCCTTGACAAGAATTGAACCCTGGGACTCTATCCACTGAGGCAAACCGACTAGGGTAGACCCTCTGGTTTTAAGCAAAAGAATTTGACAACAGACACTGAGACATTCTAGAAGAAGATTCTCACAGAGAACTTCAGACCACCACTTCAAGGTACTTTGCAAGAACATGTATTTGTCACTCTATAGGGGGATCCTGGAATCTGTATTTTCAGCTAGCATGTTGATGATGTAGGGCAGGCTAACAGAGGGACACCAGCAATAATGAAAGCATGTATCTATAATAACCTGAATCTGAGTGACCATTGGCTTATCAGATAAAGTCAAGGCCCTGCTAGAGTAGCCACACAGAAAACCAAGGGTGAAGATCAATACCTCCATGGCTCTCAGTTTGGTCCCACCTCCTGCACCAGTATCATCCCGACTCCCAGCTTACCTGCAGCCAGCTCCTTTGAGTGAGTCCTGAAGTGTGTCTTCAAGAAGAGTCTCTGAAGCCAGTCTCCTTCAAGTTAATGCTTAGTAATGTGACTCTGGCCTATATATACCACTAGGAGAGTCAATCTCTTTAAGACCTCAGCCAATAAGGCTCCTCCCTGGATGTGGGACTCCTGGGCGAGGGTGGGGATTGGAGGATGTTCAGAAGTCTGGTTGATGGGATCTCCTCTTCTTCCTGCAGGCTAGAAGGGACTAACCTTATTAATATGGGTAATCTAATTTGCACCTTTATAACCCTCCCTTAAATTTCTCTATACCTTTAATCCCATTTGGCTAAGGAGGAAACTGAAATGAAAAGTAAAATCTTGTCCTCACTGATTTGGCTTTTGCATAGAGGATAGGCCTATGGACTAGAGGGTTCCAGGTTCAATCCTGGTCAAAGGCACACACCCCGGTTGCAGGCTCAATCCCCAGTAGGGGGCAGGTTAGAGGCAGCTGATCAATTATTCTCATCATAGATGTTTAAAATATTGATTTTTTTACAGAGAGGAAAAGAGAGGAACAGTTCAAAACATGGATGAGAGAGAATCAATTATCAGCTGCTTCTTGCACACCCACTACTGGGGATGTGCCTACAACCAAGGTACATGCCTTTCACCGGAATTGTCTTATATTAATTTTTGCTCCCAAAGATGTGCTAGGTCTTATTTCCAGGGGATGTCTTATTTTTCCATGAAGAAGAATACGATACACTTTTATTGTTAAATAAAAATAAAGGAAATGTATTACTTGTATACGGTATGGTAGTATGGTAGTTGCCAACACAAATCACACAAACTGTTAATCCCACAGTATCAAGAATTTACTCATTTATTCAATGACAATCATGTCATCATCTTTTGGAACATCATCATAACAGTCCAATTGCTGAATTTCCTGATGAATTTCTTGTGACTCCATTTCTTTCAGAATCAGTGGACCAAATCTCTCATGTTTAGCAATAGCACTGTCTTTATTTTTTTTAAAAATATATCTTATTGATATTTTACAGAGAGGAAGTGAGAAAGATAGAGAGCTAGAAACATCAATGAGAGAGAAACATCGAACAATTGCCTCTTGCAGCCCACTACCGTGGATGTGCCTGCAACCAATGTACATGCCCTTGACTGCAATCGAACCTGGGACCTTTCAGTCCACAGACCAACACTCTACCACTGAGCCAAACCGGTTTCGGCAATAGCACTGTCTTTCAATGAGTACTTCTTGTCAGGTAGTCTGCTCCCAGTGCATTTGCAATGCAGCTTTTAGTGATTTTCTCCCAAGAATTCTTCACCCAACTAACAACTTCTTGCAGTTTAGGTTTCACAAAGTTTCCATGCTGATTTCTCTCCGTTCACACAGCAGTGATGTCAGGACTCCTTGTAAAGTCACTGGTTGCTAGATGCCAGTCGGGTTGGCCCTAGGGACCAGGTTACAGTAAAATAATTTTCATTCTGAGACAGAGCCCGGGGCCTTACTTTCTTTTTCTTTTTCTTTTTTAAAAATATATATTATTGATTTTTTACAGAGATGAAGAGAGAGGGATAGAGAGTTAGAAATATTGATAAAAGAGAATGATTGATCAGCTGCCTCCTGCACACCCCCGCTTGGGATGTGCCAGCAACCAAGGTACATGCCCTTGAGGGGAATCGAACTCAGGACCTTTCAGTCCACAGGCCAGGCTCCATCCACTGAGTCAAACCGGTTTCGACTTTATTTTCGGGGGATGCCTTATATTTCACTCAGAGGGAAACCTGTAAGTAGGTCGTATTTCCGGAGGATGTCTTATTTTCGGGGAAACAAGGTATTCACTGAGCCAAACCGCTTCAGGCTCATCATAGATGTTTGTATCTATCTCTCCCTTCCTCTCTGAAATCAATAAAAATGTATTTAAATAATGATAAGTGTAAAATCTTTTCTTCCTTTCCAATGTGGGCCTGGCATAATGGCTCCCAAAAAGAAGGGTGAAGAGAAGGGCCTTTCTGCCATCAAGGAGGTAGTGACCAGAGAACACACCATCAACATCACAAGCGCCTCTATGCAGTGGGTGTCAAGCAATACATGAACTATGCCTGCATATGGTGTGAAAACAAAATAAAAATCTGTAGATATACTTTTTGTAAAAAGAAATTGTAGGGAGCATTTGATATCTTGCTTCTCAGCAGTTGTCATAATTTTGGGCTCAAATAAATGTTTGTAAATTATTTATTTATCTTTTGTTAATCCTCACCCAAGAATAATTTTTCCTTTGAAATTAGGGAAAGTGCAAGAGAGAGGGAAAGACCGCGAGAAACATTGATGTGAGAGAAACAACAGTTGGTTCCTCCTGCATGAGCCCAGGCAAGGCCTCCTGTGGGGGAAGAGCCTGCAACCACAGGATGTGGCCTTGGTGGGAGATGAACTCAGACCATTTGGTCTGCAGTTCGACAGGCTATCCACTGAGCCAAACTGGCTAGAGCTCTTCAAATTACTTTTAAAGAGGAAATTGTAGAACACACCACATAGAAGTCTCATATAATATTATGAAACAATTAGAATATAATAAGTGTCTCTGCTTGTATATCACAAATGATTAAGATTTTTTTTTAATGGATATGAGGACTGGAAGAGTGAGCCAAGTTGTTTTCTAAGTCATGTCTTGAGACACCGTAGAATGAGCTACATGGACCAGAAGATTTAGGCAAAAGTATGGAAAATTGATTACAAGTAGATTTAGACTCCCCATAAGGGGAGAGGGGCTCAACAGTGGTCTGCCCGGTAAAGCCTTGTAGTCCAGCCGTGTATATTTGCTACAAGCCTGCTTTATGTACATCTGCCTGGTCACCTGATTGATTCCCTGAATTGTTTTTGCCCAGCAATGGACCTGCACTTTCCCTGTTTCTATGTGTCATTTCTCTGTTCCTATGCTGAACTTTTTCTGTCTCTATGTGTTCATACATCTTGTTTACTGCAGGCTCTCCCTGCAATTGATTTTCAGTGTGTTCTACTTAACAAGTGATTTTTATTAAATGAATTTATATAGCACAGGCAGGTTGGTCCTAGGCTGCCCCTTGTAATTTATACATTGTTTACCCCCTTGGCCTGGCATTCTTTCAAGTCCCAGCCTAATTGTTAGTTTCAGTGAGAACTATTCTTAGAGCTCTAAAATTCTTTATCAATTAATTTGGTCATAGTGCTTATTATGGAATTTGGTTTTTGAAAAGTTTTTTTAATTTTATTTATTTATTTTTTTAATTTATTAAGGTATTATATGTGTACATAGCTTACCATTGTCCCCCCCTCCCATACATGCCCTCCCTCCCCAGAGTTTTGTGTCCATTGGTTGTACTTATATGCATGCATACCAGTCCTTCGGTTGATCTCTTATCTCCCCCAGATCTCCCTACCCCTCTTCCCCGCTATCATTTGACAGTCTGCTTGTTGTTTTACTGTCTCTATATCTATCTTTCTATTCATTAGTTTATAATGTTCTTTAATATCCATAAATGAGTGAAGTCATGTGGTGTTTCTCTTTCATTGACTGGCTTATTTCACTCAACTTGATGCTCTCCACTTCCATCCAGGTTACTGCAAATGATGAGAATTCCTTCCTTTTTATGGCCGCATAGTATTCCATGGTGTAGATGTACCATAGTTTTCTGATCCATTCATCTGCTGATGTGCACCTAGGCTGTTTCCAAATCCTAGCTATTGTAAATTGTGCTGCTATGAACATAGGGGTGCATATATCCTTTCTGATTGGTGTTTCTGGTTTCTTAGGGTATATTCCTAGTAGTGGGATTACTGGGGCAAATGGGAGTTCCATTTTAAGTTTTTTGAGGAAGCTCACCTGTTGGGGGTGAGCACCTGTCACAGAGATATCTCCAAGACATTGAACTACCAATCAGCAAGGGTCATAGTGTCCTTAGAGCCCACCCCTTCCAGTTCCGCCCTGGGAACCACCCCCTTCTGTTCCCTTCAGGCCCTTAAAAGGGTCCCACAGGCAAGACACCTGTTGCTGATCAGCCATGCCAGGAGTCACCCTCCTGGGTCCATCCCCTGCTCCCTTCCCACTCCTCCAATTCTCCAATTCTGATTTCTCTACCTCCATAATGGGTTCTGCCCATTACCGGGGAATAAACTTTACTTTAAAATTCCCTGGTGGTCTGTTTCCTGCTTCCTTTCAAACTAAACAGTTTTTATATTGATTGACAAAAATTTTGTCCAGTTTCATTTTGCTAAAATTTATTTTCTTTTATTTGTAAAGCTATGCATTTAGATGATTTTTGTTTGTGTGTTTTTAGCACATTTTTGTTGATTTTAGAGAGGAAAGGAGAGGGAGAAAGAGAGAGAAACATCACTGATGAGAGAGAATCATTGACCAGCTGCACACATCCCACTGGGGTCTGAGCCCGCAGAACCTGGGCATGTGCCCTTGATCAGAATCCAACATGGGGCCCTACAGTCAGCAGACTGATTCTCTAGCCACTGAGCCAAACCAGCTAGGACTGCAATTTATTTTCAATTATGGTTGATACCTTCCACATTCTTTTAAAATCAACCTGAGGCTATGCCCCGTGGGGCTTGACAGGGGACCTCAAGGTGCTTCTCCCATCCTGGTGCTGGGCTAGGGTACTTCAGGCCACACCCCCTACCCCAGCACCAGGCCAGGGGACCTCAGATCAAACACCCGCCCCTGCCAGGCGGGGCTTAACAGGGGAACTCAGGCCATGCTCCTCACTCCAGCATCAGGCCAGGGGACCTGAGCCTGCTCCCTCTGCCTGGCTCATCTTGACAGGGGACCTCAGGCTGTGCCCCCCACCAAATGGGGCTTGACAGGGGATCTTAGTCCATGTCCCACACCTGGCAGGGCTTGACAAAAGACTACAAGGCATGCCCCTCTATCCCAGGCTAGGCTGGGGGACCTCAGGCCACACACCCCCATCCTGGCACCGGGCCAGGGGACGTGAGGCTACACCCCCTTTGTGGAAGGACTTGGCAAGGGTGGGACTGGCCAGGTCTGGATCTAGCCCAATGTGGGGGAGGTCCCTCTGGGTCTGGGTCTCATGTGATTTTGAGGTGCATGTGCTGGGCAGGGACTTGACTATGAGTCCTGTGATGAGCCCTCGCCTCTGACAGGAGAAAGGTTTTCAAATACAGTTTACTAATTTTCTTTCCTCTCTGACACTTCTATTTTAGAGAAAGGGCAAATAGCAATATTAAATTATTTCCTATAATTAATCCCCTTTTAATGTGCATGAATTTCATGCACCGGGTCACTATTTCATACATAAGAAACTCATGGAGGAGAGAAGGGTGAGTCCTTAAAGCTTTCAACATTCAAACGTCAAGACTGGAATCAAGATCTTTATTTTAAATATTCCTTTCAATAAGAATGAAAATAATAAGCACATAGAAAATTTCTCCCAAATTGTTCATCACTTCACTCTGATGATACTGATTATAAGAAATTCTGAAGAAGTACAATTGAGAAATTAGAGCTAAGTCTCTCTGTAAAGGTATTACTGAATCCATTCAAGAATGACTTGTTATTCAAATTGTAAAATGAAACCTCTCTAAACTCATAGTCCAGAAAAATGTTGATGTTGTCTGTTAGGTCGAGGCAAATGGGGGTAGCCCAGGGCAGATGCAAGCATCTGCAGGATGGATGGTGACAAAGATAACTGGCTAGCTGGCCCCTTCCTAGGGCCTTCCTAGACCCCTGGCCCGAGGCAGGAATTCCACACCTCTCATGCCCTCTGCCCTCCCCTCCCTAAACAGCTGTATAAAAGAAATACCTATGCTGCTTTTGGGCTCGAACTTCCCTGGCCCACCCTCTGACCAGAGAGCTTCACCCTGAACTTCCCTGGCCCACCCTCTGACCAGAGAGCTTCGCCCCGGAGTGCAGATTAAAGCCCCCTTCTTAATCGCCTGGATTCCATGTCTTGCTTCTGCGCCTCCTACCTCTCAGCTGGGATCTTACAAACCTCTCCGTTGGGACCTTACAACCTTTCATTGTCCTGTACAGAAAAGATCAAATACATCAATCTGATATTCAAGCATCCATTGCTTGGGGATGGTGATATGGGAGTTTTTCTAGGGATAGATTCTTTATACATACCGAATGCACACGTTTAACACCCACAAATGTTTGCTAGCATCAAATCCCTCAGAACTCAGAAAAACTGGGTAAGCAGTAGGTGCGTGGAGAAGACCCTCTGGTATTATATAGGTCACACTTTTTCTATCACTTCAGATAATGAGACTTGGAAAGACTTTCAGTATCCAGTGTCAAACCTACCTGAAATGTGTAGATCATTTTATACAGGCCCAAATAATGTGTGTGTGTGTGTGGGGGGGGGGGGATTATAAAACTCCTTTAATTCAAATGAAAACCCTCCTGGGGTCTCCGTAGCTGTTGTGAGTAAATCCAGGTCTGTCTTCTATTTCATATAACAGATTGTTTAGGCTGAATATATTGTATGAAATTTGCCTTCCATTTTCAATTGGTTTTTCTTCAACATCCTTCTCTCCTATAAGTAGATCATTATCAATTTTGTGTCGCTCTATTTCCCAGAAACACTTAAGTTCTTTATATGCAAAGTCCAATTCCTCCCTCCATTTTCCCATCATTCTCTTCACTTCCCAAGTATTTTCAACTTGGTTTTTATATTCAGTTTCGGCATTTTTATGATTATAAGTGAGGGCCCCAATGTGTCTTTTGAGGATCCTTCTATGACTAGCTGCAGCTTCCACCATGGAAAGGGGCTGATCCTGGTGGTCAGAGGAGACATTGCACTGGGCACACAGCAGCTCCAGGTCCTTCTCACAGAACAGGGTCAGAACTTCATGGTATTTCCCACACAGGGGTATTTCCTCCTGCAGTTTCCTCTTTCTACCTGAGGTGCGGATCTGCTGAACAACCTCTGTCTTGTGACATAATTAGGTGTTCCTCTTCAAGCTCCAGTCAGGGCAGTGATGGAGGCAGACAGGACAGGGAAATGGCTGAGGGCATTTCCTCAAACCTGAATAGGATGCATAAATGATTGCTTGCTGCCAGACAGTTAAGGACTTCTTAATCTACATGTTCTTGCCTCCTATTGGTCAAACACCAGAAGAACCAAAGGCAATTCTTTCAATCTGACAATGGATTGATTGTGTTTACAAACCTTACCCTTGATGTGTATATCTAGACCTTTCCTTAGGACAAACTGTGTTAATACAAAAATCCTGAGATAAGGAGAACATGGTTTCTTTAGCCAAGATCCTCTGGGCCCTGCAAATGCCTTTCAAAATTATTTTTCACCTCTGGACTCTAATCATTTATGCACACCCCCCTCTCCAGGTTTCTGAATGCTTCTTGATGCCGGATCAAGACTACTGGCATTACTCTACCTTGTACATGATCTTCCAAAAGACAATTATTCCCACATTATGAATTTTTTCTATACTAGGAGAAGTAAAGCATATATATGTGTTTATCTAAACCCTTCTGAGGAAGAGGCCATTTGTCTTTTACCTCTCTACAAATGTGCTCAGATTATTTCCAAGTGTTATGTGAGATTTTAAATTCCAACACTGGGATGATTTTTATTTATATGTTTTATTGATTTCACAGAGGAAGGGAGAGAGAGATAGAAACATCAATGATGAGAGAGAATCAGCATTCTCTGCTGAAAAACGCAACCCCCCACCCCTGCCTCACCTAGCAGTGAGAAAGCTGGAATTTCTCATTGGCATGTGGCCTGTGGCTGCCCTGAGCTGTTCAAAGAATAAACATCTTTTTAAGAAGGCTGTCTGTCTTATCTCAACTCCCAAGGTCCCCCGTTAGTGATGGGAACATAGCTCTTAAAACCGCTCAAGGCAATAGCCCCAATTAGTGCTCTGAGAGTTATAGCCCCTGAACAGTGCTCTGATAGATAAGATTACCAGGTGGGACTGTTGACTAAGTGTAGACCCTCTCATGAAACAAGTAATTAACGAGCCCAGCTCCCCTTTTTGAAATTCCTTTGTTCCCTTCTTCCCCCTCCATGTGTAACCCCTCCTATGCGTGACTTTTGCCTATATATGCTTGTAAAATTTTCTGTTCTGCTGCTGGACTCCTCTGCTCCTGTTTGAGTTATGAGTCAAGCCCCAGCGCGCTGGAATAAAGCCTCTTGCTGTTTGCATCAAGTGACGCCTCCTGCGGTTGATTGGGTCGCCGTCGGTCCTTGGGACAGAGTGAGGGTCTCCCTCTGGGGGTCTTACACTGCCTCCTGCACACACCACATTGGGGAATGAGCCTACAACCAGGACATATGCCCTAACCAGTTATGGAACCAGGACCTCCCAGTTATTAGGATGTCTCTCCAACACTGAGCCCTGCCTGGCAAGGCTGGGATAGTCTTTACTGAATTTTACTTTTCTTGATTCATCAGGAACCAGATCTTCCTGAATGGTATTGGTCTGCACTTTCTTAGCCTGTTTAACAGGCTAGTTTCTCCCTCTCACTGTCACAGATACAAGTTACTAGAAATTGATCATTGTCTCCCTAATTAGAAAGATATGGACAAGGAACCAGGATGGCTATCAACAACCTTCATTGTTCTGAAAGGTCAGAACTGGTTCTCTCACTGTTTAGTTGAAACACTGTTAGCTGAAACTGCCTCCACCTGTTTGCCTTATGTAAATTTCTGTTATTGGAGTTCCCTGCCTAAGGGCTATGGGTGTATCCCACAGTTTCAATAAAAGGGATCTCAAGGCCAGAGCAGAGTGTAGTCCTCCCACTAGAAATGCCTGGCCCCCAATATTCCCAAATTAATACTTTTCCAGTCTCTTTTCATTTTTGTGCTGATCTTCTCCAGAACCAGAACCCTGAACTGGAACCCTGAAACACGCGGGATGTGAAAGGGATTCCTACAACAAGTATATCCCCAGTTTCTTTTCTATCGCTCTATTTTCCATTCACATCATTATTTCTTCTTCCCAGGGCTCCTGGCATACCTGGGTCCACCAGACATATCATTCCATTATTCATCCAACCGGCCTTCTATAACCCTTTGCTCAATGTGAGGCCCTATGTTAGAAGCCTCGAAGAAAAGATCCCCTCAGGAGTTTCCACCATCAGAGAACTGACAGCCCAACAACAGAGAGAGATGATGTGGTTTGAGACTTCTTCCACATGAATGGATGTCTATTCTGTGAATAGGAGAGTGGGTTTCCTTTATCCAGCAACTCTATAAACTGGATACTAGCAATTTCCCAGTGAATGCCAAATAAACTTGTCTGTGCTTTCTTAAAGGCATGATATATAATTTTTGTAAAAGCACGGGTATTATAATAGAATACACTGAAAAGCAAATTGCCACCAGGCTGCCAGGCTACTATACAGCACTATAATTTTTCACTTTCTTCTGTAATTTCCAGGAAAATATTATTCATATACAAATATATAAGCAAAAATTTTTTTTTCTCAATGGATTTTACGATATTAATGTGCTCTGTCTCTTGTAGTGTTACACTTTAGTTATTTGTAGTTTTACTGTGTGTGTGTGTGTGTGTGTGTAAGTGAGTGTACTTGTGAAGCAATGAGAGAGTCAATGGGCTACTCCTCATGTTACCGGAAAGGGTACTGGCCCTGAACCAGTCTACATAGGACCAGCCAGTAGTGTGTGGTGTTTTACTTCATACAGGAAAGAAATCACAACACAAGTCCAGGAGAATGTGAGAGGATGCTTATAAACAGGGAAGGGTTGGGGAACTGAGCCTAGGCTGGGCTGCTTTGGCTCACTAAGGAGTCAGAGAAAAGGGGTCCTTGGGGACGGCCTTAAGGTATGGGCATTCCTAAGATGAACAGGTACTGTCCACTGCTGTCCTATCTGCAAGCCTCATGGGGTCCCTTGGAGTTTAGGAGATGCCTGACTGAGGGGGAAGGCTCCGGTGTGCTCCTAGGAAGGAGAGCATTCCTTTTACATTTTTTAAATGTATATTGGGCCAGTGTGGATCAGTTGGTTGAGAGTTGTCCTGTGCACTGAAAGGTGGCCAGTTTGATTGCTGATCAGGGCCCATTCCCAGGTTTTGTATTAAATCCACAGTTGGGGTGGGTACAGAGGCAACTGACCCATATGTCTCTCTCACATCATAACCAATCAATGTTTTTTGCTCGCATCGATGTATCTCTGTCTCCCTTTCCTATCTTCTCACTCAAAAATCAATTAAAAAATGTTTTTAAATAAGAGATATTTTTCCTATTTGCTCTGTCCACCTATTTCATCTATTGTTTGTAAATATTTAATACCTCCCAAGTATAAAAAATATGAGGTATATTTCTGGAATATTTTTTGTTCAGAAGAATCTGTTGCCATCCTTTTATTTTGTGAAAATATGGGAATTAAAAAGAACTGGTAATGGATTCCCACAGCTTTTCCCAGAGAAATGAGAAATATCAAATATAAAAATTACAGCTAAAAGCATAAAAGCAGGGATAAAATAACCTGTCTCCCGGTAGTTGCAAAACAAACAAAAGTATGCCATGCTCCTGGGAACAGAGGACCCCAAGAATTAAAATGGGGCCATGGCTAGGGGCAGGGCCACCTCTCCTGTGAGGTGTGTTCTCCCCAAGTGCAAGGGGTTCCCTCTGTGGGAGGCAGTTTGACAGACATGAGCCTAGCAATGACCATGGGACAGCCCCGGGCCCAGAGAAGCAACACCAGGGCTGACTTCAGGGCCAGCTGCATTGAGTAATGACCCCCTGCCCAGGCGAGGACCAATCAATCAGTGGACACCCTGACCTTGAAGAACATACCTACAAAGCTGATGATGTACATTCCATTGAGATCTTCCCCTGAAACCTCTCCTAAAGTCTCCACATTTAAATCCCTAGGCACTCAGGACTCAGCATACTCTTCCTCCTGGGAGCAGGCTCCTGCTTGCCGTTCCCTCTCCCCTCTCCACCTCAGAGATGGCTCACCTTGACTTTCCTCTCTTCTAAGCTCCAGGGACCCTTTCTTTGTTTTTACAACTTACTTCCTAAGCCCATTTCTTCTCTGAGGTACATCTTCTTCCTCTTTGATTTTTTAAACAAATGTTCTTTTATATTTTGGGGGAAAAAATACAAAAATAAACCAGGTTCCTATGACATTCTAAGAACTATTGTTATGGTCACCGCACATAGGCAAAACTTAAGACTCAAAATTTGGTTCTGGTGTAAAGACTGCTCGTGGCACAAACACAGCAAGAGGGTATGTAATGGTTTATTACTCACTTCATGAGGCTTTATGTGGACAGGGGGTGACTACAGTTCCCACATGGGCTGGGGAGAAGGGAGAAAGGCAATAAGCTTGGGTTTTTGAGTGTTTGGGTGATACTGGGTAACCAGTTTCTCTGTAGGCAGAGTCTGAATTAGAGCCCTCTCCTGCCCCTCTGCCTTGTGAAGCACTGAGGTTATATTCATGGCTTACCCAGATGTGTGTGGGAGGAGGGGGGAGGGCTCGGAAGGGGTAGGAAGGTGGTGCTAAGTGATGAAGCTAGAGTGGTGAGGATAAAAAGATATTAGCACAGCCCTTGCTGGTGTGGCTCTGTTGGTTGAGTGTCACCCCATACACCAAAGGAAAGCAGATTGACTTAGGGTAGATAGCCTGGTTGGGGGATCAACCCTTAGTTGGCTGCCAAAGTAAGATTTTCTTGACATCCTTCTTTCTATCCCCCTTCCCTCACTCACCCTTCAAATCAATAACAACCTTTTTTAAAAAAATAAAAATAAAAAAACACACATCAGAAATATCAGAAATGTACTTGGGCCTTTTATTACAAGCACTCTCTATTAACATGGGAAGAGTAGAATGCATGGAACAGATTACAAAGTGATTCATCATTCATCTTTGACTATACGTATTACAAGTGATTTTGTAAAAATTCCTACACAGAAAAAGGGCATGAGTTTTTCTGTAAAACTTTTACTGACAGCATACAAAAGTGACCTATTTCTCAAGTTATAAAATGAAACTTCTCCCAACTCATAGTCCAGAAAAATGCCTATCAGTTCCCAGTTGACTGAATGGTATGGGACAGATGTATTTGCCCAGAGCTGAAGCGGACAGCAGCCATTTCTTGGGGGTGGTGACATAAGAACATTCCTGGGGAAAGATTCCTTACACATGCCCAACCACCATGCACTGTGCCTCTTACTTCCACCTGTCAACAATGCCTGGCAGCATCCAATCCCTCAGAACTCAGGACAGCTGGGTGAGTAATGGGTGCCTGAAGGTTATACCGACGAAATGGCATCGTGTAGGTCATACTTTTTCTTTTGAGATATTGAGACTTGGATGGGCTGTTTCAGGATCCAGTGTCAAATCTACATGAAATGTGCGGATCATTTTATGCAGGCCCAAATAATGTGGGGGGAGTTTGAAACTCTCCTTCTTTAACTCATATAAAAAGATGGCTGGGGTCTCCAGATTTTCATAACTGTTGTGGATACTTTCAAGTCCAGCGAGAAAATCCACGTCTGTCTGCAAACACTTACTGCTAATATCACTAAGTAGACGGTTTAATATAAAACTGTGGTTTGATATTTGTTTTTTCTCTTCAATTAATTTTACTTCAACATTTGTTTCTTCAGTTATCATACTGATAACAATTGCCATATGTACGTTTTCCAAGACATTTTTAAGTTGTTTAAATTCAGAGTGCAATTCATCCTTTTGATTTTCTGTCCTGTCTTAATTCAAAACATTTCAGCACTTGCATTTCTGACAGATTTTCAGTAGCTTTAATCTGCTTGCTCAAGGACACAATACAGCTCTTGAGCTTCCTCCTGTGAGTAGCTGCAGCTTCTTCAATGGGCATCAGGGGGTGATCCCCATGGTCAGGGAGACCCTGGACTGGGAACACAGCAGCTCCAGGTCCTTCTCACAGAACAGGGTCAGAGCTTCATTGTGCTTCCCAGGCAGGGGTATTTCTTCCTGAAATTTCCCCTGGGTTCCTGAGGTGGGGATCTGCTGAACAATCTCAGTCATGTGACATAATTGGGGGTTCCTCTTCAAGCCCCTGTCAGGGCAGTGGTGGAGGCAGACAGGACACGGAAAGGTGCCCTGTAGGCCTTCACAGCGCTGGTGGATGCAGGAGGAACAGAAGTTGTGCCCACACTTAGTGGTCATCGGGTCTCTCAGGTGATCCAGGCAGATGGGGCAGCTGGCCTCTTCCTGGAGCTTGGCCAGGAAAGCTGCAAAGGCCATTGTGCAGTGAGGGTGTCTATCAAAAGAGACTGTCCTTCAGTCTGTGTGATCCTCCAGGAGTGAGGAAAGTGAGAAGCTGAGGTCTGTTCAGGCCTCCATCTCTGAGGAAGGCGCTAGGAGTTTCCAAGAAGAGTTCCAGCCACCAGCTGATGTCCAGTTTTCTTGCCGCTCTCTCCTGTATTTAACACCACATTGCACAAGGGATGTAGAGTGCTCCTGGTCAAAAACCGAGCTCTATCCAAGTCATATGCGGATTCTGTGGACAAATGATATTGCCATTTGAAGGACAGTTCAAGCAGCAGTAACATCAGGTAAACAAAATCTTTTATCATGACAATATCTAAGGAGATGTTTGCAAAGAAAACTGAGATGTATTTTGCAACTCTAAAAGGGAAATTGACCATTGGCCTCAAATATCACAGAAAGAGTGACAAACAGATATCAGGAGGAGGAGGAGGGGGGGGGGAAGAAAACTATTTAAGGGATGGCATGACATTATTTGTGAAGCATTTCTTCCAGAAAAATAAAACTAAATCTTATCAAACCTGTTCCAAACGAGGTATCTTTAATTTACAGAAAAATATGACTGATGGAGAAATACATGAAGAATTTCTTTCACATGTTTCAATTTTAAAATGTGAACTTGATTGGTCCCCTACATAACCAGGTAGCAGATGAAACACTAGTTCAGGGTGTGACTGTGAGGAGATCTCTGAGAGAGATTAGTATTTGAATCTATGGATGTGTAAGACCCCCAGAAGGAGACCCTCACTCTGTCCCAAGGATCGACGCCGACCCAATCAACCGCAGGAGGCGTCACTTGATGCAA
This sequence comes from Vespertilio murinus, assembly GCA_963924515.1. Taxonomy (NCBI): domain Eukaryota; kingdom Metazoa; phylum Chordata; class Mammalia; order Chiroptera; family Vespertilionidae; genus Vespertilio; species Vespertilio murinus. The sequence continues at coordinate 57,490,902 of OZ004708.1, forward strand.
ACAGCAAGAGGCTTTATTCCAGCGCACTAGGGCTCAACTCATAACTCATGCAGGAGAAGAGTTGAGCCCCAAGCAGAAAATCTTACAAGCATATATAGGCAAAAGTCACGCATAGGAGGGGTTACACATGGAGGGGGAAGAAGGGAACAAAGGGATTCCAAAAAGGGGAGCTGGGCTCGTTAATTACTTGTTTTATGAGAGGGTCAACAGTCCCACCTGGTAATCTTACATCCCGTTTTTCTTATCTATCAGAGCACTGTTCAGGGGCTATAACTCTCAGAGTACTAATTGGGGCTATTTCCTTGAGCAGTTTTAAGAGCTATGTTCCCATCACTAACGGGGGACCTTGGGAGTTGAGATAAGACAGACAGCCTTCTTAAAAAGATGTTTATTCTTTTAACAGCTCAGGGCAGCCACAGGCCACATGCCAATGAGAAATTCCAGCTTCCTCAATGCTAGGTGGAGGCAGGGGGGTTTGCTTTTCTAGCAGGGAGGTTAAGATGGAATTCATTCTCTCAGATGAGTAGAGAAAGTGCCCAAACCAATGTCAGTGGGATCATCCACTCCACTGAGGGCCTGAAGAGAACAAAAACTGGGCAAGGCTGAATTCACTCTCTGCTGGACTGAATAAGCTAGCTCACCCACCTCCCGTCCTGGCTGCTGCTGGTACTCAGCCCCTCAGACCCCCGCTGGAATCTGTACCATCTGCTCTCAGACTCTGAGGCCTTCCATCTACACCACTGTCTTTCCTGGGTCTCCTGCTGGCAAACGGCAGACCATGGGACATCTCAGGCCCCAAATCCTTGTGGGCTACTGCTTTTTAATAAATACCTTTCCAGATTCAGACTATCGCTTTGGTTTCTCTGGCAAACCTTTAATGATAATGGAGGAAGTAATATGGAGTAATCAGGAGGCAGCTGATCCATGTTTCTCTCTCGTCGATGTTTCTGGCCCTCTATCTCCCTTCTGCTCTGTAAAAAAAATCAATAAAATATACATTTAAAAAAATGCAAACATTTATTGTGTGCTATAAACCTGTAAAACAGTGAGTCATATAAAACAAAAAGCAGTGCTAGCCAGTTTGGCTCTGTGGATAGAATATTGGTCCTGAGTTACATTCTGATCAAAGGTCCTCATCACCTTGGTTGCAGGCTCCACACTGGAATTAACTTATTTAAATAAGTTAAAACTCAGAAAATCCCCTTAACCTGGTTCACCTCTCCCGTGCGGAACAAGCCAATAGACTTTGGTGGGCGGGGATAATAGCTGGAGCTTCTACTGGAGTATATATACCTGGCTCAGCTCAGGGTGCATGCAGTCCTGTGCCTCTAGCTCTGGAAAGCTGCTGGTGGGAGATTCGCCTGTCCCTTTGGCATTTGAGAACGGAGAAGAGCCTCTGCAACTGGTGAGTCCGGAGTTGGGACCAAGTGGGTGCGGGCGGCCAGAGGAAGGAAGACCCATGGGTTCCTGAGGGCCTGCTTTGTGCCCCGCTGAGAGACATATACCTCCAAAGGGGATTCACACTCAGGACTGGCTTGTTTGAAAACATAGTCGGTTATGTTTTCCTGCCCACCCCTCACCCCCGTGGGAAACTTAAGTCACCCAAATGCCCTATAACATTTTAGACATCCCAACGTGACGCCCCAGGAGTCAGGAATGGGAACATTGATATGGGGTAAAGCCAAGGCAAAGGCCCTCAGACACCCACTGCTCAGAGTTGCCCAGAGCTGTGGGTGGTGAAAACTACACCGAAAGCAGCTGGAAGGGCCCAGTCCGCACTACCAGAGGGAATTCAGATTCGGATTTAGGTGATTTGAGCACACATGCTTTCATTATGGGGAGTCTTGTTCTAAGTCATAGAATGCTTGCTAAAATGTCTGAAGCCAGGATCCCAACCGAAACTTAGCGGGTGACAAAGGCCTCATGGAGCTGGTCTGGAGCTGCATGTGGACTTGCTTCCATTATGTCTCCTCTCAGAGAGCACGGGTTCCTGTGCAGGGGGAGAGAGGTGGAGAGTCTGTGTACAGGAAGGCAGGGGAGAGGTTAGCGCCAAGGGCCTGATTCCCAGATGCTCAGAATTAGTATTGATTACATCTTCCTTAATAGGCCTGGAGAGAGCATCCCACATTATAAGCAGATGGTGAAGTCTCTCAGTCCCTGAAGGAGACCCCAACTCCAGACCAGTTTTTTCCTTATTCAACAGCTTTAGCCAGTGGCTGGGGATACATGGTGAGATTCACAGGGAGAAGATAGTTCTGGAGAATTGAAATCTTCCAAACGTGTGTTATTTTAAGTAATTGGAAAAAAAATCATGATAATGCTTTTATGGTTCTTGGCATTGAGGCAACCTAAGAGACCCATCGTGGATGTCATTTTAGCCACTGGGTTTCTGCTAAGATCAGTGCCTTAAAGGGTTTTTAAATATAAGACTGCCTTGGAAATGCTATCACTGGTTAACTGATGTTCCTTTATCCAATCAACAACAGTTTTGTTTACCTTTGCAATTGCTTCTGATTGTTGTTGGGATAATTCAATAATTCAAAAGTGTTTCAGCACTTTCAAACCCCTAGCACAATTAGCACTCTATTCTTTTTCTTTTCTTTTCTTTTCTTTTTTCTTTTTTTTTTAGTTCTTTCCCAAGGCTATTATCTCATTGCTTTCTAGAGACTGGAAGTGGAAGAGAGAGAGAAAGATGTAGAGAAACCAGGATGTGACAGAAACACACCCATTGGTTGTGATAGTTTTTTTAAACAGATTTTGTTGATTTTTTACAGAGAGGAAGAGAGAGAAATAGAGAGTTAGAAACATTGATGAGAGAGAATCATCAATCAGCTGCCTCTTGCATACCCCCTACTGGTGATGTGCCCACAACCAAGGTACATGATCTTGCCTAAACCGGTTTGGCTCAGTGGTAGAGCGTTGGTCTGCGGACTGAAAGGTCCCGGGTTCGATTCCGGTCAAGGGCATGTAACTTGGTTGCGGGCACATCCCCAGTGGGGGGTGTGCAAGAGGCAGCTGGTTGATGTTTCTCTCTCATTGACGTTTCTAGCTCTCTATCTCTCTCCCTTCCTCTCTGTAAAAATATCAATAAAATATATTTAAGGGGGGGAAAAAAAGGTACATGATCTTGAAGGGAATGGAACCCGGGAACCCTCAGTCCACAGGCCAACTCTCTATCCTCTGAGAAAAACCGGTTTCAGCTGGCTGTGACAGTTTTGAGAACACCTTCACACACTTAGCAGTATTAAGGGTAAATGTTGGAAGCCTTTCTAAAAATTTTAGAATTTGACTCCTGTCAGAAGGAATCATTAAGTCATCTTGTCACAGAAACTACCTGGGACAGTATACAATCTTCTATGTACCAGTTTCTCTGATATTTTCCCATTGATATTTTGAGAGAGTGGAAGACAGAGAGAAACACAGAATCATGGATGTGAGAGAAACATGTTGATTGGCTGGCTCTTGCAGGTGCCCACACCAGGGCCAGGTACATGGCTTTAAATGGAAATGAACCTGGGACCCTTTGGTACTCAGACCAAACCTCTATACACTGAGCTAAACTGACTATGCCTTAGCTGCTAGGGCAACATTAGCTCTCTTGATGGTCACATTATGTTTTAACATTGTGCTAATTATTGATTTAGCCACCAATGAAAGCATTCTTTCCTTTGTGTTTGTTTGTTTGTTTGTTTGTTTTGGTTTTTTTTTTTTTTTGGTCTGAGATACTTTTTGTCATGCCAAGGTATCAGCATGCAAGAGGTGTCAGGTGGAACACTGATGTTTTGATGACAACTGAGACATTTTCTGTGAACAATTTGGTTGAGAGAACTGTATTGTATGGGATTGGGGGATGAGGTTTGACTGAATCATGAACTCAGTGTTACTAGGAATTACTTCTTTTTTGCTATGCTAATCCTCCCCTGAGAATATATTTCCACTGATGGTTTTGGAGAGAGTGGAAGGCAGGGAGGGAGTGGGATGGAGGAGAAAGTAAAAGCATTGCTGCAGGAGGCAAGTCTGTTGGTCGCCTCCTGAGATCGCCCCCATCGGAGCTGGGGATGAACCTGCACTAGGCACATGCTCTTGAATGGAAAACCAAGGACTCTTGGGTACACGGGTCAACACTGTAATCAGTGACACACACTGGCCAGGGCAGAAATAACTGTATTTTAAGACAAAAATGTCAAACCCATTGCTGAGGTTTTTCAAAAACTGAAAGTATTGGAGGTTGGGACTTTTACATTTGTTAACCTGACTCTCTTAATGTTAAGGATGTAAAGCACTTTCCCTAACCCCCTAGATGTTAGGTGACTAAAGCTGAAACATAGCCCATGGACAGAGAATCTAGAAGAAAACATTCTCACACCTTTTGCAGTTCCATGCAGACCCACAGTGATTAATGTGGGTCTAGGAGGCGATGTGTTTGGTTGGGGAAAAGAAATCAATGGTTCCCTCAAAGGTGGCAGTTAACAGGGCAGAGCCACAAAACAAAATATTGCTGAAACTGGTTTTGGGCAGTGGTTAGAGCATTTTCCTGGACTGAAGGTTCTCGGGTTCCATTCAGGTCAAGGGCATATAACTTGATTGAGGGCACATCCCCAGTAGGGGGGGGAGGGGGGTGTGCAGGAGGCAGCTGATGGATGATTCTGACTCTAGCCCTCTTTCTTCCATTCTGTAAAAAATCAATAAAATATATATTTAAAAATTATTTGCTCTTTAACAATATAAATACAAATAGTAGTATTTCCTTCCTTCCTTCCTTCCTTCCTTCCTTCCTTCCTTCCTTCCTTCCTTCCTTTCTTCCTTTCTTTCTCTCTCTCTCTCTCTCTCTCTCTCTCTCTCTCTCTCTCTCTTTCTTTCTTTCTTTCTTCCTTTCTTTCTTTTTTTCTGAACATGAAACTATTTTCTCATCAACAGGAAACAATCAGTACCTAAGAATCATGACAGCTTTCTGACCAAGAGAATTGCTGAACTTGGATTCATATCCCGTGAGCTGCCAAGGACAGTAGTCCTCCAACTACTTTGATTGGCTGCAGGTGGACAGAGGAACTCCTCTGGTCAGCTTCCTTGGTAGCTAAGGACCTCACCGGACTCCAAGGGCTGCCCTTTATTGATAGAGAGAATTTACACAGGAAAGCCAGGGAGATCTGAAGGTGCATCTGCTTCTCAGTGGAGAGGTTTCACAGAACTCAGCCTCCTGGAGAAACACACGTGAGTCCCGGCCTTCACTCAGGGCACAATGGCAGGTGAAGGAACTGTGGCAAAACTCCAGACAGCAATCAACTGTCCCATCTGCCTGGATAACCTGAGAGATCCTGTCACCATTGAATGCGGGCACAGTTTCTGTCGCTCCTGCATCCAGCAGTTCTGGATTGATCTGGGGGGCATTTTCCCATGTCCTGTGTGCCGTCACCCATGCCAAGATTTTCACACATGGAGTAACATCCAGATGGGAAGGATGGTAGACATCTTCAAGCTCCTCCAGATCACCAGTAATAAGAAGAATCAGCAAGAAGAGAGGCGCTTATGTGAGAAGCACAACCAGGCCCTGACCCTCTTCTGTGAGGAGGACCAAAAGCTGTTGTGTCCTCTGTGTACTCAGCCTCCAGACCACCAGGGCCACCAGGTGAGGCCCATGGAGGAGGCTGCCTCTCATCACAGGCAAAGGCTTTACAGTTACATTGGGCCCCTGAAGAAGCAGATGGCAGACACTCAGAAACTACTGGACACCCAAGACAGGAGACTATCAGAACTGAGAGAAAAGGCAGCAAACCGGAGAAAAAAGTTAGCCTCTGAATATGTGCAGCTGGTGCAATCTGCTGTGTGTGAGAAAGAGGCAGTTTTTTCAAGGATAGTTGCACAAGAGAAGCACATTCTAAAGAAAGTCAGGGCAAACCTAACTGCACTTTCAGACTATATTCACAAAGTTAAGGTTCTACAAAAGGAATTGGCAGAGAAGAGTGTGATGTCAGATGTGAAAATGATGATGAATATCAAAGATGTCATCGACCGTTGTGTAAAACTACAACCCCCAAGTGTCTATAGTTTCCAGTATAAGAGAGAAGAATTCAGTCTTCCTCCACAGTGTGCAACCCTGCAGAAAATTATACAGAGATTCAGAGAAAAAGTTACCCTGGATCCTGAAACTGCACATCCTAATCTGCTGGTGTCTGAGGATAGAAAGTCTGTGACGTTTGTGAAGAAAAAGCAAAGAGTTCAATGGAATCCAAAGCGATTTATGGTCAATCCAGTTGTCCTGGGTACTGAAGGGTTTGACTGTGGCCGACATTACTGGGAGGTCCAGGTGGATGACAAGCCTGAGTGGGCCGTGGGGGTCTGTAAAGCCTCCTTCTCTGAGGAGAGAGAGCAGTCCCTGCTAAGACAAGAGAACAGATGTTGGACGATTCAGCTGCAGGGTGGTGACTATGTGGCACGAGGGTCTGCTCCTGTCACCCTTGTGCCTAGGGAAAAGCCCAGAGGGATTGGCATCTATCTGGACTATGAGTTGGGTCAGGTTTCCTTTTACAATTTGAATGACATGTCTCACATCCATTCCCTCAGGGACACATTTTCTGAAGTGTTAAAGCCTTACTTCTATATCGGATGTGACCCTAAACCTCTTACTGTCTGTGCTTTAACAGATTAGGAAGGATGAACTGTCACTCTACTTCATTTTCTTCCTTTGATGTAGGGACAGTAGGTAGAAATTTTTAATCATAAATTTATTGGTTTTTTATTTTTAAATGTAATTTTACATGTGTCAGGTGGACGGGAGAAGGGATAGTGAGTGGGAGAGAAATAGAAACATCAGTGATGGGAGAGAATTATTGATTGGCTGCCTCCTGCACACTCTCTACTCTGGATCCAGCCCCCAACCAAGGCATGTGTGCCTCACGGAATGGAACTCAGAATAGTTCAGTCCACAGGCTAAAGCTCTATCCATTGATCTATACCAGCTGGATCTTACATTTATTATATATGAAAGTATTACATAGGTCTTTGGGGGTAGAATTTCATACAACCATCAGTGATCTAGCATCAACATTTGTTGTTGCATTGATTTTTAGAGAAGAAGAGAGACACACAGGGAAACATCAGTGTGAGAGTGTAAAGCTGATGGGCTGCCTCTAGAATGCACCTAGATTGTGGATTTAACCCCAATTTGGGTATGTTCCCCGACTCAGAATCAAACCTGCCCATCCTTTGGTGCATGGGAGAATTCTCCAACTTACTGAGGTGCACTGATCAGGGTTAGCAACAATATTTTTGCAAAAAGCACTTCTGTGATATGAATACTTCTCTCTCTCTCTTTCCCTGCCTCATTTTTCTCAAGATCTAGGTGTGTGGGTACAAATGGAGTTGTGGATTATTTGAAATGTTGATTGATCAATTGTTTCTGAAGTGTTTCTAAAATTTTGTATTAGAATGTTCATTATAAGGCAGAGTTCAATAAAGTTTTTGTACATTTACATGAATTGAAAATTTTGTCTGTTTGGGGATGTGGGTCTATGTATAAGTACCTTTTATATTCCAGGTGGGAGACATGGCAGATTCATGAGATTCGGGACAGGGGCGGTGGGGGGGGAGGGTGGCGGCACTATCAGTGGTTTCCCATTTTTGTATGTATATAGAGTAAGTTACTGATTGCTTCCAAGGATTTATTAAAATATTTTTTAAACATTGTATTGATTTTTTTTTTATGGGAGGAAGAGAGAGGGATAGAGAGTGAGAACACCGATGGGACAGAAACATTGATCAGCTGCCTCTTGCACACCCACTACTGGGGATGTGCCTGCAACAAAGGTACATGCCCTTGACCGGAATGGACCCCAGACCTTTCAGTCCACAGGCCTATGCTCTATCCACTGAGCCAAACCGGTTTTGGCTAAAATATTTTTTATTGATTTTACAAAGGGAGAGAAGAGAAACAGAAAGACCAATGGTGAGAGAAAATCATTGATTGGTTGCCTCATGAAAGGGGATGCAACCTGCACCCCCAGCATGTGCCCTAGGCCAGAATGGAACACACACCCTGCAGTCCACAGCCCAGTGCTCTGGCCACGGAGCCAAACTAGCTTAGGCTCCCAACTACTTTTAAGGGTATTTTTATTTCATTTCTTTCATTCTTTAGATTTAATCCTCACATGTGGATGTTTTTCCATTGACTTTTGGGTAGAATAGATGGAGAGAAAGACAGAAACATGAATGTAAGAGAAACACATCAATTGGTTTCCATTTGCACATGCCCTTACCTGGACCCTGGGCTAGGAGGAACCTGGAAAGAAGGTACATGCCCTTGATCTGAATGCAGCCCAAGAACCTTTGTTTATTTGGCCCAGTCTCCGCCTCTGAGCCAAATTGGCCAGGGATCAACAGTAAAGATTTATTAATGAATCCTATCTAATAAAAGGGTAATATGCAAATTGACCATCACTCTGACACATAAGATGGCTGCCCCCATATGAACACAAGGGGCCAGCAGAGGAGGGCAGTTGGGGGTGACTAGGCTGTCAGTAGAAGACAGTTGGGGAGACCAGGCAAGCAAGGGAGGGCAATTGTGGGAAACCCAGGCCTGCAGGTGTGGGCATTTGGGGTCACTAGGTCAGCATAGGAGGAGTGTTAGGGACAATCACGCCTGTGGTAGAGAGCAATTGGGGAGGATCAGGCCTTCAGGAGAGGGTATAGGGAACTACCAGGTTGTCAAATGAGGGCAGATACTGGACCTGCAGGGAGGGCAGTTAGACGTTATCAGGTCTACAGGGCGGGATAGTTAGCGGTGACTAGGATGACAGGGGAGGGCAAATAGGGGTAACCAGGCTGGCAGAAGAGAGCAGTTATGGGCAAAAGTGGAGCAGTTAGGGGTCGATCACGTGGGCTCAGTAATGGTTAGCAGGTGATCAGGCAGGCAGCAGGCCAGCAGCTAGGATTCTGCAGTCCTGGATTGTGAGAGGAATTTTCGACTGCCTTCCAGGAGCGCCAGAATGGAGAGGGTGCAGAATGGGCTGCGATTCACACCCTCAACCCTCCCCTATGCATGAATTTTGTGCACTTTGCCTCTGGTAAATAAATAAGCAAGCAAACAAACAAACAAAGAAATAAATAAATAAATGTTGTTGAGAGGATCGAGAGACCAGCCATGCCCTAACTGGTTTTTCTCAGTGGTTTGAGCATTGGACTACAGACTGAAGTGTCCCAGGATCAATTCTGGTCAAGGGCATGTACCTTGGTTGCAGGCACATCCCTAGTAGAGCATGTGCAGGAGGCAGCTGGTGGATATTTCTCTCTCATCAATGTTCCTAACTCCATCTCTCTTCCTCTCAGTTAAAAATCATTAAAAGACATTAAAAAATACATGGCTCTTAAAGTCAATGTAGTGCTGAAATCGGTTTGGGTCAGTGGATAGAGCTCTGGCCTTCAGACTGAAGGATCTATTTCGATGCTGGTTAAGGGACTTGAAGTCAGGCACAACCCCAGGAGGAGGTGTTCAGGAATTGGCTGATCGATGGTTCTTTCTCATCAGTTTTTCTAGCTTTCTATCTCTCTTTGTTCCTCTCTGTAAAAAATTAATAAAATATATTTTTAAAAATAAAAATAATAAAGTCAAAGTAGGTCTTTGAGAGGGAGAGTCTATCCAGAGTGCATATTAGATCCTGCAAATTAGCAGAGTTAATCCATTCTGGCCTGATGAAAACACTGAAATCCTCTTGCCCTAACTAACCTCTCTCCCTGTGGGGAGGAGCCCCTGGACTTGGTGGGTGTGGGTCTAATAGCTAGGTCCTCCTAATGGGGTATATACACTAGGGTCAGGTCAGGGTTCATGCAGTCTTGCTCCAGAAAGGCAAGAAAGATCCTTTTGGGAGATTCACCTTTTCTTTTGGTGTTACAGACCCAACCTCATCCTTCTGCTACTGATAAGTCAGGAGATGAGACCAAGTGGATGGGAGAGGCCAGAGTGGGATAAAACTGGTGGGTTCCTGAGCACGTGCTCTGTGTCCCACTGAGAAACACATATCTCTAAGGAATACTAGGCTGCTGTGAAAAGAAAGCACTCTTACCATTCCCAACAGCATAGATGGACCTTGAGGGCGTTATGCTGAGAGAAATAAGCCAGTCTGAGAAGGATAAGTATCACATGATCTCATTCATTTGTGGAATACAACAACATAAATTGATGAACAAAAATAGATCCAGAGACACAGAAACATCAAACACATCATCAAATCTCAGTGGGAAAGCAGAGGAAGGTGGGAGCTTTGGAGTGGAAGAGAGCAACTAAAGGACTTGTATGCATGCATATAAATATAAGCAATGGGCAGAGACAGTAGGGAGGTGAGGGTCTGTGCTGGGGTTTGGGAGCAGCAGGGGAAGAGGACAATGGGGGAGATAGAAGGAAACATGTAATACTCCAAACAATAAGAATTGTTTAATTTTTTTTAAAAAAGGTTACATTTAAAAGTGAAAAATGACCCAAACTGGTTTGGCTGAGTGGATAGAGCATTGGCCTGTGGACTGAGGGGGTCCCAGGTTGGATTTCAGTCAGGGGCATGTACATCGCTTGTGAGCACATCAACAGTGGGGGTGTGCAGGGGGCAGCTGATGGATGTTTTTCTCTCATCGATGTTTCTTACTGTCTTTCCCTCTCCCCTCCTCCCTGTAACTAATGAATAAAATAAAATAAAAATTTAACAAATAATAATGAAAGTGAAAAATAAAATAAATAAATACAGGGATCCAAACTGGATTTTTGAAACACATGCAGTTCATTACATTTTCCTGGTCCCTGGCAGAACCTCAGGCACCTAAATGCCCTTTAACATTTTAGATATACAGACCTGACCCTTGGGAGTCAGGAATGGGATCCTTTGCATGTGGCAAAGCCAAGGCGAAGGTCCTCAAACACCTGCTGCACAGGGTTGCCCAGAGCCATGGGCAGTAAAAGCCTTGGTTTCTGTTTGAAGGGCCTGCTTCCCACTTGACAAAGGAATGCTCATTCGAATTCAAGGTACTTTAGGACACATGCTTTTATTATGGTTTTGGCCTTCCCAAGTCACGGAATGCTTGCTGAATATAGAGAAAGCAGGATCCCAACCAAAACTAAGGGGGTGACAAAGTGCCTCATGGTGCAGGTCAGAAGTTACATTGCACCCGGAGACCTGACCAGCGTTTTAGGCATTCAACAGATGTAGCCAGCGACTGAGGAGACATTGCGAGGATCACATGGAGATGACAGAAATGTGGAATTGAGATTCTCTAAATGTGTGTTGATTTGCAACATGAGTGGAAAAAAATTTCATGGTCCTGTCTTCACTGGTCCTTGACCCTGTGCCTCTTCTTGGTCTCTGCTAGGATGAGTGACTGGTTGTAAGGGAAAGCTCAACTGTCTGCTCAAAGAAGCTTGAGAGTTGTAGCTTGCCAACTTCAAAGGCTAGCGTGTGTGTGTTGTACCCAGCTGTTTCTCACATTTTTAAAATTCTGCCCCCGAATTGCATTCTGTGCATGTGAGAAATCAGTTTCCCTGCTCGGGGAGTATTCTGAATAAATCTTTTCCAGTCCAAATGCCATCTATGTAGGTATTCAGTGGATGTATCCTGCATTTCATAAATGTAAATGAACAGCAAGTAAATCTTGATACACATTTGAGTCTTGGCTCTCTAAATTAATTTATTTTGGAGGCTGTTCAAAAACTGTATCATGGTTCTCCCATTAGAAATCATGTAAATTTCATTAATACCTTCCAGACCTACAAATGATTCTCTGTTCTAACTTTTCTTATATATACAGTACATGTCTCATGTCATGCTTAATCTAAAAAATCAAGCATGTCAAACTCAAAAGCTGACACCGGCCCAATAAGTTTATGTGTTCCCTCAAAAAACAAAAGCTGCCATTTCCATAGAAACGTGCGTTTATTTCTATAGAGACATGCTGAATGCAAAGGCTAGACTAAATGAGTAATCATTAACATAAAATAATAGAACCTTTATTCATTTATGTATTTTTCCTCTTTTATTAAGTTATTATATGTGTTCATATCTTACCGTTGCCCACCACCCGGCCCACTCCCATATATACTCTCACCACCCAGAGTTGTGCATCTATTGGTTATGCGTATATGCATGCACACAAGTCTTTCATTTGATTTGTTATCTCTCCCACCTCTCCCTAACCTTCCCGCTGTAATTTGACATTCTGTTTGATGCTTTACTGTCTCTATATCTATCTCTTTGTTCAACAGTTTATAATTTTCTTTATTATCCATAAATGAGTGAGATCATGTGGTATGTTTCTTTCAGTAACTGGCTTATTTCACTTAGCATGATGTTCTCCAATTCCATCCAGGTTGTTGCAAATGGCAAGAATTACTTCTTTTTATGTCAGCATAGTATTCCATTGTGTAGATGCACCATAGTTTTCTGATCCAGTCATCTGCTGTCGGGCACCTAGGCTGTTTCCAAATCTTAGCTATTGTAGATTGTGCTGGTATGAATATATGGGTGCATATAATCTTTCTTATTGGTGTTTCTAGTTTCTTAGGATATATTCCTAGGAATAGGATTACTGGGTCAAATGGGAGTTCCAAATAGAACATTTTTTAAAAATATATATTTTATTGATATCTTACAGAGAGGAAGGGAGAGAGATAGAGAGCTAGAAACATTGATGAGAGAGAAACATCAATCAGCTGCCTCCTGCACACCTCCCATTGGAGATGTGCCCGCAACCAAGGTACATACCCTTGACCAGAATCAAACCCGGGACCTTTCAGTCTGCAGACCAACGCTCTACCACTGAGCCAAACCAGTTTCAGCCCAAATAGAACATTTTAATAAAAATTAATATTTTTTCTTGAACATTAACTTACCAGACATAGAATAACTGTATAAATTGAAAAGTGTAATGCAAATAAACCTGTTTTTCTTAATCTCTGAAAGCAAAATATTTCCTATTTGTCACACCAAACAAGTCATTACAAGACTAATGATGTGGCAGTCAGCTGCTAAAATATTTGCGCTAGTATTTTTTTTTAATTTTTTTAAATTAAGGTATTATATGTCTACATAGCTTATCATTGCCCCCCCCCCACCTCCCATTCATGCCCTCCCTCCCCAGAGTTCTGTGTTCATTGGTTGTACTTATATTCATGCATATCAGTCCTTCGGTTGTTCTCTTATCTCCCCCCAGGTCTCCTTCCCCTCCCCAGTGTCATTTTGCAATCTGCTTGCTTTATGGTGACTATCTCAGGACCACATGAATAAAGTCCGCTCCTCCTCTGGTTCTCACCGCCCCTCCCCCTGGGTCCCACTGCTTCCGTTGGGACACATGGCACACGGCCCCCTGGGACACACGGCTCACCCGGGGCACCCGGCCCCTTTGGGGGACATTGCTCACCCGGGACACACAGCCCCCTGGGACACACGGCTCACCAGGGGGTGCTGCTAGTATTAGTGGAAAAAAATGGAGCACCTGCAGGTAACATGTGTTAGGGAAATGAATGCAACAGGATTGTAGTCATCAGTCATAAGAGACTTGTATTAAAAATTCGTTTTTAATAATTTTGTATATTGGAATATCTTAAAAATTAAGTTATGACATGTTAAAATCTTTTTTTATTGATTTCAGAGAGGAAGGGAGGAAGAGGACAGAAAGGTAGAAATATCATTGATGAGAGATTCATTGATTGGGTGCCTTCTGCACACGCCCTACTGGGGATCACGCCTGCAACCTAGGCATGTGCCCTTGGCCAGAATCTAACCTGAGAACCTCCATTCCACGGGCCAACTCTCTGTCCACTGAGTCAAACTGGCCAAGGCTAAGTTATGACATTTTTATTAAAACATTTCCTATATACTATTTTATTGGCTCGGGGGGAAAATAATCTTGAGTGGCGAGTTTGACATGCTTGCTTTAAATAAACACTTAAATTGATCCAATCACCTCCTACTAGCATGAAAGGATTTTTTATATAAAACTGTCTCAGATATGTAATCACTAGCTAATAGCTTTTCATTTGTCCAATCAAGAACAGTTTGTCTACCAATTTAATGGTTGTTATTGTTACTTTGTTATTTTGTGAACACTTTCATACCCTAAAGGACATTAGCACACTTTTTCCCCTATTTTTTTTTAAATCCTCAACTGAAGATATTTTCCCAATGATCGTTTTGTGTGGTTTTTTTAAAAATTCTTCTTTCTTTTTTTTTTAAATTCTTTTTTGGATGATCCAAATAATAGGGTTAATGTTATCTGTTTGTTTTGTAAGTATTGCACATGTATCTTTTTTCCTTGATTGACACATCCCACCCTTCCACTCCCACACCAAAGGTAAACCCACAGCCCCCTGTGTAAGTGACTATTGGCTATGCTAATATGCATACACAAAACTCCTTTGGTTGATCTCTATCCCTCTGCCCTGCCCCTTGTCTCTGGATTTATTTTTGCTCATCAGTTTATTTTTTTATTTTTTAAAATATATATTTTATTGATTTTTTTTTACACAGAGGAAGAGAGAGGGATAGAGAGCTAGAAACATCAATGAGAGAGTATCATCGACCAGCTGCCTCTTACACACCCCCCACTGGGGATGTGCCCACAATGAAGGTACATGCCCCTGACAGGAATCGAACCCGGGACCTTTCAGTCCACAGGCCGACGTTCTATCCACTGAGCCACACTGGTCTCGGCTGCTCATTAGTTTATGTTGATCATTATATTCCACATATGAGTGAGATTATGTGATATTTATCTTTTTCCAACTGGCTTATTTTGCTTAGCATTATTTTCTCCAGTTCCATCCATGCTGCTGAAAATGGTAAAAGTTCCTTCTTTTTTATAGCAGTGTAGTATTCCATTGTGTAGATATACCACAGTTTATAATCCCCTAATCTGCTGATGGGGGTTTAGGCTGTTTCCAAATCTTAGCTATGGTTGTTATAGCTGTCAGGACTCTGTTGTGGCAGGGCTCCAGCCCAGGGGAGGAATGAACAACCAGACCCACAAAAAAGAATGTAGCATGATGAGCTTTATGTTAGTCATAAAGCTGACTCTATTTGCAATCCCCAACCCCCAGACTTGTCCTGTTCCAAGTAATGGCAAGGCAGCACAGACCAGGTCAAACAGAAACTGCTTAAACTGAAAATAAGCCCTCCTCCCCAGTTGTTGTGCAAACTTTTAACGATGTTACTGTACTAGTGGAATTTTTCACAACTCATAGTGTTATGGGTCACCATGACCCTAGGATATCCCAACTCAGCCAGAAGAACTCTGCTTAGTCAGCTATACCACCCCCACCATTGCAAACCAACTGCCAGCTAGCCTAAATCACAATAAGCCAAGGTCTCAAAACAAACTATAATGGTAGAGAAATAGCCTTCAGCTTTCCTATTATGCAAACTTTACCTCTTAGACTAGTGTTTTTAAAGATTAACCAATTAGAATTTGCCAAATAGACTAGTATCAAAAAAAAGGATAAAAGCAGGCTTTCCTGTGTGCTCCGGGCTCTCTCTTTTTCTTATTGTTGCAACAGTAGGGGGAGACACCAGATTCGAATTCATTAATACAGGCATACATTATAATCTGGCATCTTGGTGGTCTTCTCTGGGGGTCTCTCCATAACATTTGTGCTGCTATGAACATAGGGGTGCACATACCCTTTCTGATTGGTATTCTTGGTTCCCTGGGATATAGTGCTAAAGTGGGATAATTCGATCAATGAGAGTTCCATTTTTAACTTTTTGAGGAAACTCCATACTCTTTTTCACAGCATTGATTTTAAGAGACAGTGGGAAGGGAGAGGGAAGACAGAAACATCCCGGTGAGAGAAACACATCAATTGGTTGCCTCCTGCACATGCCTTGACCAGGTTCCATGTGGCAGCGGCGCCTGGTGCCCTTGAAACAAGTGAAACCTGGGACCTGCAGTCTGCAGGCAAAGCCCTATCCACTGAGAAAAACGAGCGAGGGCTCACCAATAAAGATTTAAATATGCCCTAGCTGGTTTAACTCAGTGGGTAAAGCCGTGGTCTATAGACAAGTTTCCCTGGTCAATGATCAATTCCCAATTGAAGACACATGATTGGGTTGTCGGCTCTACCACAGTTGCGGTGAGCAGGAGGCATCAATCAATGGCTAACTCTCATCAATGATGAGAGTCCCTCTCTCTCTTTTTCTCTCTGTGAAATCAATAATATGTATAGATAGATTACATTAAGAAAATATATATGTATATATTTGAACAAATAAAATGTTGTAGAGAAGATCAAGTGAGAATAGCCACGGTGCAAATTAGATCATTCATATAAAAAGCTTTAATCCTTTTTGTTCTCAGGAAAGCACTGAAAATCCCCTTACCGTGGTTCACCTCTCCCCCAAGGGGGACAAGCCAATAGACTTTGGTGGGCGTGGATAACAGCTGGAGCTTCTAAAGGAGTATATATACCTGGCTCAGGTCAGGGTGCATGCAGTCCTATGCCTCTCGCTGTGGAAAGCTCCTGGTGGGAGATTCGCCAGTCCCTTTAGTTTTTGAGAACCTAGAAGAACCTCTGCAACTGGTGAGTCCTGAGTTGGGACCAAGTGGGTGCAGGTGGCCAGAGTGAGGAAGACCCGAGGGTTCCTGAGGGCCTGCTTTGTGCCCCGCTGAGAGACATATACCTCCAAAGGGGATTCACCTTCGGGACTGGCTTGTTTGAAAACACAGGCGGTTATGTTTTCCTGTCCCAGCCCCCACCCCCGTGGGGAGCTTAAGTCACCTAAATGTCCTACGAAATTTTAGATATCCAGACTTGACGCCCCAGGAGTCAGGAATGGGAACATCGGTATGGGATGAAGCCAAGGCCAAGGCCCTCACACACCCCCTGCTCAGAGTTGCCAGAGCTGTGGGCTGTGAAAACTGCTTTCTGTGTAGCTGCCCTGGAAGGGCCCAGACGCACTACCAGAGGTACCAATTCGGATTCAGGTTATTTGAGCACACATGCTTTCATTATGGGGAGTCTTGTTCTAAGTCATAGAATGCTTGCTACAATGTCTGAAGCCAGGATACCAACCGGAACTTAGTGGGTGACAATTGCCTCATGGAGCTGGTCTGGAGCTGCATGTGGACTTGGTTCCATTATGTCTCCTCTCAGGGAGGCCAGGTTCCTGTGCAGGCGGAGAGAGGTGGAGCGTCTGTGTACAGGAGGGCAGGGGAGAGGTTAGCACCATGGGCCTGATTCCCAGATGCTCAGAACCAGTATTGATTCCATCTTCCTTAATTGGCCTGAAGAGAGCCTCCCACATTAAAATCAGGTGGTGAAGTCTCTCAGTCCCTGAAGGAGACCCCAACTCCAGACAAGTTTTTTCCTTATTCAACAGTTTTAGCCAGGGGCTGGGAATACATGGTGAGATTCACAGGGAGATGATAAGTCTGGAGAATTGAAATCTTCCAAATGTGCGTTATTTTCAACGAAATGAAAAAAAAAATCATGATAGTGCTTTTATGTTTCTTGGCATTGAGACAACCTAGGAGACCCATCTTGGAGGTCATTTTAGCCACTTGGTTTCTGCTAAGATCAGTATCTTAAAGGGTTTTTAAATATAAGACTGTCTTGGAAGTGCTATCTCCGGTTAACTGATATTCCTTTATCCAATCAACAAGTTTTGTTTACCTTTGCAATTGCTTGTGATTTTTGTTGGGGAGCACTTTCACACCCATAGTACAGTCATCACTCAATTCTTTTTTTTTTTCCAGTTCTTTCCCAAGGCTTTTATCTTATTGTTTCTTAGAGACTGGAAGTAGAAGATAGAGGGAAAGCTTTAGAGAAAACAGGATGTGAGAGGAACACACCCATTGGTTGTGATAATTTTTTTAAACACATTTTGTTGATTTTTTACAGAGAGGAAAAGAGAGTTAGAGACAGATGAGAGAGAATCATTGATCAGCTGCCTCTTGCACACCCCTACTGGGGATGTGCCCGCAACCAAGGTGCATGATCTTGACTGGAATGGAACCCGGACTCCTCAGTCCACAGGCCAACTCTCTATCCTCTGAGCCAAACTGGTTTCAGCTGGCTGTGACAGTTTTGAGAATACCTTCACACACTTAGGGGTATTAAGGAGAAATGTTGGAAGCCTTTCTAAAAATTTTGTAATTTGACTCATGTAGAAGGGATCATTAAGTCATCTTGTCACAGAAACTACCTGGGACAGTGTACAATCTTCTATGTACCAACTTCTAGGATATTTTCCCATTGATATTTTGAGAGACGGGAAGAAAGAGAGATACACAGAAATGTGGATGTGAGAGAAACATGTTGATTGGCTGGCTCCTGCAGGTGCCCTCACCTGGGTCAGGCCCCAGAGGTGCCTGCAACCCAGGTACAAGCCTTTAAATGGAAATGAACTTGGGAAACTTTGGTACTCAAACTAAATCTCTATACACTGAGCCAAACTGGCTAGGCCTTAGCTGCTAGGGCAACATTAGCCCTCTTGGTGGTCACATTATGTTTTAAAATTGTGCTAATTATTGATTCAGCCACCAGAAAAGCATTCTTACCTTTCTATTTTTTGTTTGTTTGTTTGTTTGTTTTTTGTTTTTTGGTCTGAGATACATTTTGTCATGCTGAGTTATCAGCATGAAAGAGGTGTCAGGTGGAACACTGAAGTTTTGGTAGACAAATGAGACATTTTCTGTGAACAATTTGGTGGAGAGAACGGTATTGTTTGGGATTGGGAGATGAGGTTTGACTGAATCAAAAATTCAGTGTTCTTAGAAATTACTTCTTTCTTCTATGCTAATCCTCCCCTGAGAATATATTTCCACTAATGGTTTTGTAGAGAGTGGAAGGCAGGGAGGGAGTGGAGTGGAGAAGAAAGGAAAAACATTGCTGCGTGAGGCAAGTCTGTTGGTTGCCTCTTGAGATCGCCCCCATCGGAGTTGGGTTTGGAACCTGCACTAGTCACATGCTTTGAACAGAAAACCCAAGACTCTTGGGTACACGGTTCAACACTGTAATCAGTGACACACACTGGCCAGGGCAGAAATAACTGTATTTTAAGATAAAAAGTGCCAAATCCATTGCTGAGGTTTTTCAAAAACTGGAAGTATTAGAGGTTGGGACTTTTACCTTTGTTAACCTGACTCTCTTAATGTTAAGGATGTTAAGCACTTCCCATAACCTCCTAGATAATAGGTGACTAAAGCTGAAACCTAGCCCATGGACAGAGATTTTTGAAGGAAACATTCTCCCACTTTTGCAGATCCATGCAGATCCACAGTGATGAATGTTGGTGGCATGTGCGGCTGTGGAAAAGAAATTTATGGTTCCCTCAAAGGTGGCAGTTAATAGGGCAGAGCCACAAAATAAAATAGTGCTGAAACTGGTTTGGCTCAGTGGATAGAGCATTTTCCTGGACTGAGGGGTCCTGGGTTCCATTCGGGTCAAGGGCGTGCACCTTGGTTGTGGGGTATGTATAGGAGGCAGCTGATGGATGAGTCTGACTCTAGCCCTCTCCCTTTCTTTAAAAAATCAGTAAAATAAATCTCTTGTGTGGCAGTGTAGAGGCGGTGGCAAAAGAATTTGGTGTGATGTCTGACACCATTTTGCTGGTACAGCCTACCAAGTGACCAGGAGGCAGAAGTTATGCTGATTATGAGTCAGTGAATGAGTGTATGGAAGGTGTTTGTAAAATGTATGAAGAACATCTGAAGAGAATGAATTGCAACAGCCTCCCTAATCACATATATCAGCCAGTTGTTTGATTTTATTGAAAATCTGGCAGACCAGCCAAAACCGGTTTGGCTCAGTGGATAGAGCATCGACCTGCGGACTGAAAGGTCCCAGGTTCGATTCCGGTCAAGGGCACGTACCTTGGTTGCGGGCACATCCCCAGTGGGGGGTGTGCAAGAGGCAGCTGGTCGATGTTTCTCTCTCATTGACGTTTCTAACTCTCTATCCCTCTCAATTCCTCTCTGTGTAAAATCAATAAAATATATTTAAAAAAAAAAAAGAAAATCTGGCAGACCTCAGCTGTCTTATTTACTGAGCTGATACCCACACATACCAGCCTTATAACAAGGATTGGATTAAAGAGAAGATCTACGTGCTCCTTCGTCGACAGGCCCAACTTGCAGGGAAATAGTTGTGTTGAAAGCATTTGGGGGTACAGGGTGGTCTTGTAACACAGGTGTGTACCGCAATGTGTAGTGAAGTTTTGTGTTATAGTAATCCTGTTTCCATTTTGGTACACTCTAGCTAGGATTGAATGTGTTAGATGATATGTGAGAAGCTTGTTCAATCTGAACTCCCATCACGGCCCCCCTTTATCTCTTTTTTTTACTTAAACATTGTTATAATGATCTAGAAGGAAGTTTTTCTTTCTTTTGTTTTTTTTTTAAATATATATATTTTATTGATTTTTTACTGAGATGAAGGGAGAGAAAAGAGAGAGAGAGAGAGAGAAAAAGCTAGAAACATGAATGAGAGTCATCGATCAGCTGTTTCTTGCACACTCCCTATTGGAGATGTGCCCAAAACCAAGGTACATACCCTTGACTGGAATAAAACTTGGGACCCTTCAGTCCTCAAGCTGTCGCTCTATCCACGGAGCCAAACCGGTTTGGGCTAGAAGCAAGTTTTTCTTTGTCAGTAAATGTTGATTCTAATCGTTCATATCTGCTTTATAACATTCACTGTACTAACCCTTCTTTAAATTGGGGTTGGAGGTAGTGACACAGTTTAATTATGTGCTAAGATAAAGTCTTAGTGAAAAATAAATAAATGTTCTTTAGTTTTAAAAAAATCAATAAAATATATATTGAAATTTTGTTTAAAATAAATCTTTATTCAGATTATCATAGGTGTTTCTCCCCACCCCCCCTTAGCTTCCCTCCACCCAATTCCCAACCCCATCTCACATCCTGGGCCCCATCACTGTCTTCACCCATAGATGTAAGATCATCGTCCAATCTCTTCCTGCACCCCTCAGACCATTTTCCCCCTGTGAATTGTTAATCCAATCTCTTTCTATGTCCCTGATTCTATTATATTCACCAGTCCATTTTGTTCTTCAGATTTTTTTTATTCTCTTTATTTTTATTTGATTGTTGGTAGGTTTCTATTTGATGCCTTTTTGCTATTCATAATTTTTTTACCTTTACCTTTTTCTTTTTCTTCCTCTTCTTAAAGAATAGCCTTCAACATTTCCTGTAATCCTGGTTTGGTGTTGATGAAACCATTTAACTTTTTTTTTTTTTTTTTTTTTTTTTTTGTCTGTGAAGCTCTTTATCTGACCTTTAATTCTGAATGATAGCTTTGCTGGGTAATCTTGGCTGTAGGTTCTTGTTGTTCATCATTTTGAATATTTCTTGCCACTCCTTTCTGGCCTGCATAGTTTCTGTTGATAAATCAGCTGACAGTTGTATGGGCATTCCCTTGTAGGTAACTAGTTGTTATCCACTTGCTGCTTGTAAGATTCTCTCTTTGTCTTTTGCTCTTGGCAATTTAATGATGATGTTTCTTGGTGTATTACTCTTTGGATTCCTCCTGTTTGGGATTCTATGCGCTTCCTGAATTTGTAGGTCTATTTCTTTCATCAGGTAGAGAAAGTTTTCTGTCATTTAATTCTTCCATTAAGCCTTTAATATTCTGCTTGCTCTCTTCTTCTGGCACCCCAAAAATCTGGATGTTGGTGCGTTTTAAGCCATCCTGGAGGCTTCTTACACGATCCTCACACTTTTGGATTCTTCTTTCGTTTTGCCCCTCTGGTTGGGTGATTTTTGCCTTCCTACATTCCAGTTCTTTGGTTTGATTCTTGGGGCATGTTGATCTATAGTTGGGTTTTTGTATATTCTTTATTTCAGACTTTGTATGCTTAATTTCTGGCTGGTCCTTTTCCATTTTTTTGGTATTCTCATTAAGGTCCTTAAAGGTCTCAACAAGATTCTTGGAGGGCTCATCAAGTTTCTCAAAGCTTTTTTAGAAGATTCTTGAGTAATCTTAGAAATGTAATTCTGAAATGTGTCGTCCAGAAGCTTACTCTCCTCCATCTCTCCAATTCGTGTCATATTTTTGTGTTTTCTCATGTTGGCTGTCTCCCTGGAGTGGCTTTGTGTGGTCGGTGACCTACAGAGGTCAGTAGCTCAGTTTCCCCAATCACGTGAGGTGGTAGCTTTGGTTATATCCCTTTGTGGGCTTAGTGCAAAGTTTTGGTGTAATTAAGCCTTGATTGCTGTTGGTACACTGAGAGAAATTGACCTCCAGGCCAATTGTCTGTGAGGATACAGTTTGTCTATAAAGGAAGAACTGCTGTGCTGGAGAGATGCCATGTTTCAGCAGGGCTTTGGGGCTCACTGAGACTGTCTCCCGAATGTGTCACTTATGGGTGTGAGGGATTGAAACTGAGCACTAGAACTCTGATTTCTGGGTCTCAATGAAGTGCAGTTCAGCGACTGTCTGAGGCCAGTACTGTCGCAGAAGCTATAGAGTGAACCCCAGTGCTGTCCTCCTTGTATCTGTTTGCCCAGTGTTGCAATTTTTGTTAAAGTGCAACAGAGAGGGCCATTCATATGCAAAGTGGAATGCTTGTAGCTACCAGTAGGATGTGTTGTGAGGGGTGGAGTATCAGGGCATCACTAGGCTGGGGCATGGCCAACAGCAATGGCTGCTGGTCTGCCAACTCTGCAATGGCGTCCCCACCTCTCCCTGCATCTCACACCACAGCACAGTAAACAGTCCCAGTTCTGCAAGCAACATGCCTCACTTTCTGACCCCATGGCAGACAGTCTAGGGGATAGTCTCACCCTAGAACTGATTTTCAAAGAGATCAGCACTCCTCTCTCCTCGGGTTGAAGAAAGCACCGCACTTACTCAGCTCTTTTCATGGACACGCCCTCCCTAACTCAGTTTTTCAGTGCTGTGTACTGGATTCTCAGCTTTAGTTTCAACCAAGATGTAGGGCTACCTCACAGCCAGTTTTTGTTTGGATGCTGGGAGATAGATGTTTGTTTTATAGTTGTTTTCCCATGGACTTGTTGTGCCCAGAAGCCATTTAGGAGTGTTTACCTAACGCAGCCAACTTGTTCCTCCTATTTTAAAATTTTTGCTCTTCAAAAAAATAAAGACAAATAGTAAGTAGTTTCTTTCTGTCTGTCTTTATTTCTTTCTTTCTGTCTTTCTTTCTTCTTTTTTTTATATATTTTATTGATATTTTACAGAGAGGAAGGGAGAGAGATAGAGAGCTAGAAATGTCAATGAGAGAGAAACATCAACCAGCTGCCTCTTGCACACCCCCTGCCGGGGACGTGCCCGCAACCAATGTACATGCCCTTGACCGGAATCAAACCCGGGACCTTTCAGTCCGCAGACCGACGCACTACCACTGAGCCAAACCGGTGTCGGCTTTCTGTCTTTCTTTCTTTCTTCCTCCCTTCCTTTCTTTCTTCCTTTTTTTTTTTTTTTTTTTTTTTTGACCATGAAATTATTTTCTCATCAACAGGAACCAATCAGTACCTAAGAGTCACAACAGCTTTCTGACAAAGAGAATTGCTGAACTTGGATTCATATCCTCTGAGCCGACAAGGACAGTAGTCCTCCAACTACTTTGATTGGCTGCAGGTGGACACAGAAACTCCTGGGCAGCTTCCTTGATAGCTAAGGACCTCACCAGAACCCAAGGGCTGCCCTTAATTGATAGAGAATTTACACAGGAAGGCCAGTGAGATCTGAAGTTGCATCTGCTTCTCAGTGGAGAGGTTTCACAGAACTCAACCTCCTGGAGAAACACACCTCAGACCCATCCTTCACTCAGGGCACAATGGCAGGTGAAGAAGCTTTGGCAAAACTCCAGACAGCAATCAACTGTCCCATCTGCCTGGATAACCTGAAAGACCCTGTCACCATCGAATGCAGGCACAACTTTTGTCGCTCTTGCATCCAGCAGTCCTGGGCTGATCTGCGGGACATTTTCCCATGTCCTGTGTGCCGTCACCCATGCCAAGATTCTCAGGGGTGGAGTAACACCCAGATGGGAAGGATGGTAGACATCATCAAGCTTCTCCAGATCACCAAGGATAAGAAGCAGCAAGAAGAGAGGCGCTGGTGTGAGAAGCACAACCAGGCCCTGACCCTCTTCTGTGAGGAAGACCGAGAGCTGTTGTGTCCTCTGTGCACTCAGCCTCTAGACCACCAGGGCCACCAGGTGAGGCCTGTGGAGGAGGCTACTTATCATCATAAGCAAAGGCTCCGCAGTTACATTGGGCCCCTGAAGAAGGAGATCGCAGACCTTCAGAAACTACTGGACATGCAAGACAGGAGACTATCAGAACTGAGAAAAGAGATTGGAAACCAAAGGAAAAAGTTTGCCTCTGACTTTCAGCAGGTGATGGAATCGGTTGATTGTGAGCAAGAAGCCGTTCTCTCCAGGCAAGCTGCAGAAGGGAAGCGCATTCTAAAGAATATCAAAGCAAACATGGCTGAAATTTCAGACTACATTTACACACTTAATGTTCTACTAAAAGAGATGGCAGAGAAGTGTGTGATGTCAGATGTGAAAATGATGATGAATATCAAAGGTGTCCTCGACCGTTATGAAAAACTACAACCCCCAGAAATCTATTGTTTCCAGTTGAAGAGAGAAGAATTCAGTCTTCCTCCACAGTGTGCAACCCTGCAGAAAATTATACAGAGATTCAGAGAAAAAGTTACCCTGGATCCTGAAACCGCACATCCTAATCTGCTGGTGTCTGAGGATAGAAAGTCTGTGACATTTGTGAAGAAAAAGAAAAGAGGTCAGTGGAATCCAAAGCGATTTGTAGTCGAACCAGTTGTGTTGGGCACTAAAGGGTTTGACTGTGGCCGACATTACTGGGAGGTCCAGGTGGATGACAAGCCTGAGTGGGCCGTGGGGGTCTGTAAAGACTCCCTCTCTGAGGAGAGAGAGCAGTCTCTGCTAAGACAGAAGAACAGATGTTGGACGATTCATCTGCAGGGTGGTGACTATGTGGCACGAGGGTCTGCTCCTGTCATCCTTGTGCTGGAGGAAATGCCCAGAGGGATTGGCATCTATCTGGACTATGAGTTGGGTCAGGTTTCCTTTTACAGTTTGAATGACATGTCTCACATCCATTCCTTCAGGGACACATTTTCTGGAGTGCTAAAGCCTTTCTTCTATATCGGATGTGACCCCAAACCTGTTTCTGTCTGTGCTTTAACAGATTAGGAAGGATGAATTGTCACTTTGCTTCATTTTCTTTCTGTGATGTAGGGACAGTAGGTAGAATTTTAAAATCATAATTTTATTGTTTTTTCATTTTTAAATATAATTTTATAGTTGTCAGAGGGAAGGCACTGATTGGAACCCAGAATAGTTCAGTCCACAGGCTGAAGCTCTATCCAGCTGGATTTTACATTACATATATATATATGAAAGTATTACCTAGGTCTTTGGGGGTAGAATTTCATACAACCATCACTGATCTAGCATCAACATTTGTTGTTGTTGCACTGGTTTTTAGAGAAGAAGAGAGAGAGACAGGAAAACATCTGTGTGAGAGGGTACCATTGATTGGCTGCCTGAAGCATGCACCCAGATTGTGGATTGATTCCCAATCTGGGTATGTTCTCTGACTCAGGATCAAACCTGCCCACCCTTTTGAGCATGGGTGAATTCTTCAACTTACTAAGGTACACTGGTCAGGGTTAGCACCAATATTTTGTAAAAAGCACTTCTGATATATGAATATTTTTATATTAATACTTATCTTCTCTCTCTCTCTCCCTGCCTCATTTTTCTCAAGATCAAGGTGTATGGGTAAAAATGGAGTTGTGGTTTCTTTGAAATGTTGATTAATCTATTGTTTCTGAAGTGTTTCTGAAATTTTGTATTAGAATATTCATTATAAGGCACAGTTCAATAAAGTTTTTGTATATTTACATAAATTGCAAATTTTGTCTGCTTCAGTACGTGGGT
This sequence comes from Vespertilio murinus, assembly GCA_963924515.1. Lineage (NCBI taxonomy): Eukaryota > Metazoa > Chordata > Mammalia > Chiroptera > Vespertilionidae > Vespertilio > Vespertilio murinus. Next base: position 57,516,839 of record OZ004708.1, read on the forward strand.
CTTTGCATAATCAGCTTATATATTCCAGATGGGAGAGATAGCAATTGCATGGGATGCTGGGGTGGGGGGCACTTTCTGTGGTTTCCCATTTTTTGTGTGTATAGAGAGTAAGTTACTGATTGCTTCCAACTATTTATTAAAATATTTTTAAAACATGTTATTTGATCATGGGCATCCTTAAGCAACAGGCAGCCGCTGTCTGTTGGTATGGTGAGGCGTCCTCAGCATCTTCCATCTCTGAATTGTCTCTTCTGTCTTCATGCACCATGGACAATAGGGGGGTAGGGGAATATGTAGGGAGGGGTTTGAGATGGGAATGGGGGGATAAGGACAATTATGTGATACCATAATCAATAAAAATTAATTAAAAAAACATTTTATTGATTTTTTTTATAGGGAGGAAGAGAGAGGGATAGAGAGTTAGAAACATCCATGGGAGAGAAACATTGATCAGCTGCCTCTTGCACACCTGCTACTGGGGATGTGCCCGCAACAAAGGTACATGCCCTTGACCAGAATCGAACCCGGGACCTTTCAGTCTGCAGGCCGACGCTCTATCCACTGAGTCAAACCGGTTTTAGCTAAAATATTTTTTTTATTGATTTTACAAAGGTAGAGCAGAGAAACAGAAAAACCAATGGTGAGAGAAAATCATTGATTGGTTGCCTCATGCAAGGGAATGCAGCCTGCAACTCCAGCATGTGCCCTAGACCAGAATGGAACACACACCCTTCAGTCCACAGCCCAGTGCTCTAGCCACAGAGCCAAACTAGCTCAGGTTTCCAACTACTTTTAACGATATTTTTATTTCATTTCTTTATTTAGTTTTAATCCTCACATGTGGATGTTTTTCCATTGACTTTTGGGGAGAGTAGAGAGAAAGACAGAAACATGAATGTAAGAGAAACACATCAATTGGTTTCCATTTGCACATGCCCTTACCTAGGCCCTGGGCTAGGAGGAACCTAGAAAGAAGGTACAGGCCCTTGATCTGAATGGAGCCCAAGAACCTTTGCTTATTCGGCACAGTCTCCACCTCTGAGCCAATTTGGCCAGGGATCAACAGTCAAGAATCCTATCTATTAAATGAATCCTATCTATTAAAAGAGTAATATGCAAATTGACCATCACTCCAACACACAAGATGGCTGCCCCCATGTGAACACAAGGGACCAGGAGAGGAGAGCAGTTGGGGGGTGACTAGGCTGGCAGTGGAAGACAATTGGGGAGACCAGGCTAGCAAGCGACGACAATTTAGGAAATCAGTTCTTCAGGGGAGGGCACTTGGAGGGGACTAGACCAGCAAAGGAGGGTCGTTGGGGGTGATCAGGCCAGCAGAGGAGGGCAGTTGGGGAGATGAGGCAAGCAGGGGAGGGCAGTTGGGAGGGACCAGGATGGCAGGGAAGAGCAGTTGGAGGTGGAACAGCTCTACAGGTGAAGGACAATGGGGTGAACCAAGCCTACAGGTGAGGACAGTTTGGTGGAACCCAGGCCTGCAGGTGTGGGCATTTGGGGTGACCAGATCAGCAGAGGAGGGGAGTTAGGGACAACCATACCTGTTGTAGAGAGCAGTTGGGGAGGATCAGGCCTTCAGGGGAGGGCATAGGGAGCTACCAGGCTGACAAGTGAGGGCTGTTATTGTTATGGCTGGCATGACCCTGTCGGGGCAGGGCTCCAGTCCAGGGGAGGAATGATGTAGCATGATGCGCTTTGTTAGTCATGGGCTGCCTCTGTCTGCAATCCCCAACCCCCGGGTATGTCCTGTTCCAAGTAATCGCAAGGCAGCACAAACAGAAACCGCTTAAACTGAAAATAAGACCCCTGCCCCAGGTATTGTGCAAACTTTTAATGATGTTACTGTACTAGTGGAATTTTTCATAGCTCATAGTGTGATAGGTTATCATGACCCTGTGACAGACAAAGAACTCTGCCTGGTCAGCTATATCTCCCGTCACTTTTGCAAAACAACTGCCAGCTAGCCTAAGCCAAGATCTCAAAACAAACTCCTAAAAGGATAAAAGCAGGCTTTCCTGTGTGCTTGGGGCTCTCTCTTTTTCTTACTGCTGCAACAGTAGGGGGAGAGCCCAGATTTGAATTCCTTAATAAAGGCATAAATTTTGATCTGGCGTCTTGGTGGTCTTTTCTGGGGGTTTCTCCATAACATTATGAGATACTGGACCTGCAGGGGACGGCAGTTGGAGGATACCAGGTCTACAGGGCAGGATACTTATGGGTGTCCAGGATAACAGGGGAGGGCAATTAGGGGTAACCAAGCTGGCAGAAGAGAGCAGTTATGGGAAATTGGCTGACAGTGGAGTAGTTAGGGGTTGATCATGCTGGCTTGGTAGTGGTTAAGAGGTGATCAAGCAGGCAGGTAGGACAGCAGTTAGGAGCCAGCAGTCCTGGATTGTGAAGGGAATTTACGAGTGCCCTCAAGGAGTCCCAGAATGGAGAGGGTGCAAAATGGGCTGAGATTCACACAATCAACCCTCGCCCATGCATGAATTTTGTGCACTGGGCCTCTACTAAATATATAAGCATGCAAGCAAACAAAATAAATAAATGTTGTTGATAGGATCAAGTGAGACTAGCCAGGCCCTGACTGGTTTTTCTCCGTGGTTAGAGCATTGGCCTAGAGACTGAAGTGTCTCAGGTTCAATTCTGATCAAGGGCATTTACCTTGGTTTCAGGCACATCCCTAGTAGAGTGTGTGCAGGAGGCAGCTGGTGGATGTTTCTCTCTCATCAATATTTCTAACTCTATCTCTCTTCCTTTCTGTAATAAATCAATAAAATATATTTAAAAATACTTGGCTCTTAAAGTCAAGGTAGGGCTGAAACCGGTTTGGCTCTGTGGATAGAGCACCCGTTTGCAGACTGAAGGATCCCAGGTTCGATTCTGTTTAATGGCATGTGCCTTGGGTGCAGGCACATTCCCAGGAGGAGGTGTGCAAAAGGCAGCTGTTCGATGGCTCTCTCTCATTTATGTTTCTAGCTTTCTACCTCTCACGCTTCCTTTCTGTAAAAAAAATTAATAAAATATATTTTAAAAAATTAAAAATGGCTGAAACCGGTTTGGCTCATTGGTAGATCGTCAGTTTTCAGACTGAAAGGTCCCAGGTTGGATTCCAGTCAAGGACATGTACATTGGTTGCGGGCACATCCCCAGTAGGTGGTGTGCAAGAGGCAGCTGGTCGATCTCTCTTTCTCATTGACGTTTCTAGCTCTCTATCTCTCTCTCTCCCTTCCTCTCTGTAAAATATCAATAAAATATATTTTTTTAAAAATAAAATAAAAATGAACTCAAGGTAGTTCTGAGAGAGAGAGAGAAGAGAGAGAGAGACTATCCAGTGTGCACATTATATTCTGCAAATTAGCAGAGTTAATCCAGTCTGGCCTGATGAAAACACTGAAATCCTCTTGCCATAACTAACCTCTCTCCCTGCAGGGTGGAGCCCCTAGACTTTGGTGGGTGTGGGTCTAATAGCTAGGTCCTCTTAATGGGGTATATACACTAGGGTCAGGTCAGGGTTCATGCAGTCTTGCTCCAGAAATTCAAGAAAGATCCTTTTGGGAGATTCACCTTTTATTTTGGTGTTACAGACCCAACCTCATCCTTCTGCTACTGATAAGTCTGGAGATGAGACCAAGTGGATGGGGGAGGCCAGAGTGGGATAAAACTGGTGGGTTCCTGAGCACGTGCTCTGTGTCCCACTGAGAAACACATATCTCTAAGGAATACTTGGCTGCTGTGAAAAGAAAGCACTCTTACCATTCCCAACAGCATAGATGGACCTTGAGGGCATTATGCTGAGAGAAATAAGCCAGTCTGAGAAGGATAAGTATCACATGATCTCATTCATTTGTGGAATACAACAACATAAACTGATGAACAAAAATAGATCCAGAGACATAGAAACATCAAACAGATCATCAAATCTCAGTGGAAAAGCCGGGGAAGGTGGGAGCTTTGGAGTGGAAGAGAGCAACTAAAGGACTTGTATGCATGCATATAAATAAAGCAATGGGCAGAGACAGTAGGGAGGTGAGGGTCTGTGCTGGGGGTTGGGAGCAGCAGGGGAGAGGACAATGGGGGGATAGAAGGAAACATATGCAATACTCCAAACAATAAGAATTGTTCTTTTTTATTTTTTTTAAGTTACATTTAAAAGTGAAAAATTGATGATACCAGTTTAGCTCAGTGGATAGAGCATCTGCCCTCAGACTGAGGGGGTCCCAGGTTGGATTTCAGTCAAGGGCATGTACATTGGTTGTAGGCACATCCCCAGTAGGGGGTGTGCAGGAGGCAGCTAAAGGATGTTTCTCTCATCTATGTTTCTAACTGTCTATCCCTCTCCCTTCCTCTCTGTAAAAAATGAATAAAATATAGTAAAATTTAAAAAATAATAATACCCTGTTTTCCTCAAAAATAAGACACTGTCTTATATTAACTTTTTCTCCCAAAGATGCGCTAGGCCTTATTTTCAGGGGATGTCTTATTTTTCCATGATGAAGAATACGGGACACATTTATTTTTAAATGAAAATAAAGGAAATTTATTACCTGTATATGGTACGGTAGTACAGTAGTTGTCAACACAAACCAGACAATTGTGAATCTTAAAGTATCAAGAATTTACTCATTTATTCAATGACAATCATGTCATCATCTTCTGGAACATTATAATAACAATCCAATTGCTCAATTTCCTGGTTTATTTCTTGTGACTCCATTTCTTTCAGAATCAGTGGACCAAATCTCCCATGTTTAGCAATAGCACTGTCTTTATTTATTTATTTTTGCTTATAAAAAAAAAACTTTATTGTTCAGATTATTACAGGTGTTCCTCTTTCCCCCCTCCTCCACCTACCTGCCCTTCACCTGATTCCCAACTCCACCCCGTGCCCTTACCCCACCCCTGTCTTCATCCATAGGTGTGAGATTTATGTCCAGTATCTTCCTGCACCCCTCAAACCCATTTCCCCCTGAGAATTGTTAGTCCAGTCCCTTTCTATGTCTCTGGTTCTCTTATACTTACCAGTCCATTTGTTAATCAGATTCTTTATTCACTTGATTTTTAGATTCACTTGTTGGTAGGTATGTATTTTATGTCTTTTTGTTGTTCATAGTTTTTATCTTTACCTTTCTCTTCTTCCTCTTCTCAAAGAATACCCTTCAGCATTTCATTTAATCCTGGTTTGGTGGTAATAAACTCCTTCAGCTTTTTTTTGTCTGTGAAGCTCTTTATCTGACCTTCAATTCTGAATGATAGCTTTGCTGGATAGAGTAGTCTTGGTTGTAGGTTCTTGATGTTCATCATTTTGAATATTTCTTGCCACTCTCGTGGCCTGCATAGTTTCTGTTGAGAAATCAGCTGACAGTTATATGGGTACTCCCTTGTAGGTAACTAGCTGTTTTTCTTTTGCTGCTTCCAAGAATCTCTCTTTGTCCTTTGCCCTTGGTAACTTTAATATGATGTTTCTTAGTGTGTTCCTCTTTGGATTCCTCTTGTTTGGGGTTCTGTGCACTTCCTGTACTTGTGAGTCTATTTCTTTTACCAGGTAGGGAAAGTTTTATTTCATTATTTCTTTCCGTAGGTCTTCAATATCCTGTTCTCTCTCTTCTGGCACCCCAAAAATCCGGATGTTGGTGTGCTTTAAGCTGTCCTGAAGTTTCCTCAGACTATCCTCGTATTTCTGGATTCTTTTTTCTTTCTGCTTCTCTGGTTGGGTGATTTTATCCTCCTTATATTCCAGATCTTTGGTTTGATTCTCAGGGTACGTTGATCTACAGTTGAGTTTCTGTATATTCTTTATTTCAGATATTGTATGCTTAATTTCTGACTGGTCCTTTCCCATTTCTTTGATGTTCTCTTTAAGGTCCTTGAAGGTCTCACCGAGCTTCTTGGAGGTCTCATCAAGTTTCTCAAAGGTTTTTAGAAGATTCTTGAGTGACCTTATAAATGTGATTCTGAACTCTGTGTCGTCCATTAGTTTACTTTCCTCCCTCTCTTTCATTTGGGACATGTTTCTCTGATTCCTCATTTTAGAGGAAGTACTGTTGCACTGGAGACACACTTTATTTCAGTGGGCTTTTGGTGCTCTTTGAGACTGTCTTTGGAATGTGTCACTTATGGGTGTGAGGGGTTGAAACTGACCACTAGGAACACTGGCTTCTGGATCACCAATGGGATACAGTTCATTTGCTTGGGACTTGGCTGTTTTGTTGCTGAAGCTGCAGTTTATTTCTTTCAGCTGCTGCAAAAGCAACCTAGGCGGTCTGTGTGGTGCCTAGGCCGGTCTGTAGAATGTGCTGGCGGGGCCTCAGGGCGGAGCCTCAGGGTGGGGCAGGGTCTTAAGACATCACTAGGCTGGAGCATGGCTAATAGCGATGGCTGCCATCAGCTGTCCCTGCCCTTTCACATTTCCAATTATCCCAAGCATGTCCCTGGGATCCAGCACAGTAAACAGTGATTGCTGTGCGCACCTCTGCAAGAGAGGTCCTCACTCTCGGACCTGATGGCCGACAGACCAGCTTCTCCCCGTCTGGGTCCCCTACGTGACCAAAGAAAATGGATTTCAAAGTGAAAGTGATCCACACTTTTTTCCCCCTCTGGTTGAAAAAAAAAATGTCGTGTGCCCAGTAGTAGCCAGCAGCCCGGTTTGTGATCTCAGTACTCGTCTCCTCAGCTTTTCAATGGCTGTGCTCTTTCTCTTTCAGCCAGCCTCCCCGTAGTATTGGGTGATAGATGTCCTTTATATTAGTTTTAATTCCTCTAAATTGTTGTATGAGGCGGCAGACCAACCATTTATCTACACCGCCATCTTGGTTCTTCAATAGCACTGTCTTTAAATGAGTATTTCTTGTCAAGGCAGCCTGCTTGTCAGTGATTTTCTCTCATGAATTCTTCACCCAAGTCACAACTTCTTGCAGTTTAGGCTTCACAAAGTTTCCACGCTGATTTCTATCCATTCCATTTTCAATGTAGTCATTAATTTCCATGTGCAAATTGTCTTTGAATGGCTTCTTTATTGCAATATCAAGAGTCTGGAGATAGGCAGTCATTCCTGCAGGAATCATTATCTGATCTATTTTTCTTTCTTGAACAAATGTCTTCATGTCTTTAGCACCATGAGTGCTGGCTGTATTCCAGACTAGCAGACCTCTTTGGCTACCTCGCATAACAAGCAGAAGCATTAAATTTACCCACTTCCTTATAACTGCTTGTGTGGCTCAAGCTCTTTCAGTATCAAGAATAAAAATGCCCAAAACATGTTCAATCTTTTCCTTCTTGCCCTTAGAAATGATTAAAGGTGGGATTTTAGTGCCATCCAGACTAATTGCCAAAATAAAGGAAACACGTGCACTTTTGTAAGCAGTGGAGGGAATGTACATTAAGGAGGCACCCCGCTGTTCAATTGTTGTTTGAGATAGTAATTGGCCCATAAACACTGCAGTTTCATCCATAGCAATCATGTTGGAAATATTGTATTTAGAGAAGTCAGCATCATCAATAAAGGACTTGAATGCAAGTGCTCGCTTAATAATTTGAGTATTTTCCAACCTAAACAATGTTGTAGATCTTCTTAAAGACAGTTCACTTCACTGAAGGAAATTATCCAGCCAGTGTTGTGATGCTTTGAAGTCTTCAGGGGCTATGTCAAACTGTGGTGCCATTGCAAGGGCAAATTATTGAATCTGAGCCCTATTCACAACCAAAGCCTTTCTCTCCTGTCAACCACCCATTCACAGATCAGGTCTTCCAGCTCAGAAAATAATGGTTGCCTACCTGAACCACACTTGCACTTTTTAGCATTTCCCTTGACCACTTGTTCAATTAGGCTACCATACTCTGCTCACCATTTTCAGACCATTCGAATACTCAACATCTTCTCTTTGCATAAAGCAGCAAGATTTTGGCCCCGAGTCTTCCACGATTCCTTTCTTGTACTCCACAGAGTAGCTTTTTCTTTTTGCGCTCATTTCTAGTTGTAAAAAAAAAGGAATTGAGGTATCAAGGTAGGGAGAGGGGGATCACTTAAAATTACAGATGGGGTATCAGAGGGGGGAATCAAAATGGCACAAGAGAATCAGAGAGGGGATTATCATTTTACTAACCCCTTTTGATTCTCCTGTGTCATTTTGATTATCCCCTCTGATCATCCTGTGTCATTTTGATTGTCCCCTCTGATCCTCCTGTGTCATTTTAAATGATTCCCCTCCCCCCACGCCTGTGCCACTGAACACCTTCACCAGACATCCCCCTACCGCTTTATTAGACATTTACCCCCTGTGACCTGCCTGGGGAATGTCACTGGGCTTGCTAGGGCCTGTATCTGGGCTGGACCAGGGTCTGCCACTGACTGAGGACCTTCAGTCATCATGAAGGTGGCCGAGAGCATCAGGTAGTGTCACCAGAGACAGAGCAGCACTAACCACCTTCACTGAATCCTGTCCACTCTAATCCTCCTGTTCTACACGCATCTGCGAAAGTCTCTTCCTCTCTCCCGCCCCACACTCACTGCTCACTCCAACCTCCGCTCCACCTCCACACAGCAGTGACTTCAGGACTCTGCATAACATCACTGGTTATGATGCCAGTCAGGGCGGCCCTAGTGACCAGTTTTTGGTAAATTAATATTCATTCTGAGACAGAGCCTGAGGGCCTTATTTGGGGGGTGGGGGATGCCTTATATTTCACTCAGAAGGAAACCTGTGAGTAGGTCTTATTTTCGGAGGATATTTTATTTTCAGGGAAACTCGGTAGGTGGGTCAGCTGCCTGATGAGCCCTTGCCATTCCCAAAGGAAAGTAACCTTGCAATATCCAACCCATTCTTTTGTCTATACCTTCTGCATCCTTTTCCTATGAAGCCTTTCATTTTTTTTTACAGTTTCTCAGAGTTCCTTTCTATCTCAGAGCTTGTAAGACTGGATGTGTTACAGAATTTACCAAGCAACCAAAAAATATACAGGAGTATTTGTAGGTCCAGGTTAAACCCATTTATTTTCAGAAGTTTCACATGTACTAGTACAATGACTCAGTGGGTCAGTTCTCCAAATCCCAAGTAAACCAATATGGAGGAAGCTTTCTCTTTATACCATTCAGTTTCTTCATTTTCTATCTATTTCTTAACTGCCAGCCCTTTGTGGTGGGCTTGCACAGCCCCTACTGAGTAAGTTAGAATGGAGAAGGTAGATTGTATTTAAATGCCTAGTCTTGACCTGACTGGTTTGGCTCAGTGGATAGAAAGGTCCCAGGTTCAATTCCGGTCAAGGGCACAGACCTTGGTTGCGAGCACATCCCCAGTAGGGGGTGTGCAGGAGGCAGCTGGTAGATGTTTCTCTCTCATTGGTGTTTCTAACTCTCTATCCCTCTCCCTTCCTCTCTGTAAAAATTAATAAAATATACATTTAAAAAATAAATAAATGCCTGGTCTGGTTGGTGCCAGTCACCTCTCCTGTAGCTAAACTGCTACATTTTTTGTTTATGGCCCCTTTGTAAATTGGGAGTAATTAGAAAAACAGGTCTTGCTAGACCAAATTGTGGAGAAAGGAGCAGTGACTGAATTATAGGCTATCAAGAATGCACATTAGGTTACTGGCACAGATTCAGATTGCTGGCCCTCCCACCCCCAAAATGTCTTTTTTCCCCATCAGATGCAGCCTATTAAACTTTTGAATAAAGTCATTAAGATCTTTAAAATTTACTTATAAGAGAGAATCATTGACCAGCTGCTTCCTGCATGCCCCCTACTGGGGTTCGAGTCCATAACCCAGCCCTTGACCAGAATCGAACCTGGGACCCTTCTATTCAGAGGGTCTACTCTATCCACTGAGCCAAAGTGGCCAAGATGGTGCTTGGTTTTTGTTTTGTTTTGTTTTGGGTTTTTTATGTTTTTTTTAAATTGATTATAGTATCATATAATTGTCCTCATCCCCCCATTCTCATCCCAAACCCCTCCCCACACATGCCCCCACCGCCTTGTTGTCCATGGCCACTGGCCAGGCTCATATGCACGCACACAAGTCCTTTGGTTGATCACTTCCCTTTACCCCCACCCTCCCCTACATTCCCTCTGAGGTTTGAGAGTCCAATCGCTGCTACTTTTTCTCTGGATCTGTTTCTATTGATCAGTTCATGTTGTTCATTATTGACTCTAGATGTGTGAGATCATGTGATCTAAGAAATACCCTTGTAAAAACCTTAACTGAGACAAGCCATAATGGTAATGCTGAGATGGTGCTTGGTTTTGATTACAGAGTTCACAGCTGATTTTCACTTGGTGCAACCTGATATTAAATACAGGAGAAGGTGACAGAAAGACTAGATAGGAGCTGGCCACTGGGATTCTGCATGGAAGCTCCTATTGACTTCCACAGGGAAGGGCCTGAGCCAAACTCAGGTTCTCACTTTTCCTCATTCCTGGAGGATCACACGGACTGCAGACAGTCTCTTCTGATAGATACCCTCACTGCCAATGGCCTTTGCAGCTGCCCTGGCCAAGCTCCAAGCAGAGACAAGCTGCCCCATCTGCCTGGATTACCCGAGAGACCCAGTGACCACTGAGTGTGGGCACAACTTCTGTCCTTCCTGCATCCACCAGGGCTAGGAAGGTCTACAGGGCACCTTTCCCTGTCCTGTCTGCCTCTACCATCTATGTGAGAGAGAAGCACCAATCAGCAGCGTCCTGTACTTGCCCTGATGGGGTTGAACCTGAAACCTATGTGCCCTGAATGGGAATCCAATCTGCAAACCTTTTTGGTGTAAGAGACCAAATTCCAACAAAGAGAGACATCTAGCCAGGGCTATAAGTGTACCTTTTCCAATCCCTGTACGACTTCAAAAGGTCACATACTGGTTTTTGGCATGAAGTAAAATTTCCTACCTTTGAGAGCATGCTTCTGTTTGTATGCCTATATGCGTATTGTTAACACTATTTGGAAATAAAGTTGTAGTTTGAATATCTCTGTACACTTTATCTATCTCCATATCTTGAAAAAATGCTCAGCAGAGCTTTCATTGAGATACAAGGGATCACTGCATTGATCAGAGTCGCCCTGCTGTGCTTTGGTAATCTCAGATGCTTATTCTTGTAAAGTGCATTGTAGGCCAGCAGGGCACTGCCCCATTACCCACCCAGGGATCTAACTCCCTCAGTCACTCCAACTTGAAAAAGGGGGAGCATGAAAGAGCTATACCGTGAGCCTTGAAGGCCAACACCAAGAAGACACGCACACACTTTTCTCTTATTGCATTTTCTGAAAGTAATTAAAAGGCCTTACTTCTCTGCAAGGGATGAAGAATGCATGTATTGTGAGATGAAAAGCTACTGTTTGTCATTACTCCTGAGTTAGACATTTTTAAAAATAAATCTTTATTACTCATATTATTACAATTGTTTCTCCTTTTTCTCCCCCTAAGCTCCCTACCACCCAGTTCCCTTCCCACCATCTGCCCTTACCTCCTCTCCCCCCAATTGTCTTCATCCATTGGTTATATGATTTCAATCCAGTCTCTCACTGCTTCCCCACCCCCTTATCCTCTGATAATTATCAGTCCACTCCCCTTCTTTGCCCCTGATTCTCCTATATTCACCACTTTATTCTGTTTCTCATATTTTTTTCCTTCTCTTTTCCTTTTTTCCGTATATGAATTTCAAGTGGGACACTCTCTCATTTGTTTTTGTTGGGAAATACAACAGAGTGTTCTGTAGCTAATGGCTGCAGACTGTCCAGATGTCTCAGGACCACACGAATAAAATCCACTCCTCCTCCAGTTCACACCGCCCCCTCCCCCTGAGTCCCACCGCTTCCCAGGGCACAGGGCTCTCCCAGTGTACACGGCTCCCGGGATCCCCTCGCCCCCCCTTGGGCACACGGCTCCCCTGGGGCACACAGCTCTCCCGGGGCACATCATTCCCCCAGGGCACGCAACTCACCTGGGGCACATGGCCCCCTGGAACACACGGCTCACCCAGGGCACATGGCCCCCTGGGTCCTGAGTTAGACACTAGTGAAATGTACATTACTGGTGAGTGCTAGAATTAAAATTCTTTCATTATAAAAAGAAAAAAAAATAATTCCATTATAATTTGTAAATAGATTAACGGGCATTTATAATAGTTTGACTGAACCAGGCAGCAGTTGTCCAATTACTTCCCGCAATAAGGTAAGTATTTGTTTTTCTTTATTGATTTCAAAGAGGAATGGAGAGGGAGAGAGATAGAAACATCAATGATGAGAATGATTCATTGATACTGCAGGCCTTACATGGGGGATCTAACCATAACCTCTTTCTATAACAATACATTTGACAATACAATCTTTCTTTCAATTTGCTTGTAGTCCCTTCACCAGAATGTGTTTAATACATTTGTACTGTAGTTTACTCAATACCGATCATTGATATTTCCATTGTTACCACTTTCTAAATTTTAAACTTGTGCTGCAGAGAACATCTTGGTAGATATCTATTTTGTCTTTTCTTTCTCTCTTTGTATATTTTTGATTATTTGGTCAAGTCGCATTGTGTGAAAGGACAACATTCAACTAAGTAAATTTTAAAGATCTTTTTAAAAAATATATATATTATTGATTTTTTACAGAGAGGAAGGGAGATTGATAGAGAGCTAGAAACGCCGTTGAGAGAGAAACATCGACCAGCTGCCTCCTGCACAGCCCCTACCGGGGATGTGTCCGCAACCAATGTACATGCCCTTGACCGGAATCGAACCTGGGACCTTTCAGTCCACAGACCTACACTCTATCCACTGAGCCAAACCGGTTTTTGCAAATTTTAAAGATCTTATTGACTTCATTCAACTGTTCAATAGGAAGCACCCAATCTTACAAGCTCTGAGATAAAAAGGAGCTCTGATAAACTGTAAAAATTAAAAGCTTAATAGGCAGGAGGTATAGACAAAAGAATGGATTGGATATTGCAAGGTTACTTTCCTTTGGGGATGGCAAGGGCTCTTCTGGTAACTGACCTACCTAATGCTGATCCGGTGATTCCCAATTAACTAGAGTAAGATTCAATTTCTAGGAAAGCTGAAATTAGTTAAGTCTTAGTTTGATGGCATGGGGCTTAGCTTAAGAATTTCTTTTGGAACTTTAAAAAAATAAGTTTTAGATAGAGGAAGTGAGGGAGGGAGAGAAAGAGACAGTAATCAACTAGTTGCCTCTTACACAAGACTAAAATTGGGACTAAGGATCAAAGCCCCAACCTGGGTTTGCACCCTGACCAGGAATTGGACCTGCCACCATTTGGCATAAGCTCCAACCAACTGAACCACATTGCCTTGGATTGGGGCCTGTTTCTTTGTGCTTAACATGTTTTTTTAGAATTAGTGGAAATATAAGGGCAAAGATTTTTCAATTGTTGATGGAGAGTTAATGGAAAATTCAGCATGGCTCCCTTCCTTCTTTCCTTCTTTCCTTCCTTCTTTCCTTCCTTCCTTCCTTCCTTCCTTCCTTCCTTCCTTCCTTCCTTCCTTCCTTCCTTCTTTCCTTCCTTCCTTTCTTTTTTCCTTCCTCCCTTCCTCCCTTCCTTCCTTCCTTCCTTCCTTCCTTCCTTCCTTCCTTCCTCCCTCCCTCCCTCCCTCCCTCCCTCCCTCCCTCCCTTCCTTCCTTCCTTCCTTTCTTTCTTTCTTTCTTTTTTAAATTTTTTACAGAGAGGAAGAGAGAGGGATAGAGAGTTAGAAACATCTATGATAGAGAAACACTGATCAGCTGCCTCTTGCATACCCCCTAGTGGGGATGTGTCAGCAACCAAGGTACATGCCCTAGAAGGGAATGAAACCCAGGCCCTTTCAGTCCACAGGCCAAAGCTCTATTCACTGTGCCAAACCAGTTTCTGCATCATGGATTTCTTAAAAAAAGAAAAGAAAGAGAAAAAAAAAGGGTTCTAGACCAACTGGCATGGCTCAGTGGTTGAGTGTCAACCTATGAACCAGCAACTCCCAGTTTGATTCCGGATTGGGGCACATGTCCACGTTGTGTATCCACTCCCCTTTGGGGAGTGTGCAGGAGGCAGAAGATCAATGACTATTCCTCATCATGGATGTTTCTCACTCTCTCTCTCAGTGAAATCAATACAATATGTTAAAAAATAACACTAAGCAAGAAACCAACCTGACTATAAGCTATTGATATAAAAAAAGAGTTAAGTTCTTATGGCATCCCATCAACATTTTAACAAAATGATGTTGAATGAAATGACATTATTCAAGGACCTGCTTATTTGATCATAAAATGAGTCTTCAGATTTTTCTTTCTGCTGTCATTTTTTGCTACTTACCCATGACACAGAGAGATACAACTGGGCTTACC